>OY757910.1:101384678-101427178 GCA_963585895.1 Sepioteuthis lessoniana
ATTAAAAACTATTGAAATGATATTCTTCCAGAAAAGTTACAGCAAATAAGAACAGCCATAGAAAATCATTGTAAGTTTTTAACTTTAATTCGTTCTATTTTCACGTAGTAGAGATCATCATAGTTTAATAAGTGAATAAGCCAAAAATAAAAAAAACAATAGCCTCATCCAGGATTCGAACTTGGTTTAATGAACCAGTTTATTTCATTAGAAGATAACCGTTTGGTTAAATTCACCTTCTTTTCAATGAATGTTAACATTTAACTCTTTCGCAGGCTGAGGAATGTTGTTAATCCAGTTAGATTCAACGAAGTATATTCAGAATATTTGCAAAATAGGGGTATGTTCAAGCAAGTCAATTTATCATATATTATAAAAGAAACAGTTTCAACAAATGTGACTATTGGATTTGCAATAGTGTCCTTGTATGAAAACATTAAAGCTCAAGAGAGCGTATATTCAAGCAAATAAATAAATTTTTAAAAAAATTAACAAAAAAACATGACAATTTGATTAGCAATAGTGTCATTTTATTATGTAAAGCATTCAGTTTTAAATGTATTTGCCAAACAACTTCTACACAATCCTATTCTGCAGTGGAGACACCTAACAATGTTTCTGTATATTAACAGTAAACTGATTAACGAATCGTTCATATGAAACTGCCTTACATTGAGCAATGGAAAAAAAACGACAAAAAGGTCGCTCTGGCAGTGAAATCCAGGTGATATAAATGTCACTCTACAAAATCGTTTGGATATTCTCACGAAAAAAATCTTCATATCTTATTTGATCTTCTGCTAAATTAAGCTACAGTTAACAAATTTGGACTAATCTTTCTTTATGAATCCCTTTGACCAAATCCTTGAATCGTGATTATTCAGTTTTCTTACCATGATGTATGTAATTTTCTCAATTCTACCCTTCAATTTTGAGAAGATTGTTTCAATTGTCTTCAACCGATTCTCCTAGTTTTATCCGTATAATATTTATTTATTTATTTATTTATTCACATTTTTCTCTCAATCATTCTTCTTGATTCTATCTGTGCCATCTTCTTTTACATTGACGCCTTATTATCAATAATAAGATTTTTCACATTTCTTGAAACAGGTGATTGGCATTAAAGAACTGAAACGGAAGTATCTCATAAACTCATGGGAAATCTAAAAAGGTTATCTCACTTACCAGAAAATAAGGAAGAGAAAATAATAATATTTTGGAAACTAATGCTAAGATAAACAAAAGTTCTTTGTATATTATAAAAGTTGATCTTATATTCGTATTGTATGGTGTTGGAACAAAAGACAGAATAAATATTGAAATATTTTTCATTTGACGTTTAAAATGATTTTTTCAGATCATCAGCAGGAGTCTATCACTAAGATTATTTTTTATTGACTCTGGCATTATTTTGTTTGTTTGTTTGTTTGGGTGTTATGGCATATCAATCTTTGTAGGTTATTTAATGCCAAATCCATTTTCACACAAATGAGCAATTCAGTTTAGCATAAGTATACAGTTTAATTGTCAAAAAAGAGTTCTATTTCAAGCTATCTAGTTTCGTCAAACAGTTCTAATTCAAACAATTAATTTCAGTATATATGTATTTTTTTTTCCAAAAACAGTAGAATGTTAAAACAAGTCCATTCAAAACATTTCAGTTTAGCATAGGTTCGCAATATATTTATATTTGACCCATAGATAGGACCCTATCAAGTGCTACCACTCCGAACCAGAAAGAACCTGGGAGCGATGGCAATAAAGGGGTACTCTGCATACCCCAAAGCTCCAGTATTACTGGAACTTCAGCATCAGACTGTTTATTGTCATATCCAGGACACTCTATGAGGGATCCTACCTCTCTGCAGAGATGCATTCGGTATAGTCTACAGCCCCAACCAACTGGGCAAGGCGTTATTTCAATTTAACACACTCACACACACACGCACACACACGCACACGCACACACACTCACCCCCCCCACACACACATATATATATATATATATATATATATATATATATATATATATAGGTAATCAAATAGCAGTGAATTGATATCATGCAATGTAGAAGATGGTTCAAAGTAAATAACATTTCAGTTTTCCAATAGAAAAGACAAAAAAATACGTATTGATTGAATCAGTGCAATTATAAACAATTTCATATTTTTATTATTTCTTTAAAATTCCGTCGGAAAAAAATATTCTTTCTATTTCTATTTACTTATTTTTTTTATTTTTACTTCTTCATAACTTTTCACTTTCCTAAAAAAAAAAAATACCTAAATGAAACTACAAAATCTTAATATTTTAGCATTTTAATTTGTTTATTTTTTCTTAATCTCTTTCAATTCAAACATTTATTTTATTTTTATTTTCATATTACAATAAAATCTTTAAAATTGTAGATGAAAGAAAATTAAAAGCAAGTGTTTCCATTAATTCATTACGAAATTATGATAAAACGAAACTTTTGACGATTAATGAAATTGATGTTAATAAATAACAAAAAAAAGTGTCACACTTTTTAATAATTCTTTAATACCTATTTCTCATTTAAAAAAATCTCAAGTATTTGACTTTCTTCACACTGTTAACTTTGATGAAAGCCAATTGTTGAAGGGATAACATTGTTTTATATAAATTCATTTTACTCTTTTATAAAAAAAATTATATGGAAGTGCCCGAGGTGTAATGGTTATCGTCTTAGGAAATGAACACGGCGACACGAGTTCAAATCCCGGACGAGACTGATTGCATTTCACATAGCACTAATACCCATGGGAGAGGTATGAATCCAATTGTTCTCCCTCCAGCTATAGGTAAATAGTAGGACAGATTAGGTTCTTCAGCCTTGGTGAGGCACTTAGAGAAGGAAAACTCTGAATTCAAACCAGTTAAACTCCGCTTAAAAATTGACCTTGTGTCATATCCTGCCCGAGTCGAGGGGTTGGGTAAATAGGATAAATGAATTATCTAATCAATCTATTTTTCTCTTTTTCAGGTAAGTAGCTGCTTCATTATTAAAAACGAATAAGACTGTGACATCCCAAATTCATTTTCAGGCTTACCACGTGAGTTAGATCCAGTTTTCATTTATTTTGTTGTCATTTATTTGACTGTCGAATTATTATACAGTCTCATCCTAAATATTTATTGACCCTGTCCTTTTAATGGCAACGTTAAAAGGCAGTAACCATCGACAAAATTGAATTTACAGGAAAAGTTCACCAGTACAATACATCAAATTACCACACTAATGAAGAAGACATAGAGAAGAAAAGAAAAGAAATATGCAACCCATTGCTATTTTAAAAGAAAACCCCACACAAAGAGTTTATAGAAAACGAGGGATTTGGGAAGAGTTTGCTGGGTTTAAAGTCAAAGTCTTGTTAACTAAACAAGAATGATTTTAAAGAAAGAATGCAGAATAGCAAGTAGATTCTGTATATTATACTTTATTCTTTTTTTTTTTTAAACAGCCGAGATTTCCCATCACTTACTCTTATGTTTATATATATAATTTGTTTTTAGGTATTATTGGCCATTGGCCTAACGAGAAATGTGTTCGACAATAGTCTGAGAGATCTGGGTTTCAATCCCAGGTCTAGTCATACTGAAAATATGACTCAAAAAATGGTACTTGGTGCCGCCTTGCTTAACATTCTGCATTATAAGGTACGGATCAAGGATAAAAAGAAGTTATCCCGAGAAAGGAGTAGCTCCCTCCCCAACACCTCGGTGTAGTAGCCATTGAAAAGGGAGCCTTCGGGTCACCCTCGACAAAGATCACCAACTTTACTTTTACAGTTATTCTTATACTGATAAAGCTAGGATAAAAGTGAAACCTGATAAAAAGACTTTCCGAATTTTTTTTCTTGTTTCAACAGATATCCTTCTAAATTTTACTGAACATTTGAGTAAGGAAAGCACGAAAACGGACCACCATTTTGAAAAATTCTTAGAATAACTACGCGCACTAAACAACGATAGTATAATTTAATGTTGTACCTAAGAGAATATCTGAATTTAGTGGAATTCCTCAAAGGGTTATTTTATTCCAAGAAGTAAAGGGATTGTTTTCATTGTTTGTTTATATTTACTTTTTTGTGTAGTTGTTGCTGAAGAGTTTTTTCTTCGTTTTGTTTTTCATATACAGTTATACCAGGCGCATACGATAAGTTTCCAGACTTTTTTCGTATTGGCATTTAAAACTTAGTATGTTATTGCTATACATCTTATGAGATGACTGAAGAATTTTTATGATTTCAGGTTCAAATGAACAGCTACTGCTGGAATTGGAACACACCCTACCAAAGCATGATTGTCACAGCTGGTGTATTTCAAAAAGGCAATCTGACACTTTAGAAGAACGATATGCAATAAAATTGTTTTAAACTTGGAAAAATGCCACAGAAACGTATAGAATGCATCAGACTGCTTTTCAACCATCTTGCATGAATCGAGCGACAGTTTTCAGTAGCATAAGAGATTCAAGAAAGGCATGGAGTCTTAGAGGGATGATGAGAGGTGTGGGAGGAGTAAAGAAGTCGATACACCAGAGTCGACTGGCCAAAGTGTTAGGGTTAGGGTTACTATGTTGAGGTTTTAAGGGAGTTCAGCAAGAGATTCCGTCGGAAGAAGCCAGCACTCTTCAAATCGGGTCAGTGGCATTTCCAGCAGGACAATGTATTAGTCCACATTTTCATCCTTGTCACAGACTATTTGACCAAGATGGGTATCAAGACAGTTCCCCACCCTCCCTATAGTCCAGACCTGGTTCCTCCCTCAAAGGCTGTCGTTATGAGACAATTGAGGAGATAAAAGAGGCTGTGACGAAGTTCATTGACACGCTCACACAAGAGGACTTCCATGGGGCCTTCCAGAAGTTGTTGGAACGGTACAAGCACATTGCAGCCGGAGGAGATTTCTTCGAGGGGGACTAGAGTTTTATGAGTATACTCTCAATAAAACTGCCCATACGAAAAAAGTCTGGAAACTTATCGTATGCACCTCGTATGATATGAAGTACTCCCCAATAAAACAAATATTTTTTTACACTTTTATTGTCGCAATTATTCTCATCTAATACTAATGATTATATGAATTCAAGTCGATTATTTGTACGGTTTAATGTGAGTATTAATTTATCGTTTGTAAAAAAATGATCTCATCAGATAACTATTCTAAGATTTGGTTTGGTTTAGTTGGGTTTTATAGTAAGCAACCACTGTTGGTTTTTTAATACCAAATTCTTATATATATATATATATATATATATATATATATTTATATATGATTTCTTAACACATTTTGTTAGTAACATTTTTAAACAAGGCGGAGCTATTTTGGGGGGATGGGGGGCACGCAGTTAAATGGTTTCACTTATTTCAATCTAATATGTATAATTCTTTTTACAATTAATCATTTGTTTGCAACCAAATGTTTTCAAGTATAGCTATCTAAAACTAACAAATCAATTTAATACCAGTCATTCTTTTACAGACAGTTAAATAATCAAACAGTTCAATTTCAAACAATTCAATTTATCATAAGTCATTTGTTTGTACATAGTTTATATATCGGACAGTTATATTTGACCCATAGATAGGACCCTATCTGAGAGAGACCTAGGGTCGATAGCAAGGAAGTGATATTCTGCATATCCCAAAGCTCCAGCATTACTGAAGCCTTACATTCTGATTGTTAAGTGTCATATCCAGAATATTCATTGGGTGTGTCTTACCCCTCTGCAGTTAGTCTCGTAATTATTGTCATTTACATTTAATATCAATATTGCTCGCAATAGTGAACAAGTCCTGGCGGCAAAACCCCACAAGGCACCAACTATACGGCCACCTGCCTCCCATCACGAAAACTATCCAAGTGAGATGAAACAGACACGCAGGACACTGCTGGAGAAGCAGGGACGAGCTCATAAGTGACGTACTCCTATGGACCCCCGCATATGGTCAAGCAAAAGCAGGACGACCAGCTCGAACATATATTCAGATACGGGATGTAGACTTGAAGACCTGCCAGAGGTGATGAATGATAGGGAGAAGTGGCGAGAGAGGGTCAGTGATATCCGTGCTAGCGCCACGACACGGTGATAATGATGATGATGACATTTGATATTTTGAAGATTTCCGAGTGTCAGGATATTTACAGACGGCATTTTAACTATTGTAAAAAGCCAAAAAAAAAAATACATTTCATTTTTACTGTAGCAAAGATGGATGGCCAGGATAGATGTATATTATTTTGAAAGAATGAAAATTATCGATTTACGTTATTTTTGTCTTATTCTGGGAAAAAATGGTAACTAGAATATTGAAATAAATATAATTCTTCATTTTTAACATGTAAGCAGAGTACATGCGATTTTGATTCTAAATCTTTTGTATATCTTTTGTTTTGTTTATATCTACCTAAGACGACATTGCCAAGATGGAACACCTGAACGTTCCCAAATGCAATTTGTATACTGAATGATCCAAATTGAATTAATATTTTGAGTCACAGAAGATTGTTCACAAGTCAAAATAAGTATGCCAGATGGGACAGATACATTACGTCTATAATTAATAAATATTTTATTATATACGCACGCGTGTGTGTGTGTGTGTGTGTGTGTGTTATAAAAGATTTGGAATAAATTCTGATCGTTAAGGAAATAACAAAACAGTAAAAAAAATCATGAGTGTATGCGTGTGTATGAGAGAGAGAGAGAGAGAGAGAGAGAGAGAGAGAGAACGTGTGTGTGTGTGTTGAGTAAGATTTGGAATTAAATCTGATCGTAAAAAAATAAGAAAATTAAAAAGAAAATAATGTGTGTCTGTGTTGAAGAGAGAGAGAGAGAGAGAGAGAGAGAGAGAGAGAGAGAGAACGCGTGCATGTGTGTTGAGTAAGATTTGGAATTAAATCTGATCGCAAAAAAGACAGAAAAATGAACAGAAAATCATGTGTGTGTATGTGTGTGTCTGTCTGTCTCTGTGTCTGTGTGTGTGTGTTGAAGAGAGAGAGAGAGACAGACAGACAGAGATGAAGACAGAGACGCAGAGAGAGAGAGAGAGAGAGAGAGAGAGAGGGGAGAAGGAAGAAAGAAAGAAAGTGTGTGAGAGAAAGAACATGTAAGTGTGCGTTTCTGTATATGTGTGTGTGTGTGTGTGTGTGTGTGTGTGTGTGTGTGTGTGTGTTAAGAAAGATTTTGTGATGAATGCGACAGCATAAGGAACAAGAAGAGAGTATAGAAAATTATATATATTTATCTCGTATTCAAACCATATTCGTGTCGGGAAAACGAGAGGCAGAAACAGAAACATACAAGGTGAAACGATAAAATTGTCGCCCTAGAAAAGACATCATTCCATTTCCGTTCAGTGAAAACCGGTTTTCTTTTTTTTTTTTTTTTTTTTTTGTTGCAGACCATCTACTAGTTGGCCAGTTGTGTACAAATGCCAAGAGCGATAGAAGCCTTTTATCATGTCTGAAAGTGACACAATGTTCAACGAGCGAGATCGGAGATGCGCCGCTGTACAACCGATGCCCTCTACCGATCCAAGTTATGACAACAGGACCATTGCCAGCACCCTCAAAATGCAAGTCTGGATTGCCACGAATGACAGGGACATACCCAGGGTGATGAAAATAAAGTTTCTGGCTACGGTTATGGTCTTTGGTGTGGTTTCAAGTGAGGGCCACATCATGCCTCCTCACATCTTCGAAGTCGGCTTGAAAGTCAACACGAAAGTGAACCTGGATGTACTGAAGAGTGTGGTGATCCCCCGGTGCAATCAGGTGGCCGGTGGCAGAACTTGGGTGTGTCAGCAGGACTCGGCGCCGGCCCACAAGTCCAAAGAGACCCAGGCTTGGCTTCAAAAGGAGTGCTACGTCTTTGTACCCTTTTCTCACTGGCCCCCTCCTCCCCCGGCCTGAAACCGCTGAACTACTTCGTTTGGTCATATGTCGAGAACATCACCAACATGACCTACCACAACACCAAAGCCAGCCTGGTCACCGCCATCTGCCGAGTATTCACCGAGCTCCCGCCGGCGCTTGAGTAAAAGGCATGCTCCAGTTCCGGATCCGTATCGAGGCGGTGATTGAGTCTACATTGAATAGATGTCAGTTCTACTACATAATCAAGTTACCTGAATTGATTTTTTCAATAAAAGTTTTAAAATAAAGCTGTAGTGTTGTTTTCTTTAGGGCGACAATTTTACGTTCCATCCTCTATAGATAAACACATAGACGTGACGTTTTTGTTTGTTTCGTTTTTTTGTAACTGCATCCGTTAGATTTATTCACTTTTCTTTACATATTTATTCATTTATTTTAGAATCTTTGAGTATTAATTTGTTGAAGAAATGAGATACTTTGAAGACCCTTGAGCGTAGGTTAATTTTAGAGAACATGTGAATTAGACGCTTTCTATGAATAATCATCATCATCATCATCATATCGTGCTGGCAGCACGGATATACCTGACCCTCTCTCGCCACTCCTCCCTATCGTTCATCGCCCTAGGCAGGTCTTCAGGACAACAACCTGTATCCTCACATAGCTGCTGAATGTACGTTCGTACTGGTCGTCCTGCTTTTGCGCGGCCATGTGTGGGAATCCATAAGAGTACATCTCTTATGAGTTCATCTCTGCTTCTCCAGCAGTGTCCTGCATGTCTGGTTCGTCTAACTTGAATAGTTTTCGTGATAGGGGGCAGGTGGCCGTACAGCTGGTGTCTTGTGGGGTGTTGCTGCCAGGACTTGTTCAGGATTGCACGCAGCATTCTTGTGTAATTGCCATCTAGTTTCTTCTCCAGCCGTTTTGTTAGCATCCATGTAGTGCATCCATATAGCAGTATCGATGTGACCGCTGCCTGGAAGAAACTGCGTTTCATTTTATCGGTTAGGTCTGATTTCCATATAGTCGATAGCCTATTGATAGCTGTCCATGCTTTCGTTAACCTCGTTTCGATGTCCTTTTCGGTTGATTCGACGCTGCTTCCTAGGTACGTGAATTTGTCTACTAGTTTAAGAGGGGTTCCTTTTAGAGTGGAGATGTCCCCCGTTTGGTTATAGCACATATATTCCGTTTTGTGTGCATTAACATGGAGGCCTATGCTTGCTGCTGCTCGTTCCAAACTATGCAGAAGTGTTTCGGTTTGGTCAGGTGTATTTGCCAGTATCGCTATGTCATCGGCGTAGTCGGCGTCGGTAATTGTTGTTGTGGGGTATCTTCTGCTTCTTTTCTTCGTCAGTTCGAAGCCATTCTCTTTGATTTTGTCAATCGATGTTCTAAGTACGTAGTCTAGACAAATGATTATGAATAATCATCATGGTAATTTATAGTTGTTTTTTAATCAAAGCTATGTTTTACGTAAATGTTTTGGACAAAGGTGCCCAGCTGTTTTACTATGATACGAAGTGTGTTGTTTATTTTTCAGCTGTCTGTCAAATTCATATGTTCTTCTCTTATGCTGATCTTTGCGTTAGACAGAAATTCCTTTCCTGAGATTTCGATCATTTTGAACTTAACCTCCATAAATTATACCTTTTCGTAGCTTAATTCTATGGACATGGTTTTCTCATGATTTCACATTTCCTTTTTGGTCTTATTCCATTTTCGCGACAACGGACGATTCATTAACTAGGATGATGTAATATCGAATTATATTAGAACCATATGCCTATTTAATCGAGAACGATTATGACATTGTAGGAAACGAGTTCAATATTCAGTGGCATTATCATGTTCACTTTGGAATAATAACGTTGTTAATTCCCATCCGCTACTGTTATTCTACGTGGTTGGATTTGATATTAATTTACCCATTAGATTTTATGCCATTAAATTAAGAAAACAAACTTGTTTAAGTACTAACTCTGAGCGAGTGTGAATTTTTATAAGTTTTTCTTAAAATCATATAAGTGTTATATACATGTATATATGGTTTAGTTTGGTTTCTTTGTTTAATGGCATTTCAACCTTTGTAAGGTTATTTAATGCCAAAGCCATTCTCCTAGGAGAACTGTAGTGGTACTATTTAACCCATAGCAGGAAGGTTAAGGGGGTTCATACCTTTCCCAACGGCATTTGTCCGAAAGTGAAAGTAATAACGCGACTGAATTACGAAATCGCTCACTACGATTTCGCAGTCCATCCCTTCAACCATTACACCACGAGGACACCCCCTGTATATATGGAAGTAAATCGGGAAGTAAATCTGACAATATGTGGAAAAATTGGAAGAAACAAACAAAACAAATAATCCAAAATTTGATCAATTTATTATGAAAGCCGACGTTGAACGTTTCGGTTGTTATAACCTTCTATAAAGCTTTAAATTCATGAAAAATATTATTAAAACAGCGATGGATGTTTGATGAAATAACAGAGGAAAAGAAAGGGTGCTTTCATCAAGCATACATCGCTATTGTAATTACAATTTTCATAAATTCTAAGCCTTGAAGAAGATTATTACAACCGAAACGTTCAACGTCGATTTTCATAATAAATTCATCAAAGTCTGATTTATTTATTTCTTTACCTACTTTTCCTCATATATATATATATATATATATATATATATATATATGTGTGTGTGTGTGTGTGTGTGTGTGTGCTTACGTAGAGAAAGGTAAAACGGAAGAAATATATGTCTTTAATAGTTTGTTTATTTGACAATGCGTTTCGACTTCAATGTTTTGTTTGACTACAAAATATTTTACCAAATTATTTTTGTGAGAAATTTTTACGATTGATGAATTTATGATTCAGTTGAAAGTATTCATCAAGGCTCGTAGATGTGGGCTAAGTGAAAAAACGGAATCATTCTGGCTGATATTTGTGTTCAGACAAAACTTTGAAGTCGAAATCCATTGGTAAATAAACAAACCATCACACACGTCTATCTTCTGTTTTACCTTTTTCTACGTACATTCTGTCGGATTCAACTCACTTCTTCACACAAACACACACACAAACACACACACACACACACATATATATATACATATAAGTGTGTGTGTGTGTATATATATATATATATATATAAGTATACTTACCAAGCTTCCTCATGTGCTATATGTGACAAAAGAGGAATTTTGCTGGAGCTTTTCAAGTTTAAATTAAGCTTTCCTTCTTCTCGCCCGATTGCCACCGTAAAGTTAGAGCCCAGTCTACCCTATTTATTACGCATAGCCGGAGGAAGAACCCTGGAATGCATAAATTTACCTAAAGTATTAACGACAAATGAAATAGAATATGCCTTGTTCAGGAGTTGAACTCGAATCACCGAGACCATTTTCAACCACGATAATATTGCATCAAGTGTGTCTGTGTGTTTATAAATACTGCGGTCACTACCTGAGTAAATTCATCGTCGTTTCTTAAGATGCGTCACGCTAATAGGTAAAAGTTAGGCTAAGTTAAGTTAAACCTACGATACCCACGTGCATATTCTTTTCCAAGCCTATTGCTCGGATTCAGAATATATCGACTGCAACCCCTTCATCCTCAAAAAAGCGTGTCCTGAGTAGAATCGACTGGAAAGCATTTTATTTGCTGGTAATTAGCCAATCAGACCCCGCGTAGCTTCAGACACCGCAGTACTAATCGAATTATAACTAACAATTGGCTTTGTCATTTTCTTCAATTATATAAAATTCAACTACACATAAAAAAGGCAGAGATGCGCACAACTAGTTCATATGACCAGATATATTGATATTGTTAAAGATAGTTAAAATTCAATGCGATTCGATATCTCTTAAGAGTTTCTCAAATCATTCTCTTGCTTAAATTTTAATCATCAGTTTCAACTATATTTCAATGTTGAACTGAAAGTTCATTAATCCAACCCTGAAGTCAAGACATTAACATAAAATTTTCTTTTACGGAAACTAATACTTTTCCTGAAATTTTTGAAACGAAATCATTATGTTAATTTTAATATTTTAATATTTTTTTATATTTTAATATTTTTATAATGTAAATTTTGGTTGGTTGAATTTTATGGTATATAACCTTTTGTTGGTTATTTAATGACATACTCTGTTGATACAAACACACACAGACACACACACACACACACACACACACATATATATATATATATAAGTATGTTTGTATGTATAAGTAAATTTTGCGACCGCAGTCGAAGGCAACCAGAAGGCTACTTTTTCATTTTCTACAACTCTGATAAGTAGGAGAGGACGCCACTCTTTTCACTAGATTGCTCCACTTTACCTTTGATCTGTACCCTATAATGCTGAGTGTTAAGCTAGGTGGGCATTAGGTACCATTTTTTGAGTTTTTAGTATGACTCGACCTGGGGTTGAAACCCGGTTTCTGGTGACATGGGCGAACACTCGACCCACTAGTCCAATGGGCCGATATACATAGATTTTGTTAACGAATAATTTGTAGCCAACTTTTTTGAACGCGCTAAAGCTCATCCATTCACATAAAACTAAATAGTTTCGAGTATCGCTATGTAACTTGAGCCATTCAATTAAATATCAGTCATTTGTTTGCAAAGTGAAATGGTTATGAGTAATTTGTGAGGGAATAGTTTGTTGGTAATCTTATTTTAAATTGAGTAGTTCACACAAAGATATTGATATTATTTGCATAAGCTTGAATGGTTTCAAGTATTGTTATCTAACACTAATAGTTATGTTTGATATAAATCATTTGTCTACATAGAGTGAAGTGTTTTAAAATTTTTTCATACACTGAAATTAAATGGTTTAAAGTATTCCCATTTTAAACTAATATTTTAATTCAACATTAAATAAAGTTAAATGGTTCTAAGTATTGCCATGCAACACTAACAATTCAATTTTTGAGTACATTTTAGTAGGATAAAATTTTGGTATCTAAAATTAGTAGTTTTATTAGCACACAGTTAAAACAGTTTCAAGCGTTGCTATTAAACACAATCAATTCAAATTTTTTATCGGTCATTTGTTTGTGCTCAGTTAAGTATTTAAACAGTTCCATTTGATCCATAAATGGGACCCTAAAAGGTACTACCACTTCAGTTTAGAGTGGACCTGGATTTATGGCACTGAAATAGTACTCCACATTTCCCGAATCTCTTGGATAGGTTCCTCACCAGATGGTTTTAGCTAATGTATAGGACACTCGTAAGAGTGTCTTACTCCAATGCGGAGGGCGTGTCCCCGTCGTGTAATGGTAAAAACGATGGACTGCTGAATCGTAGTAAGCGAGTTCGAATTCCAGTCGCGCTATTATGTTCGCTTTCGGACAAAAACCCTTAGGAAAGGTATGAACCCCCTCATCCTCCCAGCTAATGGTTGAATAGTACCACTGCTGTTGGATGGTTTGGGCAGTAAATAACCTCCAAAGGTTGATATAATATTAAACAAAGAAACCAAACCAAACCAAAACCTATGCAGAGATGTAGTTAATGTATTCTAAAACATCATACATATACTCTAGTGTACTATATACAGATAGATATATAGTTACATAGATAGATAGATAGATAGATACGGTAGAACAGGTTCCAGTCTAATGTAAGTAAGTAAAGTAAAGGTGGTGACCGTTGTCGAGGGCGACCAGAAGGCTCCCTTTTTAATAGCTACTACAACGAAGTGTAGGGGAAGGCACTACTCCTTTCCCTGGATAGATCCACTTCACTTTTAATGCGAACCTTATATTGCCGAGTGTTAAGCAAGGAGGTATCAAGTACCATTTTTAAACTTGGGATTGGCGAACAGCCAATTAAACGCAACCCTTCGACGAGAAGGAAACTCCAGAATCAAAACTGGAGAAGGAATCTCAAGCATCATTTCAATGTTCATGGTAAGTATCCTTCGACACAAAAAGTCTGAGAGAAGGTACCCGGAAATAAAACACATTGTTTGCTTAATCAGTTGTTATCTACCCATGTTTATCACTGGGGTGTAGCAATATAAACCCAGCGAGTGTAATTCTCGGACAAGCACATGTCTCTATAATCCAATACACATCATACAGATGTCTTACGTCATATCATAAAGCGCACCTTGTATATTTTTCACAAATTGGACGAGTTACTAATCAAAATGTTTGAAGCGTGATTTTTTGTGGTAAAGATGGCTATCATCTGACAAAATATGGCAGACATTATATATATATATACATATATATATATATATTCTGTGTATTCTGTGTCTCCTGTAGCAGGAGTACTACAAGGGGACACGCTGGCACCGTATCTCTTTATCATTTTTCTAGACTACGTACTTAGAACATCGATTGACAAAATCAAAGAGAATGGCTTCGAACTGACGAAGAAAAGAAGCAGAAGATACCCCGCAACAACAATTACCGACGCCGACTACGCCGAT
This sequence comes from Sepioteuthis lessoniana, assembly GCA_963585895.1. Classification (NCBI taxonomy): domain Eukaryota; kingdom Metazoa; phylum Mollusca; class Cephalopoda; order Myopsida; family Loliginidae; genus Sepioteuthis; species Sepioteuthis lessoniana. The sequence continues at coordinate 101,399,043 of OY757910.1, forward strand.
GACATAGCGATACTGGCAAATACACCTGACCAAGCCGAAACACTTCTGCATAGTTTGGAACGAGCAGCAGCAAGCATAGGCCTCCATGTTAATGCACACAAAACGGGATATATGTGCTATAACCAAACGGGGGACATCTCCACTCTAAAAGGAACCCCTCTTAAACTAGTAGACAAATTCACGTACCTAGGAAGCAGCGTCGAATCAACCGAAAAGGACATCGAAACGAGGTTAACGAAAGCATGGACAGCTATCAATAGGCTATCGACTATATGGAAATCAGACCTAACCGATAAAATGAAACGCAGTTTCTTCCAGGCAGCGGTCACATCGATACTGCTATATGGATGCACTACATGGACGCTAACAAAACGGCTGGAGAAGAAACTAGATGGCAATTACACAAGAATGCTGCGTGCAATCCTCAACAAGTCCTGGCAGCAACACCCCACAAGACACCAACTGTACGGCCACCTGCCCCCTATCACGAAAACTATTCAAGTTAGGCGAACCAGACATGCAGGACATTGCTGGAGAAGCAGAGATGAACTCATAAGAGATGTACTCTTATGGATCCCCACACACGGCCGCGCAAAAGCAGGACGACCAGCACGAACGTACATTCAGCAGCTATGTGAGGATACAGGTTGTTGTCCTGAAGACCTACCTAGGGCGATGAACGATAGGGAGGAGTGGCGAGAGAGGGTCAGGGATATCCGTGCTGCCAGCACGATATGATGATGATATATATATATATATATATACTTCCTTTAAGAAAAAAACAAAGACCGGTTACTTTAGGATTATAAATTTATTTCCAACCTGTTTTGTGTTTCTGATGTAAACCAAAAACATGATGAAAAACATAACAGGACTTCTTCAGATCTCATGGATATATATTTTTCTTCGTGTTTTTTCTTAAAGAAAGTATTGCTCTGAAATATTAATTACATTGAGCTCTCTAACAGGAAAATTTAAATGTTCAGTTTTTGAATGATTTTCTTGTCCTGATGGAATTACTCCCAACTCTGGTTTAAGAGGACCGAATAATACTTTACATATATATATATATATATATGTGTGTGTGTGTGTGTGTGTGTGTGTGTGTGTGTGTGTGTATATATATATATATATATATAAGAAAATAAACCGTGGAATTTCAACTAACCTTATGATACTTAACCTATTTTCTGTTCATGGATCCATACCCGTGAGGCTTTGAATTTCATCAAAACTTTCAAATATATTTGAGGGTCATTCCTGAAAAGCGTTGCGTTGTGGAGCCTCGAACAATGTTGGTGGATACAAAGACGAGTGGAAGAGATCAAGAGTTCACACCAGGAAAAGAAAATTCGTCACATACATGGTCAGATATATACCACTCACTTTGTCATTGATATTACAACCTTCTTCCCTGCCAATCTCTAGAATAAGGAATATTGAAGTGGTGTACTAGAGTTGATGAAGGAAGTTCTATTATTTGTTAAATCCTTTCCCTCCTCCCCCAATGGGAATGTCAGCCGACCTTGAGTTTACGTTGTTTCCTCCCTATTAATTTTTAAAGGTTTTGGCAAACTGCCAGACCCTTTTCAAATACCCCCGGACTCTTGCGTGACCGTTTCTTGTACCTGTCTTGAGATAAATGGTGCCCGAACGCTTTTTATCAGTTCCACACACGGATTCTAGATTTATTGGTTTTGGAGGTGGCCACATCATTGCAAAACGTTTTAAATAATACTAGGTGTGGCTCAGATTGGTTCTTTGATGAAATCTGTCTCTCACCCTCAATATGTTATTTTCTTTCCTAATGTTTAGTGTACAGTGTTTAATAATAGTTATTAGAATCGGATGTAATTTCTTTTCCTAATATGCACGGAAAGAATACACTCACCCTCTTGTAAAGACACTTTGAGGACGTATATTTCACATTAACAGTCGTCTGTCTTTAAAAATGTTTGGAAATCTATTTTCATGCAAATACTACCTCTTTAAAATTGGAAAGTAATAAATACCTATGTGAAATATTGATTAATTTTTAGGGGTCTTCAGTGGAATCTGAGATCTCTGAAAGAATCTAAAATCATATTTCTAAGATTCCGCTATGACGTTTACTTTCCTTTTGGAAATGAATGAACACTATTATCCCCTAAGCGATTGTTTCAATAGTACCACTTCTGTGTTTCTACAAGTATGGCTCCGGCAGTAAATATCTCACTATATTTTTATATCATTATAAAAAAACACAAAGAAACTAATTTTTAGCTTAATTTTTGACACTACAAAATGCTCATATGCATGTAACGTACATATATACATACGTGATACGAAATGAAATGAATCAGAGAGAATATATGTGGAAAAACTTAAACGGATGAAAGATGTATATTTGGTTTAGTTGATGATGAATTTATTTATTTCTGCCAACGCGTTTCGACTTCAAAATAATAACCAAAGCAGATATCCTAAAAAGAATTGCAATCTGCTTTAAATGCGAATAATAATCTTAACAAAATCGACGCTACGATTTTTTTCATTTCATAGTAATCATCTTCCAACATGCATGTTTTATGATTAAAATAATGCCTGTATATATTATTAATAACGGAAATAAACTTTGAATCTGTTTGTTAAATATACTCCCTGACATAATAGATTGCACAAATAAGTAGTATTCAAGAAGATATTACAAAACTATTAAGGATCTGAGAATTAATTTTTATTTATTGCGGAGTACGTTTCCAGGTGAGCATTGTCAGAAGATAGCGGTTTCAAATCCTACCCAAGCCGGTCAGAGGTTTACTTGGTCAAAAATGTGATGCGATAGACAACAACTATGGTAGGCAGTAATTACTGGGGATACGGTTATAAGACTCATCATTCCTATCCGAGGTCGCGGTAAATCACCTGAAGAAGACCAGAGGTGAAATTTGGCCGAAACGTAGTGAAAGAAGAAACAACACAAAAAACCCTACCAAGATGAGGACAAAAAGTCCGCAATAAATAAAAGTTAATTCTCAGATTAAGAAGCCTCATCTCAAAATGATTCCTATTAAGGATCTGTTCTCTGTTGCTGTAAAATTATTTAGTGTTCTGGAATTCGTTTTTATTTACCTTTTTAATTTGTTGTGGATCTGACCCCTGGTTTGTATAGCTTCAACTAAAAAGTGGAGGCCGACTAATAATTTTTTCTAATGTGGTTAGTTCTGAGCTTAGAATGATTGTTGTAAAAAACGAGAAATATAGAGCTCACTGTGAGAATAAAACTCAATCGAAACTTCTAATCACATAGCTCAATAAACATCTCACGAGATAATCTTACTTTTGGTTTGAGAATGAATATTCATTTTAAAAATAATTCCCATTCTCTCTGTCGGGTTAATTTTCCTTCAAAAATGGAAAGATAATGACGACTCTAAGAAAATCGCATTGTGACTATGTGACTTCAGCTTCCGTTTTGATATTGAAGTACAGGAAAATGTTGCAAATTATGCTACTACAGGTCATCTCGAACATTCCGTGCCACTGCAGTTCAGCTGCACAATGTGCAGTTTTGCTGATCTTCGTTTGCGCAACCCTTCCAGCTTCTTAATCTCCTCATTCGTGCAGGTCTTCCTATTTTCTTTGCATTTCCCAAGAAAGTCCATATGCCATTATCGATACTGACATGATATCTCTATAATAATCAAATTTTCTAAGTGCGGCAATACCGTCTGCAGTTAGTCCTTCTGAAAAGCTTTAATCCAACATTTTCCTTGTTATTAAGAAAAGATTAGTTCGCCCCACTTTTTAGTTGAAACTATACAAACCAGGGGTCAGATCAACAACGAATTAAAAAGATAAATAAAAACGAATTCCACAACACTTCACAGTATGGATTTCGGCTCTGGGAAGTTTTCTATCCCGGTCTTGGTTTCAAAAGCCAACTGCTATCTTTTTGCAAACGGCTGCCCTCCCAAGCGAGCGACTTTGCAGAATAATCAACAATCAAATTATCATGGCCCTGTTGATGATGAAGATGCATAGAGGGTAATAAAGGAATCCCCAACCCGGCCCGACAGTTTAATCCAATGGTCAAACCAACTGCAACTGTTTTCAGACCTCACTGGTGTGTGTAACTGCTAATTGAACCTCAGAATATATGGGACCCTAACATCCGGAAAGTAAACCTGCATGTCATGTGTAGCCCACCTGAAACTGAAGTACCTAAAAATTATATTCGGATGTCTGACTCTACTAACATCAAAGGTTTGAGTTTATTATGAACATTAAAAAATAATTCTCTCAGCACCATCAACGAAGAAACTAGATAAATTGTTGCGTTAAATTTTGATACTATTATACACTCTTACGCATGTACATACGTAAATACATACATACATACGTGATTGAGAATGAAATGAATCAGAGAGAATACAAGTGGGAAAAGGTAAAAGGACGAAAGATATGTATTTGGTGTAGTTGATTATTTATTTATTTATTTTTGGCAACGCGTTTCGACTTCAAAATTTGCCCGCATACAAAATCCTGTTCGAAGACATATTTTGGTACAAACATACAAATACAAGGTTTTTTTTTTATAAAATATCATCTTCTCTAGCAAGGATTTCTACCTCCATTAATAACAATTAGCTTTTTTTAAACTTGCAAACCGTTAAAAATTGTTCTCAACCAGTAATACGATATTACCTTTTTTCAAAAAAGATTCCATCTCATGACGTAATCAATTTCGAATATATTTCCCGTGTTACTCGTCTTAGAAAAACAAAAATATTTATCCCTGATAAAGACCTTGGATTTACATGAAAAAGTTTTCTGTTATGATTATTTTATTTCATTGTCATAATTAGAATAAATTTGAATAGAATGCTTTGTATGCAGCTAAATTTTGAAGTCGAAACTCTTATGTAAAATATTTTTTAAAAATAAATAAATCAATAATACACCAAATATATATCTTTCATCTGTTCACCTTTTAGTATATATACATAATACAAACATATATAGACGCTAGTTATCTCCTCTGTTGTCACAAAGCCTCGAATTTGACGGAGACAAAGACAGCATGTAGAGTTGACGAGTTCATTTCAGGAAAAAAGAAAACATCCGACACGTGATCACAAAAAAATTCCACTCACTTTACTATTGATGTAGCAACTTCTCTCGAGACAGTATCAAAGGCAATAAGAGATGTATTGATATTATCGATTTGATAAAAGAAATTTTATTATTCTACAGCTCGTATCTCAACGCAATGGGAAGAGTATCTCTAGCCCCAAAATACAAGTCACTATTTTTGCTCCACGAGTAACTAACTTCAAAGATTACTAATTCTTGTGTTTTACCGTTTCTCGTTCCTATCTCGTGAGTTCTCGGGATTAACTCATTTTTTTTTTCGGTCACACTGCCAGGTACCAGAGAGAGTCCTCTTTATTACAGTCCATACAGACAGACGTTCGCTCCTTTATAGATATGCAATATTGCGCCAAATGAGCCGAGGGGTTAAGTTATCAAATCAGGAAAGTTTCATTTAATTATTAAAAAATGAAAGCTACTTATGTTTAACGAAAATCACACATATCCTGAGTGACAAAATTAATTGAAATTTTACATTTTATCAATACTACAAAAAATTATTACTTTCTGCACACTCCCTCTGAAACTAAATGACCAAGTGTGACGTTTCTGCTCTGGAGATGGTTGATGGGAAAATGCAGGGCCACCGAGGAAATTATTGTATTCTTCCTCGCTTCAGGTTGTCTCCCTTTGAAACCAGCTGGTAAAAATCTTGACCTCGATACATGGGCTAGGATTTGCTCTACTCCGCCGGTCAGAACTTACTCATTCTCCCCATTTAGGATGGGCCAAACTTTTATATTCATCAGCAAGATTCTCAAGAATCTTCAAAACAATTCCACAACATTCGAGAAACAGGGACTGCAAGGCTATTTCCTCTTCCTTTGGTCCTTTTTCCGTGATAAGCCTTATGCTTTTTTAGGGTCAGGGTTTCGTTTCGGGTAACCGTTAAAACCAGCGACATCATACGTTGCACCGATCCAATCTCCTCTTTGTAGTGGGGGGGTCATATTATGAAATCATTCCATACGGATCCTAAGAGCCCAAAAGATAAAAATTGCTGATAAAAATATTTTAAAATAAGGTACCTCCAATATATATATATATATATATATATATATAAAAGTAAAGTTAGCGACCATAGTCGAGGGTGACCCGAAGGCTCCCTTTTCGATAGCTACTACATCAAGGTGTAGGCGAGGGCGCTACTCCATTCCCAGGATTGCTCCACTTTACCCTTGAACCGTACCTTATAATGCTGAGTGTTAAGCAAGGTGGTATCAAGTACCATTTTTAAAGTCTTTGGTATGACTCGACCTGGGATTGAACCCAGGTCTCCCGGGCCATTGGCGAACACTCTAACCGCTGGGCCAATGTCCCGGTTTATATATATATATATGTACATTTTTTGTACTGAAACTGAAATCCATCCAATTATTTCTTTATGCTGCAAAAGTAAAGCAATGTAGGCACATTCAGTGGAAAACAATAACAAAAATAGAAAATTTACTGATGTATACCAGATTTAAAAGAAGTTGACAGAAAAAAATCAAATAAAGCTGTTATTTCTGTTTTATGCTTTCTTTTCGTCGGAATTTATGTTCACTCTATTAATGAAATCGTCAAAGTGAAAGAAACTCTTTGAAGCATTTGCTTAATAAATCTCAGCCGGGATATGGCAAGTTAGGTAAACAAGTTGTAACTTGAATATAAAATCAAATACGCAATAAACATGCCTGTCATAAACCACAATCTTCTATAAATAAAAGAAACTTCAGTAGTTGATTTTCTAAAGGTGGTGCAGATTAACAAACCGACCGAATATGTCAACTGTCAATGACAAACCTAAAATCCAGGCAAATTCGTGAAATTCTTAAAACCGACACTGATAAATCATTTACTATAAACACATTTTCTTCTTGTCTTTGATTAGATTCTTTTTCTTCTTATTACAATTGTTACACACTTGATGGCCTAATGGCATAAAATTTCCTTATTTCTTTAGGACTCTTCTATCTATTCGAGCCAATATCAGAACTACTGTGAGATGAACGGTCTCAATTCTCCCTCAGCTCACCAATTAGCTCATTTTCTTAGCCAGATTATTCGGGTATTGTCCCATAAGATTTATGATTGGTATCACTATTACTTCTATGGTCCATAACTTTTTGTTGCTCTCTGGCAATGTCCAAGTATTAATTCAGTTTTTCGCTTTGCTTTTTTTATCTTCAGGGAACAGCAGGTTATTTTCTTTCTTTTAACTAAATCTAGATGTGGTCTTCCAGCTGGATTTTGGCAATTCCCTTTTATCTCAAGTTCGCTAAGTTGTACGGGGTGGAAAGATAAAATTGTCGCCCTAGAAAAGACAACATCATTCCATTTCCGTTAATTAAAAACCGGTTCTATTTTTATTTATTTTTTTTGTTGCAGACCATCCACTAGTTGGCCAGTTGTGTATAAATCCCAAGAGCGATAGGAGCCTTCTATCATGTCTGAAAGTGACACAATGTTCAACGAGCGAGATCGGAGATGCGCCGCTGTACAACCGACGCTCTCTACCGATCCAAGTTATGACAACAGGACCATTGCCAGCACCCTCAAAATACAAATATGGACGGTTCAACGCTTGAGGGTATAGCTCAACGACCCTGTGGACCTCTATGGTTATGGTCTTTGGTGTGGTTTCAAGTGGGGTCCACATAATGCCACCTCACATCTTCGAAGTCGGCTTGAAAGTCAACACTAAAGTGTACCTGGATGGGCTGAAGAGTGTGGTGATCCCCTGGTGCAATCAGGTGGTCGGTTGTAGACCCTGGGTGTGGCAGCAGGACTCGGCGCTTGCCCACAAGTCCAAAAACACCCAGGCTTGGCTTCAGGAGTGCTACGACTTTGTACCCTTCTCTCACTGACCCCCTCCTCGCCCGACCTGAACCCACAGGACTAATTCGTTTGGTCATACGTCGAGAACATCACCAACATGACCTCGCACAACAATAAAACCGGCCTGATCGCCGCCATCCGCCGAGTATTCGCCGAGCTACCGCCGGCGCTTGTGGAAAAGGCATGCTCCCAGTTTCGGATCCGTATCTAGGCGGTGATTGAGGCTGGAGGTTGCTACATTGAATAGATGTCAACTCTACTACATAATCAAGTTACCTGAATTGATTATTTCAATAAAAGTTCTTAAATGAAGCTGTATGTTGTTTTCTATAGGACGACAATTTTATCGTTCCACCTTGTATATTGATATGCCGTTTTCTATACTAAATAAAACAAAGCTATGCAAAATATCTTAAAATCCATATTGATCTGGTTGGTTGGTTGGTTGGTTGGTTTTATAGCATCAGCCTTTGCAGGTTATTCAATGCCAAATCCATTTTTAAACAAATAATGTATTTTATTTCAAACAAATCAGTTTAGCATGAGTATACAGTTAAATTATCAAAACATTTCTATTTCAAACTATTCCATTAAGTCAAACAGCTCTAATTCAACTAATTTCTTTACACACAGTTAAAACATTGATCCGTTTTTTCTTGTTTTTCATCAATATTTCCTGAATATAAAATTAGATTAAATGTGGATTAACCAAAGATAACAACTGATACACATTTTCGCTTTTCCCCGCCGATAATTAGTCCTAACCAAGCAATGTTACGTAAACGTAATCACCAGCCGGATTGACTGCATTCTAACCTAATCACAAGTTTTTAACTAAATATAAGCAAGCATTTATCTTAGCAAGATAAATAAGTCTATATTTTTGTTCTTCAGATTTTTAAAAAAAATCAACTTCAGTTCGAGTTGTTGCATCTTGCAGTAAAACGACTTCTCACTGGTTACTTGTTTTTATATATTGTTAGAGACACATTTACGATCCCTCGTTTTTCTTCCCAAAGGGACATTAAATTCTTAACATGTGTCTTGTATGTTATCTGAAACCTGAACATTAAACTTTTTGACTGTCAATAGAAGACTACCCAAGCAAATCACACACACACACACACACACATACACACACACACACACACACACACACACACACACACACACACACATATATATATATATATATATATATATATATATATATATACTAACCCCACCCCACGAATTGACTGTGGTACAAGGTCTATTCTTAATCGGACTTTAGCAGTTTTCAATTCAGAGCTTTCCTTCTCCTAGATCAGTAGCCATGATAAAGTTTAAAAGCTTAGTATACTCAAATATTTACCCATCGGTGGATAGAGAACAGGTTTGTTTGGTTTCTTTGTTTAATGGCCTATCAACCTTTGTAGGTTATGTAATGTCAAAGCCATCGTTCTAGAAGAGCAGTAGTGGTACTGTTTGACCCATAGCTGGGAGAATTTGGGGTTCATACCTCTCCCCAAGGGTATTCGTCTGAAAGCGAACGTAATAGCTCGATAGGAATTCGAACTCGCTTACTACAATTCCGCTATCCATCGTTTTAACCATTACACCACCAGGAGAGAGAATAGTTGTATTCATACCTTTCCCTTAGGCTATAAGTATTATGCGAAATGTAAACAGCCTAGTTTAGGATCTGAACTCATGTAGACAAGTCCATTTCCTAAGACAGTAACCATTTTAAAACTAACGCCAATTATTCATCTAAATAATAATAATAATAATAATAATAATAATAATAATAATTGCAACTGAACAATACTTTTCTCAGTACACCGATCAGTTACAAAGAATTTAATTTACAGGGACATCTCAGAAAGTTCCCAACGCTTCAACGACTCATCTATGCAAAACTAGCAGTTATCATGTCATCTGGAATTATTTTGATCTGTGGGTCCTGGCACAGTCTCCAAACAGCATATTTATATCGGAATTACCTATATTTATCCCAAATATTCCGCCCAGTGTCCGCTGCAATCGGTCAACGGGCGGCAAAGGTCCATTAGCCGGCATAAGTTCGATGTTTATTGATTACGAAGTCCGTATATTAAATATGGACGCTTGGTTTTGGCGGGAAATGATAGCCATGTTTTCACATGAGCTAAAACAGTAACTTTCAATAATGCCACTTGTGCTGGTGTAATTATCTTCTAAAAGTCGTAAGGACAAAGTTCAGCTGATTAGATTTTACCAGAAGATTGATTTATTTTCTGGTATTCTTCAGTAGTCATAAATATTTGTCGTAGACTAAGTAATATAACTTTTACAAGGAAAAAGATGGACGTTTGGTTGTGTTAAAAATGTCCCCCTTCAAAATATGAGAGGATTTTTCTCATGTTCAAGATGCCAGCAATACAAATATACCTTATAATACTCTCTCTCTCTCTCTCTCTCTATATATATATATATATATATATATATATACGAGAAGACAAATGTCCATACGCTGAAAAGCTCATTTCAGGACGTTATATATGCAGATGACCTCTTTTTGACCTATGGAATACAACCACTGCAAAACCAATGGATGATATAAGTGACCTTTATTGAAGACTATGTTGAGAAATAAACCCAATATATTCACATTTCATGATACGCACCCCTCATTTTTAAATAAGAAAATTCTGGAAAACCAAAACCACGGGTATAAGGGTCACTGATATTAGAAAAAATTGAATCAACCAAATCTACCTTAAAATTAGTATTTTATCAACTTTTTCTTGGTTCAGTCAGGCTAAAACTAAGAATTTATATTGTTTTCTTTATGTCTTTAACAAAAGAGGAGACGTCTCCACACTAAAAGGTGGTTCTCTGAAACTAGAGGGCAGATTCACCGACATCGGAAGCAGCGTCTCATCTCTGGAAAATGACATCAATACGCGACTGGCGAAGGCATGGACTGCTATCGATATGTTATCGGTCATAAGGAAGTCAGACCTAAAATAAAATGCAATTTTTCCCAGTTGCAGTCATATCCATACATGGATGCACAACATGGACTCTGAGTAAGCGTATAGAGAAAAAGCTTGACAACTATTCCACAAAAATGTTACTAGCTGTATTGAACAAATCTGGGAAGCAACATCCCACAGCACAGCAGCTGTACAGCTAGCTACCTCCCATTTCTAAAACCATCCAAATCAGACGAACAAGACTTGTGTGACACTGCTGGAGGAGTAAAGAGAAACACATTAATGACGTTCTCCTATGGAGCCTATCAAGTGGACTAGTAGGTGTTGGAAACCCAGCTAGAACTTATCTAGTACTGCCGTGAATGGACACAGGACGTACTCAAGAGAACCTACCGAATGTGATAGACGATAGAGACGAATGGTGAGAGAGAAAGAGAGGGAAATTCGTGCTTGCGGTACATCATGATGATGAAATTATGTCTTAAAAGACAAAATTTACACAGTATTTAGGGCAAACAACCAAAACGGCTTTAAAAAATGCAGCAAACAAAAATAAGGTGTCTTATACACAAATAACTGTGTTTATTACGATTGACTTAACTTTCGATTACTAAATTTTTCTTTATATAAATAATTTGAATTCTTACGATATTTTGAACAACAAAAACTAGGTTTTGCAAATTAAACAGAACTTAATTATTTGTTAAATATTTTCAAAACTGATAAAACATAATTGTCTCAATAAAAGTAGAATATAAACTTTATCTATAGATTTTTAAAATTACTTGTTCCGGGATTATCTTTTTTTCATTTCCTAATGTTCTGTAGTATGTAAATTAGAGGGCACAGTATTTTTTTCAATATATATATATATATATATATATATATATATATATATATATATATATATAATCAATACATATAACATCTTCAAATTTTACGAATTTTTCTTGTTTAATAAATGAAATAAATTACTTTGAATTAAAGAAAATAAAAATAAAGATTTTTCTTCAAATTCAATTCTCGCCGGAAGCAATATGAAAATATCAATTAAAATTTTGAATATCTCATCTGAAGAAAATTTTCAGAAAAGAAAAAACTTAATTAGCTAAACTTATAAGAACTTTTAAGAGCCTGATATAGATTTATAATGATACCAAGAAAGTATATTTGATTTTTGTCTGTATATGAAAGATATATATATATATATATATATATATATATATATATATATATATAATATTCAGTAAAACTTCAGGAAATATTAAGTATATATATAAATAAAACTTCAGTGAATATTCAGTATATATATATATACATATATATATATATATATATATAAAATCATATCGTGCTACAGACCCGCTCTCGCTACTTTTCCCTATCGTTCATCGCCTCAAACAGGTCTTCAGGGCTACATCCCGTATCCTCACATAGCTGCTGTATGTATGTTCTAGCTGGTCATCCTGCTTTTGCTCGGCCATATGTGTACATCACTTATGAGCTCGTCTCTGCTTCTCCAGCAGTGTCCTGCGTCTCTGGTTTGTCTAACTTCGAATGTTTTCGTGATGGAAGGCAAGTGGCCGTATAGTCGGTGCTTTGTGGGGTGTTGCAGCCAGGGCTTCTTCAATATTGCTCTCAATATTCTTGTGTAATTGCCGTCTAACTTTTTCTCCAGCCGTTTTGTTAGCGTCCAAGTGGTGCATCCATACAGCAGTATTGACACGACCGCTGCCTGGAAGAAACTGGGTTTCACTTTATTTGTCAGGTCTGATTTCCATATGATCGATAGCCTATCGATATCTGTCCATGTTTTCGATAACCGCGTGTCGATGTCTCTTTCGGTTGATGAGACACTGCTTCCTAGGTAGGTGAATTTGTCTACCAGTTTCAGAGAGGTTCCCTCTAGTGTGGAAATGTTGCCTGTTTGATTAAAGCACATGTATTCTGTTTTTTGTTCATTGACAGAGAGGCCAATATCTGTGGCGGCTCGTTCCAAACTATGTGTTTCGGCTTGGTTGGGAGTATATGCCAGAATCGCTATGTCATCGGCGTAGTCGGCGTCGGTTATTATTTTTACGGGGTACCTTCTGCTTCTTTTCTTTGTCAGCTCGAAGCCGTTTTCTCTGATTTTATCGATTGATGTTCTAAGCACGTAGTCTAGGCATATGATAAAGCGGTATGGGGTTAGCGTGTCCCCTTGTAGTACTCCTGCTATAATGTTGAAGTATTCTGAGTCTCCAACCGTTGAACGTACTTCCACTTTGGTATTTCTATAGAGAATCGTTATTGCTGCTACGGTTCCTTTTGGTATGCCGTATGCTAGTAGGATTTGTTCCATCTTCCCTCAGTGAATGGAATCAAAGGCCTTGGTAAAATCGACAAATAGTAATATCGCCTGTAGATTTTTTGCCCGTACACCTTCAAGGATTCTACGGATGGTCAATATTTGTGAGGTCGTGGATCTATTTCTTCGGGAGCCATTTTGGTTTTTCTTAAGGATGTTGTCGATTTTGGGTTCTATGTGGTTTCGTAGTAGGGCATTGTAAATTTTGGCAGCTATGGATGTAAGTGTTCTTGGCTAATCTGAGGTCACCAGTTTTAGGGAAGGGGAGGATGCATCCCTTCATCCATTTGTCTATCGAATTTTGATTATAGACTGCGTTGCAGTGTCGGAGCAGTATGTCATCGAATTGTCTGGTCTTCCCTACTCCTGGGGGAATCTCGTCAAGCCCTGCAGCTTTCCTATTTTTAATTTTTTCTGAGAACCGAGTCGAGTTCTTCTTGTGTGAACGGTCCTTGGTTAATGTCCAATTGTTTACTAATAATTCTGGTGATTGGTTCATGCGTAACTTTCGGTGGGTTTCCAAGTAGATTTTCGACTTGACAGATAAGTTCTATTATAATTTTATTTCAACAGATCTTTTTATCATATGACAGTTTCATCAGATGATACCACTATTTGATGGAATTTTTTCGTTACACCGAAGAATATAATTTACCTTACGATAGACATTTATGTAATTATAAATTGATAATTTAGCCTGTTATTTCCGATTTTGTACCGAAATATTTTTTATTCGTAAACAAGTTTGATTTTTCTCAAATTAATCTTTAAAACTTTTTAATATCTTTGTATATTTTTATTACATATTTTAAAGTTTTTTTTTCAATGTAAATTCCAATTTATTTTTTTCGAATTAAATCTAATTAACATCATATATTCACCACCGATTATTCCTTTTGATTCTATTAAAGACTTAATTCATATTATACTCTATGATGTCAATTTGTAGAAAGTTGGATAAATCAAACACTTACTCAAATTTAGATGTGTGATGTTTCGTTCGGCTTTATTTCACCTTAAGTTTCTTCAGAGAGGGACTGTTTTCTAAGTTTTTCTCTTTAAAAGCATGTGAAATGAGAAGATGGTGGAGGGGGTATAGTTGTAACAGGAAAGCTGTGTGGGATATAAAGTCAAATGCATCAGATTTCATTAAAAGATTTTTGGTTTAGAAAGTGGAAATAGATTTTAGGCAACGGATAAGAAAAAAAGTAGGGGAGGGTAAGGTTTGGGTGAAAAGGCTTTTGACATATCTTGTTTCATGGAAAGACATTAACTAATGTGATGTCACAGAAAATTGTCTATATTGTAGTTTCTAGGTTATAATTGAGGTAAAGAAGGGAAAATTGGCAAAGTGGTAAGTAAAGCCAAATGGAAAGGATTCTCAAAAGTATGGTGGCAAAGATTGAAAAAAAATTCTATTCCTATTTGTTTTCTATTTTGATTTTGTTTTCGTTCAGTATGGTGGTCGCCATGTATGGTTAGATTGGGTATATGTTCAACCCAAAATCCACAAACCAGACACCCCACTACGACCAATTACCTTTAGCATCTGTAGCACCACCAAAAAAATAGCTCGCGCCATAGCAAAAATATTAAGCCCCCCCTACTCGGTAAAATCAGCCCCTCACACGTCAAAAATTCCAGAGATTAACTAAATAAAATCAAGGACATCCACATACAAAACAAAACTATGAACAGTTTAGACAACACTTCTCTCTACACAAACAAACACATCAAGAAATTTCTCAACCTTCTTGATACTCACTTAAAAATTAAATTCGACACACCACTACCTACAAACACCTTATTCAACATCTGCAAACACATAACAAGCATGATTTATTTCAAAAAATTCTACAAACAAAAACATGTGGTCCCCATGGGAAATCCACTTAGCTGAGTCTTAGGCTGCCTTTTTCTAGAATTTTTAAAATCTGTCCCTTTTAAATACAGGCTACATAGTGACACCACATGTTTCGGATATATCGACGATATACTTATTTTCCTACCCCAAAACATCAACATTGAAGAGATTGGAGAAAAACTAAACAATGTTGAACCCTAAATCAACATCAGCAATGAAAAAAAATCTTATAACACAATACCTTATGTGGACATCCAAATTATTAAATCCCAAAACAATTCAACTTTTATAATCTACAGCAAACCCACAAACAAAAACGATTACATACATTTCTATTCCCACTACAACAGCAAAATCAAAACAGGCCTTATTATAGGCTTTTATCTTTGAGCCCTCAGAATATGTAGCCCATAATACCTTAATGAAGAATTTGAATACATCGAACATTCCCTCAAAAGATTAAAATAACCAATTTTTAATAATATGAAATGATATACAAAATATATATTCTTCAAATAAACCAAAGAAAATCAACCCCACTATCCCCGTTACACATAAACCGATCTCTCTACCCACTAATATATAACATAACACCCTACGACAATGTAACCAAGTTAGGAATACAAATAATATAAATCATATCACCAACCATTAAAAACCTCACAAACATCACAAAACGTACCAACAACGAAATCACATCTCAAACAAGCTTATACTCCACTCTATGCAAAGATTGCAACAAAGATTACGTCGGTGAAACCCAACGCAATATAGAAAAAAACTATTTACTAACACAAACGATCATTCAAAACAAATAATGATTGAAACGCCCTTTTCTCCGACATGTTAGAGTTCAAACTCATTGTCAATTTTTCCCCAGCCACCCTAATCAAACCCGTACACTGCAAAATCCCGAAGACTACTAGAATCTGCGGTCACTTTCAAAACAAATCATATAAACAACGTCCAGGTTTGTACCAAATCTCACCATATCTCACGAACATCATGCTGAACAAAAACAAAATAGAAAACTGATAGGGAAAACATTTTGTTTCACTCTGTGCCACCATACTTTTGAGAATCTTATCACTTTGCCTCTTAACCTTTCCTCACCCCAATTACAAACTAGAAACCACAATATAGACAATATTCTGCCATCAAATTATAGTCAATATCTTACCCTACTTTTTCTTATCAGCTCCCTAAAATCTATCTCCTCATTCAAAAAATAAAAAGTTAATGAAATCTGATACATTTGACTTTATATCCTTCCCAGCTTTCCTGATACAACAATATTCCCTCCATCATCTTATCATTTCTTCTCTTATACTTTTAAAAAGAAAATCTCAGAAAACGATCTCTGTCAGTGGAAGTTCGAGATGAAATAAAGCTAAACGAGATATCACACATCTAAATTCGAGGTGAGTGTTTGATTTATCCAACTTTCTACGTATTTCTATAATACAGTCAGATTCACTACAAATCTATCTTTTCAACATATTATCCTGAACATATATATATATATATATATATATGTTCAGGATGATATATATATATATATATATATATATGTTCAGGATATATATATATATATATATATATGTGTGTGTGTGTGTGTGTGTGTGTGTGTGTGTGTGTGTGTGTGCAATTGGTCAATTTTCAAACCGAGAAATTGATATGCTAACTTTCATACAAAAAAGCTTGTGATGACAGTTCAATTTTGAATATTTTTACAGGTTTAATTCAAAATTTTCCAAGCATTTATTTCGATCATTGGTCCGAATTCAGCGATAGATTTGGTCTGTAACAGATTCTGAACACTGCAAAAGAAATTACGTCAATTTTATATATATATATATATATATATATAGTCATCCACAGACTGACTGTTTCGTTATATCACAAATCTTCAGTGTGGCAAGACACGTAAGACGCTTGAAGCTGGGATC
Source organism: Sepioteuthis lessoniana (assembly GCA_963585895.1). Lineage (NCBI taxonomy): Eukaryota > Metazoa > Mollusca > Cephalopoda > Myopsida > Loliginidae > Sepioteuthis > Sepioteuthis lessoniana. The sequence goes on from OY757910.1 coordinate 101,416,116, forward strand.
GAAACCCACCAATCTTTGCATTAGACTTAGTATCATAGCGCTGAGCTAACGAGCGTACCACTTCAGCTCGGGAATAATAAGGTATTTAGTAGTAGCGTTCGTTTGTTTACTTTTTATACCTTACCGGATACCAGGTTGCACAATTATTTCGAAGAGCTTTGCATTGTGCGCGCGGCAGCCGTAAATTCTTTCGCCAGGGTGCTCAAACCCCACGGGTGAGCATATATATATATATATATATATATATATATATATATATATATATATATATATATAAATTCCTTCGCCAGGGTGCTCAAGCCCCATGGGGGAGCGTATATATATATATATATATATATAATGGTTTGTGCAAAATTAGAATTATGCTTTAAATAGCGTACTCAGTTTTAAAATAAACTATTTTAAAAACAATTAAATTATTTTAAACTCTTTAAAAAGGCACCCTTTATTTCGATTATGTTGTCTATCGTAAATAAACAAAAAGGCAACTAATGTTTGTATATCACGCAAATATTCAAGTATGAATATTTAAGTTGAATAAATAAGGTGATATAAATAAAATATAAGATAAACAAGTTAAGGAATGATCATCACAGTCCATACTTACTTAAGAATATATCGTTTTGTTTTTCATACACACTCACGATAACACACACATACCTCATTATCAACGGTCTAGATTACGGGCTTAGAACATCGATTGATAAAATCAGAGAAAACGGCTTCGAGCTGACAAAGAAAAGGAGCAGAAGATACCCCGCACAAACAATTAACGACGCCGACTACGCCGATGACATAGCGATACTGGCAAATTCACCTAACCAAGCCAAAACACTACTGCATAGTTTGGAATGAGCCGCCGCAGGCATTGGCCCCCATGTCAATGCACACAAAACGAAATATATGTGCTATAATCAAACAGGCGACAACACCACACTAGACGGAACCCCTCTTAAACTAGTAGACAAATTCACCTACCTAGGAAGCAACGTCTCATCAACCGAAAAGGATATCGACACGCGGCAAACGAAGGCATGGACAGCTATCGATAGGCGATCGATCATATGGAAATCAGACTTAACCGATAAAATGAAACACAGTTTCTTCCAGGCAGCGGCCGTATCGATACTGCTGTATAGATGCACAATTTGGACGCTAACAAAACGGCTGGAGAAGAAGCTACGCGGCAATTACACAAGAATGCTGCGAGCAATATTGAACAAGTCTTGACGGCAACACCCCAGAAGGCACCAACTATACAGCCAACTGCCTCCTATCACGAAAACTATCCAAGTTAGACGAACCAGACATGCAGGACACTGCTGGAGAAGCAAGGACGAGCTCATAAGTGATGTACTCCTATGGACCCCCACATATGGCCGGGCAAAAGCAGGACGACCAGCTCGAACATATATTCAGCAGCTATGTGAGGATACGGGATGTAGCCCTGAAGACCTGCCAGAGGCGATGAATGATAGGGAGAAGTGGCGAGAGAGGGTCAGAGATATCCGTGCTAGCGGCACGACATGATGATATATATATATATATATATATATATATATATATATATATATATATATGCTGCTACGGCTTGCGACACATAAAATAAGAAGCAGATTCATAGAAATTTAAGGTCAAGAAACGAGATTACATATAATAACTAAAATACGGAGTTTATTTTACATATAATACAATGTAGTTTACAAGAGTAGGGTGGAGGTTTAAACAATACGAGTTAGGAAAATGCTAACAAGTTAAAACAATTGTGTGAGAGCCCAGAAAGAAGTTTGGTAGACATGTTATTAGAAAAGAAGGGGGAGGAAATCCACAGTAGTTAATCATTTAGGCAACGGATAGGAATTTGTCACTTGTACAAGAATTATATTATTTTCTTCTTAAAGATAGTTTGATTTATTCATCGAGATAAAATGACAGAGTTTGGTCAATTATATCAAAAAGGGATAAAGTACGTACCAATAATCTTTTCTCTTCCAGGACAGTTCGAATTTAGATTCTTTCGGTCGAAGCTTTGTTCTTGAATCAAGAATGACCGGAGTTGATACTATTTACCAACCCCTCCGCTCGGGCAGGATATGACACAAGGTCAATTTTTAAGCGGAGTTTAACAGGTTTGAATTAAGAGTTTTCCTTCTCCTAGACTAGTTGCCTAACCAAGGCTGAAGAACCTAGTCTGTCCTACTATTTACCCATAGCTGGAGGGAGAATAATTGGATTCATACCTTCCCCAAGGGTATTAGTGCTATGTGAAATGCAATCAGTCAGGTCCAGGATTTGAACTCGTGTCGCCGTGTCCATTTCCTACGACGATAACGACTACACCACGGGCACCTCCAAAATGACCAGAGTTGATCCCAAAAGTATTCGACAGTAGATTCAGGATACAGCTGACTTGTTAGTACTAACTCCCCTTTATATATATATATATATATGTTTTTGAACTCTCTTGAACCCTGTACAAGTTTCTTTAGACTTCTAGAAAGTTCCACTCGATTTTTACGAAATCTAAAGGGTTTGGTGAATGGGACCTTTTCCTGTGGTAAAAAGGGATTTGTAGCTTCAGATTTAAGTCAACATTTAAGTTAGATTTTGTATTTAATAGTATAACGTGTAAAGAAGTAGCAGGAAATTGGGTATATATATATATATATATATATATATATATTTATATATATATATATATATATATATATATATATATATATATTTCGTTGAACATAATATATATGTTTTTGGTCAACTTATCTTTTGTTGATCCTCTCATATTGCCGGTACAAAGTAGTAATGTACATATACAAAGTAGTAATGTACATATAAAAGTTACATCACTTTTGTAATAGACCCCCTCCCCTGATGATGGCCCAAAGTCGGGTAGAAAGTACTTGGGAAATGAATAATTATGGAAGAAACATCAACCAATTCTGGCCGAATATTATAAAATCAATACGGCATTATGAAAGGATCAACAAAAATATGTAGACAAAAAATGTCTATTATGTTCAACAACATTTTTATTAAAGAAGAAATGCTGCCACAATATATATATATATATATATATATATATATATATATATATATATATATATATATATACAGGTGTTAGACAAAATAATGGAAAGATCTGAAAATTTCAAACAAATTTATTTTAATATGGTTTTCTGATTGCAGCCAGCCAGTGGAATCCAGCTTTGTGAAGCTTCCTGTGGCTAGTTTTTAAGGACACTGGTTTCTCGACATGGTCATGAGGCTCGGCTGTAATTTTAGGAGCTGTATTTTTATGATCCTTCCTATTAATACGCGTAAGAGTGCGACGGTCCCTATCAGACACCTTTCGCTCGCTTTCAGAGTTTTGCTTCAGTGAGGAGGTTTTTCCTTCTTTCCCGAATGATGCCATTACTTTCTAGACAGTACTCCTTGTGACACGAAATAATTCTGTAGGTTTTTTTTTACACTAGCGCCTGTCATACGGTCACCATCTGTTAGGCCTCATTTAAAGTTTGATAGATTTACCATTTTTATGAATTCTGATTAATTTTGATGATATTTGTAAAAGAACAATAATTTTAGTTAAAAAAGACGAGAAAAATTAATAACAAATCAAAAAACTTAAAAATAACAATTTTTTGTTGGTTTTATAGGAATTTATATTATCGTATTTACCAAACCCCTTCGCTCGGGCAGGATATGACACAAGGTCAATTTTTAAGCGGAGTTTAACAGGTTTGGATTCAGAGTTTTCCTGCTCCTAGACTAGTTGCCTCACCAAGGCTGAAGAACCTAGACTGCCCTGCAATTTACCCATAGCTGGAGGGAGAATAATTGGATTCATACTTTTCCCAAGGGTATTAGTGCTATGTGAAATGCAATCAGTCAAGTCCAGGATTTGAACTCGTGTCACCGTGTCCATATCCTGCGACAATATTATCATACGAAGATTTTTGGTGTTTAATTATTTTGTCCAACCCTTGTATATATTGAGGAATATCTTAATAATCGTAACCCCAATAAATAGCACACCATAGTAATATTTTTAATGGTTCAATACTCTTAAGATTCTGTATTCAGAGAATTAGTATTGCATAGTTATCTCTGTTCTATCGAAAATTTCGATGGGTTCAGCACTGATTCAGACCCCTCCGATTCTGATTAAACATTTTTTTTCTCTAAAAAATATAATTTTAAATGTATTGTTCAAATAAAGAACCTCACTAAGTTGCGCAGTTTTTACTTGGTTACATTTTCAGATATAAAATCATAATGAGAATTTTTGCCATATTTCAAAATATATAAGTGTTTATTGTAGTTTTAACAAGTTCTTTCAATAGTATAATCATATAGTGCTTTGACACATTTCTCTGAATTGACTTTTTTTTATTATCATAATTATTTCTTTAGAAATCATTTATAAATTTTTGGTAAACAATTACCTATTTTTTAGAATTAGTGATAATTTTATCACGGCAGAAAAAATTAAATAAAGTAGTTTCGATTGAATAAAAATACATACGCTTCCTAAGTATGGCCCTTTCATATATACAGTCATTTATGAATGAATGATTACGAAAAATCTTATTGAAACCAGACTATTAATAGATAGTTCTTAGATTTATTATGAAATGGGTATTTTTCGCCGAATCCTTTGTCGTACAAATCAATAGCTTCGGAATTTAAAGTGTAAACAACTATAGATGATTCTACATTGTGAAAGGAAACGTTTCGATAATATTTTCTCTAAACCTTTTCTCACAAATTTTATAATGACTATGACAATACAATGCCAGTATTCACAACAGACGTAAATTTTTTTTTCTTAATCACACACACACACACACACACACACACACACACACACACACACACACACACACACACATATATATATATATATATATATATATATATATATATAATCAAGGTAACTATATAATGTAAATGAACATCTTTCGTTCCATACAAAATATGATAATCAATGCCATTATATTAATATATGTATTTAAGTGTGTGCATAACCAAAAGAAGAAAACATATCGTTGTTCGATTCTATTAGAGTAATTCAATTAAAATAATCTACCCAAGATTAAAAAAAAAGATTATGGCAAATTTCTTTGTCAAACTTAATTTTCTGAGATGTTTATTAGCACTGGACATAATCTTTCAATCGTCCAAATCCAACTAACATATGCGGATTAGAATCCTTCACTCTCTTCTAAATATAATCCCCTAAATCATCCTGGTAGCTCTTATATCAGAAACCGGTTGGGTTTTATGCCATATCAACCTTTGTAGGTTAGTTAACGCCAAATCGGTCTTTATACAAATTATTTGTTCTATTTCAAACAATTCAGTTTAGCATGAGTACACAGTTTTATTGTTAAAAACATTTCTATTTTAAGATATTCAGTTTATTCCAACAGTTTTTATTCAGACAATTCAATTTAGTATAAATATAGATTTTGTTTACATACCGTTAAATACCAAAAAACTTTTATATTAAACAATTCAGTTTAGTGTAAGTACAGTTTCAATGACAAAAACAGTTCCATTTCAAATAATTCAGTTTATCATAAATATGCAGTTTAAATCTAAGCACACAGTTTAATTGTCAGAAAATTTCTATTTCAAGCTATTCAGTTTAGTCAAACAGTTCTAATTCCAGCATGCGTGCAATCCTGAACAAGTCCTGGCAGCAACACCCCACAAGACACCAACTGTACGGCCACCTGCCCCCTATCACGAAAACTATTCAAGTTAGGCGAACCAGACATGCAGGACATTGCTGGAGAAGCAGAGATGAACTCATAAGAGATGCACTTTTATGGATCCCCACACATGGCCGCGCAAAAGCAGGACGACCAGCACGAACGTACATTCAGCAGCTATGTGAGGATACAGGTTGTTGTCCTGAAGACCTGCCTAGGGCGATGAACGATAGGGAGGAGTGGCGAGAGAGGGTCAGGGATATCCGTGCTGCCAGCACGATATGATGATGATGATAAGTATGCAGTTTAGTTCTATTTAACCCATGGAGGGGGCCCTATCAGGTGCTACCATTCCGGGTTAGAGTGGACCTTGGAAAAATGTCAATGAAGGGGTGCTCTGCATTACCCAAAGCCCCAGCATCACTGGAACCTCACTATCAGATTGTTTAGTGTCATAACAGGACACTCGTTACCGACGGGGCAATAAAATAGACGAGTCGTAGGTTCCGAACAGATAAGTTACAAGAAAAATCAAAAGAGGAACTTGATGTTAACGTTTTTAAAATCGTGTCTGGCATGCTAAATAAAGCAAGATATGCTTCATCGCACAACCCAGCATGAAAACAGCCGCTAACGAGATTTTATGGAATCATCAGAATCGATCAGATCAGTAAAAGGTCGTGAGAACGTACCACACATAGAAATATGAGTAAGGATACACTCTTCAAATAATCCAAATGAAAAAAGCTGAGTATTTTGATTCGGTTTCTTTGTAGCAGGGGACAGAAACGATAGAAGCCGTTTTGTGAACTGGTTGAGAAAGAACCAGCCAAAGATCAGAGAAAAGTTAGTCTTTACTAGATCAGAAAAAAAAACCCACGAATCAATTCAACTCATTGAGTCCGTTGCTTCTTTCCATGTATTAATATATCCTCATTAACTGAAAGAGAATAAAAAAGATATGTCCAATATTTGAAGCGAGTTGTTTTATCCCATCCTGACTAGACATTCAGTCAATCTTCATTAGTGAGATAACTGTTGTTGGTGACAACGTCAAAACATTCTGATGGATTGTCTGGAAGCACGTCTTGTAGTCTCATTTTCAAGAAAAATATTTTAAACAGTTCTCTTTAAAACATTCAAGTCACCATAAACTGGAATGTTGTTAGATTGGTCGTTTTGTTTTACGGCATATCGACGCTTTTCGGGTCATTTAATGACGAATCAATTCATCTTGATGTAAAGGGTGTTTTAGGTTTTTAAGTTTTTTTAATATCTTTGGACTTTTATTCGTAATTTCTTTCTCCTTGAATTTCATTTAATTCAATGATTTTCAGCCTTGTCAGATGTTCAGTTATTTTCCGTATAGAACAGCTCCTTTTAGGGAGGATATTGTAGCATCTACTTTAGTCTTTTTAAACAATTCTTTCATATTGCTTGCACTATAAAACATTTCTTTTGTCGGGTTCAGTTAATAAACTGTTATGATAATTAACGTAAATGTTACGAATGAGATCATTTTTTAATAAAATCAGTAAATTTTCAGTAAAAAGGAATAATTACATGAAACTATATAATTATTGATATTAGATGAGAATACTTGAAGCGATACAATTGTTTATTGATTGTTTGAATTCGATACAAATACTTGATCTCATATAACTGAGTACAGATTGGTTTAATTAGATACATGATATCATATAACTGTATATAAAAAATCAGAAGAAACAAATTCACAAAGAATATGAATAAAAACGTCCAATAAACGAGATTCCATAACCGAAAAGAAAATCTCACACAGGTTGACATGTCAAGAATATCGCTTGATCAATCAATCAATCTATAAGTGAAAAATAGAATGAAAAATAGGTAAAAGATTCAAATTCGCAGCTAAAACAACAAAAAATGATTTGCGAAATTCTCCAAGAGATAGAAAATATGGACCAACGGAAACTAGATGAAAATTTCACTGTTCTCTAAAATGAAAATTGATTTTATACATACACAGTCTCACAAGGCCTGGAAAGAGTTCATCGGAGTTCCTTTTTCATTTGCTATTCTGTCAAACATTTGACATACATTGATGAAAAAAGATAGGAAACCTCTGTTGCTTATAGCAACAACCAGATTTTTTAATAAAATTTTAATTAGAAATTTAATTTACAGTACTCAGGAACAGATATATCATATAAGACATTACATATGAAGGAAAAAAAAAACAGTAAACAAAAGTTTAAAAAGCAAGAAATGAAGTTTCTATGTAACTTTTTTTATTAGATGTCTTACAGCTTTTCTTCTTGACAGTGTACTTTTTTTAGGATTATAGATTTTAACCTTATAAGGGATTGACTTTACTTTGTTTTTTTTAATGGTACGAATTTTTTCGGAAGTTACAGAATCATGACCTATTGATATAAACTAGTGATAAAACATTTAAACACTCTCTCTCTCTCTCTCTCTCTCTCTCTCTCTCTCTCTCTCACACACACACACACACACACACACACACACATATATATATATATATATATATATATATATATATATATATATATATATATATAATGAGGTAGTTTGATAGAATTATGAATATCTGGCAGTTTTTTTAAGTATGCGTTCATCAAAGCCATATATATATATATATATATATATATATATATATATATATATATATATATATATATGTGTGTGTGTGTGTGTGTGTGTGCGTGTGTGTGTGTGTGTGTGTATATTCAATGAAAGAAAAAAATCATAATTAAAATCAGACATAATGCCTTATATGATTTCAAATAATTTTTATATTCAAATCATGTTCAAGCAATTTATAATAGTTTTCTTTTTAAATGTAGAGATAGATAACTAAAAAAATAGGAATAGTTTATATATTTTTACTAAGATATTCATATGATTAATTCTCTTACATTTTATCGACACACTTAGTCCTTATAATAATATCATGAAAAACTTTTTTCCTTAAATAGTAAAATTAAAATAAAAGCAATAATGATTTTTATTCACAGAACTGAAATAAATGACAAAAAACGTTGAATAGAGTCTCAATACCATTATAATATAGATATAAATATAAAAATAGATGAATAGTCCTTAGAAACAAATAAATTTGTTTGAAAAATTATTAATATATTTCATAAAATATTTATTCCAAATTTAAAAACCCAATATAACTTTCAAGTAATACTCATAAACCTAAAATCATGTTACTTATAAATTAAAATTACGTTGTGTCTTCAATATGTTTCAAGCAATTTTTTGTACAGGAATTTGAAATTGTCGAAGACTCTTTCAAATTTAGTATGTTATTGCTATGCATCTTAAGAGATGACTGACCAATTTTTATGATTTCAGGTTTAAATGAATAGCTACAGAAGCAATTGGAATACACCCTACTAAAGCCTGATTGTCACAGCTGGTGAATTTCAAAAATGCAATCTGGACGTGAGGACACGTTAGAAGAACGATATGCAATAAAATTCTGTTTTAGAATTGGAAGAAAATGCCGGAGAAACGTCTGGAATGCTTCAGACTGCTTTTCGATCATCTTGCATAAATCGAGCATCAGTTTTTGAGTGGCATAAAAGATTCAAGGAAGGCAGGGAGTCTGTGAGGGATGATGAGAGGTGGAGGAGGATTAAGGAAGTCAATACACCAGAGTTGATTGGCCAAAGGGTTAGGGTTAGGATTAGGGTTACTATGTTGAGATTTTAAGGGAGTTCAAGAAGAGAATCCGTCGGAAGAGGCCAGCACTCTTCAAATTGGGTCAGTGGCGTTTTCACTAGGCCAATGCACCAGACCACAACTCCATCATTGTCACAGACTATTTGACCAAGATGGGCATCAAACCAGTTCCTCAGCCTCCCTATAGTCCAGAACTTGCTACCTGTGACTTTTGGCTTTCCCTAAGCTCAGAGGCTGTCGTTATGAGAAAACTGAGGAGATGAAAGAGGCTGTGACGAAGGTCATTGACACGCTCACACAAGAGGATTTCCATGGAGCCTTCCTGAAGTTTTTGGAACAGTACAAGAAGTGTATTGCAGCCGGAGGAGATTACTTCGAAGGGCACTAGTGTTTCATGAGTACACTATCAATAAAACTGCCCGTACAAAAAAAAAGTCAGGAAACTTATTTAATGATTCTCGTATTAACGACAAAAACTGTAAATAAAAAGAAAAATTTCGTAACCGTTATTTTTTTTTTGTGTGTAGAATAGATTACAGCACGATATAACGTGAAATATATTGCTTGCGTTGAATGAAAAAAAAACAAGAAACCAAACACTTTTTGAATTCGATTTGACGAGCTTGAATAAGCGAAATTGATCTAATATGGAAATGGAATATGATTTCTATATTTCTTGTTTTTTAAACATAAATATTTTTTTTCTCTATTGGTATATTTTGCATTGAATAACTGTGCATTGATCACTCATTCTTTGGATATTCACAGTCCTTATTTACTTGATATGATATGATACGATATATATATATATATATATATATATATATATGATACAATGACTGATGTTTATACAGCAGCATTGCTTCCAAGAAAGCCTTTATCTGATGATGATTCTGGGTTCAGGCATGGTTTCGGGGCCGAAGCATCATTACCACTAACCCAGAGTGCTCCAGCAGTAACTAACGATACCACTAGACTTTATTGGATTTAAGTCACTCTATGGGATTGCTATATCCACGCTGATGCAGTTAGAGCCTTCTCTTGGATCTTGTTTATGTATTTCCCCTTGTCCGATGGAGAAAGTCTAAGATTAGTCACGAATACAAAAGTTGAGTTGGTAATAAAATCTCGGCATCTGACTTCGGTAGGAAATACTTTGGTTATCCAGCCATTTCTGATACATTGTTCTCGCAGATCCTCATATTTTTCTAACTTACGTTGAGGTACGCTGTCGAATTTTTTTCTCAAAAGTACTGTTAATTCAAAAACGAAAACTTTTTTTTCTTTAATTTACCGAACCTAATGACAATATCTGGACACTGGATCGTTAACGCTATTTCAGTTGGGAATGTGAAATGATGTACTAAATCAATTGCGACGTGCCAGTCTGTGCAGCCATCGTGCAATGATGATCTGTACTTATTTTTACGCGAAAGCTTCCAAATAGTTTCTTCGTTAACGAAATGAATCCCTCATTTGGTGATATTATTTAGAGTTTTATTGGTTGTCTCAAAACATATCTTCGCAGCCTCGACAAAAATCTCAAGGATTCCGTTATGTCTTCACGTATAGCTTCTTAGAGTATACTCTCATCCAATGAGAATATGTTTGAGGCTGGCAGTTTTCCCACATGCTCTGTATAAGTCGGAT
>OY757910.1:101429678-101644678 GCA_963585895.1 Sepioteuthis lessoniana
TATTGACGTTTTACGTGCTCTTCTGGTAGTATATACCGGCTCATTGGCCAAGCGGGTAGAGTGTTCGCCAATGGGTCGGCAACCTGGGTTCAATCCCAGATTGCGTCATTCCAAAGACTTTAAAAATGGTAGTTGATACATCCTTGCTAAACACTCAGCAATATAAGGTATGTATCAAGGGTAAAGTGGAGCAATCCAGGTAAAGGAGTTGTGCCCTCTCCTACATCTCGGTGTAGTAGCTATTGAAAAGGGAGCCGTCTGGTCACCCTCGACTACAGTCACCAACTTTACTATATATATATATATATATATATATATATATATATATATATATATATATCAAATGGATCAGAAGAAACCTACTTAGGATCAGTTTTATCCTGATAAACCTTGGTAGATTTCTTTTGACCCATTAGGTATTTATATTTGCTTAAGTCTTTATCGAGAACTTTTTTCGTTTACTTTGTCAGAATTTTATCTTTTGGCTAGACATTACGATATTGGTTGATTTTTTTCAGACAAAATGTATGTTTGTGATCTTTTCTTTTTTATGGAATTTTTTTTCCCAAATATCAATTTCTGTATTTGTTTATTCACTAGTTGATTCATTTGGGTTTTTTCACTCAGCCAGAGTTAAAGTCAGGGATTAATCAACATAAATAGAAATAATATATATATGTATATATATATATATATATATACACCGTAAAGAAAAGTTGGTAACCGTCGTCGAGGGTGACCCGAAAGCTCCCTTTTCAATAGCTACTCCACCGAGGTGTAGGGATGGCGCTACTCTATTCTCTGGATTGCTCCAATTTACCCTTGATATGTTCCTTATAATGCTGAATGTTAAGCAAGGTGGCATCAAGTATCATTTGTTTAAGTCTTTGGTATGACTCGACCTGGGATTGAACCCCGGTGTCCCAGATCATTGTCGAACACTCTACTTATTAGACCATCGCCCTTCCCTACACCTCGGTGTAGTAGCTATTGAAAAGGGTTCCTTAGGGTCACCGTCGACTAAGGTCACCAACTTTACTTTTACTATATATATATATATATATATGTATTTATATATAGGGGGGTTCTATATATATATGCGTGTAATTATACTGGTGAATTAACAGGTGTAATATGAATATATTTCCCTTATATGAATATATTTCGAATTGATATTTACAAAAATACGGCAAACGTAAAAGTGACACGTTTCATTTGTCTTATTTTCGTATAAACTGACTTCCGCTTTTTTCTATTTAATTTACTGACAGTCAAACATTCCCGTATTTTATTTTTTAATAATTTTTTTTTTATATATTTGAAGGTGGAAGGCTTTTATTTTTTATATTTTAATGAATTATTGCTGAGCAGCTTCGAAACGTTTAAGGCAATATGAAGTGGTAAGTGACGAAGACGAAAAAATTTGACGTGTCAGCAGTTTAATACGTGTTTTTATTTAAAAGGCAGAGAATGAAAATGGAACATTTCAAAAATTAGTTCACCTGTTATAAACAGAAATACAATTTTAGTTTCCTTTAAAGAATTCCAAATGCTGCAGAGTTTAGTGATGCATAATACATAAGATCAATCTCTAATAATATCCGTTTTCATTATATAATATTACTTTGGAAGTGAATTCCTGCCATAGCCTTTTTTCTATTCTAGTGTGGGTATAATTATCTATGGTTAACAATACACACACAAACACATACAGACACACAGACACACACACACACACACACACACACACATATATATATATATGTATGTATGTATATGTGTGTATTTTTGAGTGAGTGTCTGTGTGTGTGTTTGTGTGATTGTTTTTTTCTTTTTTGTTAGTTCAAAGAGAGAAAAAATAAACATTTCCAAACGAATAGGTCACCTAAGTGATTTGTATCTTTCTAAGAATTATTTACATCGTTCTTACATTCGGGTATGCTTCCAGCTCGTTACTTTCGTCAGAGAACATTTTATTTTTTTAGGTTTTGCATCGGTTTACATGGAGGTCACTGTTTTGTGTTAAAATTCTTATAGGAGTTGGTTCTTTCTTTCTTTTCTTTCCTCTCTCTTTCTCTTTCTCAGAGTGCGTCTTCTCTGCTCCCTTGTTGATTCATTCTTATTCCCCTAATTAGTCTTTCATATTTAATATGATATAAAGTTTTCAGTATTTTGCTCTGGATTGTTGTGTGTGTGTAGTTGATGTGTTAGAGTTTATTAATAGTACTGTTTGGCTTTTTCTTGTATCGTGTGTATTAGTTTGTTCGTGAGTGCGTGCATGTAGTTTTGGTTTGATTATTTCGATGAAGCTTGTATTTTTAAAATTTGATTGGCAATTACGTTTTACTATCAATTTTTCTATATATATATATATATAGTCATCCACAGACAGGCTGTTTCGTTCTATCAGAACTCTTCAGTGTGGCTAGACACGCAGGACACTCGAAGCCGGGATCGAAACCCGTCCAACTTTACGTTAGACTAAGTCTCAGACCACTCGACCACCAAGTGGACCACGTTGGCTAAGGGAATTTTTAAGGTATTTTTATTTTTAGAAACAGCAGCAGCTGCCTTTGTTTACATTTTTTTTTATATCCTATCGGCTACCAGAGTGCTCAATTCTTTCGAAGATATATATATATATATATATATATATATATATATATATATATATAAAATATATATTCGATTATATAGAGTAGGTTTTATGAGTTGCAACTTAGATCTACAATAAATTTTATTGTCAGGTTTTTGAAGGTATACGATTTCCCATCTATAATTATATCATCTTTTATTCTTGCATTTGGGAACTCCTTGTGTTGTGTTTTCCCGAAAGTGGAAAAGCTATTTTTAAAGATTTTTGGGTTGTCTTTAGCTTTTAATGACTTCTGTTTAGTCCAGTATTTTTTTCATTCTGTCATTATTTTCAAGTTATTCTATACATATATACATATAAGCATTTCGATTACTTTCTCTCTCTTTCTCATATATATATATATATATATATATATATATATGTATGAATGTATGTGAGGGTCTCTCAAAAAATCGTAAGTCTCGCGCAGAAAGAGGTCTATTAGTTAATTTTTTGTTGGATAACTCATTACCACTTCTTACATAGTAAGGAAACAATTAATTCAGATTTCTTCTTAATTCCTGATAAGGTGAAGTTATTAGAAATATCTGCGGTGTTCGACAACTTTAAAATTTGTTTTAGACTCAGAACTTTTTGAATGAAATCTGATGTGAGTATATATATATATATATATATATATATATATATATATATATATATATTGTCATCTTCAGACAGTCTGTTTCGTTGTATCACAACATTTCAGTGTGGCTAGGGAAGCTGAGATCAAAACCCGGCTGACTCAAACGCCAATCCAAGATTCTACCACATAGCTACGAGGAAACTAGTGTGAGCGAAAGGAAATTTAAACGCTAAGGTATCAGATTTATTTTGCTTCCATATATCCGCTTAACGGCTACCGAGAGCTCAATTCATTTGAAGAGTCTTGGTTTACGCTAGTGGCAACCATTACTTCCCTCGCAAGTGAGCTCAACTCCACAAGGGTAGGGGAGTATATATATATATATATATATATACATATATATTTCATTGAAAATAACAGACATTTTTTGTCTACATATTCTTTTTTTTTTTTGTTAATCCTTTTGAATTGCCGTATTGATCTTCTGATATTCAGCGGGAATTGGTTGATAAGCCTTCCATAATTAGTTATTTCCCAAGTACTATCTGCCCAACGTTGGGCCATCTTCAGGGGAGAATGTATTACAAAAGTGACGTAAGTACTTGGGAAATAACTAATTATGGAAGGTTTATCAACCAACTACCGCTGAATATCATAAGATCAATACGGCAATTCGGAAGGATTAACAAAAAAATATCTAGACAAAAAATGTCTATTATGTTCAATCAAATATGTATCAATGGAGAAATGCTGCCAATATATATATATACATGTATATATATATATATATATATATATATATATATATAGAGAGAGAGAGAGAGAGAGAGAGCGTGTGAGTGAGGGAGATGAAAAGAGAGAAAGAGAGAAAGGGAAATTTGATATTTGATTATACAGACACATATACTTAAATTTCTAATTATGTATCAATCTATCCACCTATATATATATATGTGTGTGTGTGTGTGTGTGTGTGTGTGTGTGTGTGTGTGTGTACGTACGTAATTTTCTAGCTTATTTTATACTCAAAGGGAAAACTTTAATGTTCATGATATCGAAAAGTTTTTTATTTATTTATTCAATAGCATGGAGATTGCCAAGAGCTACAAAGCATCTACCTACTCAGTCAGGTAATTTAAAATATTTTACATATTACGAAGTTTTAAAATAAACATTGAAATAAACTTCAAACATGCCAAACTGTCAAATGATTTGATTTGTTGTCTACTGCATTAAACAGAAAAGTTTTCAATATATACTAAAAAAGAAAAAAAAAACGATGAAGGAGATAAGATGCGGGTAAAAGTTAACAGCCGGCGGCTTGTTTTTCATCCGCCATTTTCTCTGGCTTAAAAGCCTCAAATGATTGATGCTATGACTTTTGATATTACGCGGGGAAAAGAGTTTTTCTTGACTAACAAAGTTGGCTTTTATCTTGTTGCAACCTTCAATAAATGTGCATGTGCGTACAGGTTATAAATATGTATTCATAGGGACATATCAGTAAAAAAAAGATAACGTATATATATATATATATATATATATATATATATATATAAGAACGTTATCTTTATATATATATATATATATATATATATATATATATATATATATATATATATATACCATCATCATCATCAAATCTGACAGGATGAAATTCCATGATCCTCTCTCGCCATCCATACCAACAATCCATCGTATCTGGCAGGTCTTCCAATCTGCATCCTGTGTCCGTATGTTGGCCCGCATACACTCGCACGTCTATGAGCGGGAGTCTATAAGAGAACATCGCTTTTGAGTTCCTCTTTGATACACCAGCCCAAGAAAAGTCCCTTTTGCATAGCATAGAGTAAGCAGCCGGACGCATTGGTCTCTAGTTGATTACCATTAAAGCAGAGAACGTTTTTTAGACAAAATAATCGATCTTTAATTAATAACTTTAATTATCTTGTGGGAATCTGTTTTTTTTTTCTATAAACTACTCTTTTCTGGCATGTGATTTTTCAGTTTTATCCCTTATCATTATTTTGTGATAAAAAAGACCTAAGACTTAAAGTTAGAAAAAAATAACTATTGTAATATTTCTAAAGTATCTTTCTTGAGAAATCAATTACTGTCATGAACATTTCCTATAAGAATTCATTTTTTTTTATGTATAATTATACGCAAACATCACATACATAAACACACTTTTCCAAAAGTCTGGAGCAAGAAAAGTATTTAAGTTTTATTTCATTAGATACTCAAATTGGCAGGCTTAGACTTAGCAAACTTTATGTATACACAGAATACAAAGGAGGTGTCCTCGTGGTATAATGGTTAAAGCGATGGACTGCGGAGTCGTAGTAAGCGAGTTCGAACTCCAGTCGCGCTATTACGTTCACTTTCGGGCAAATACCTTTAGGAGAGGTAGGAACCCCCTAATCCTCCCAGCTATGGGTTCAATAGTACCACTACTGTTCTTCTGGGAGAATGGCTTTGGCATTAAATAACCTAAAATGAGTTGATATGCCATTAAACCATATTTACCCATAGCTGGAGGGAGAATTATTGGATTCATACCTTTCCCAAGGGTATTGCACTTCACATAGCACTAATACCCTTGGGAAAGGTATGAATCCAATAATTCTCCCTCCATCTATGGGTAAATAGTAGGACAGACTAGTTTCTTCAGCCTTGGCGAGGCAACTAGTCTAGGAGAAGGAAAACTCTGAATTCAAACCTGATAAACTCCGCTTAAAAATTGACCCTGTGTCATATCCTGCCCGAGCGGAGGGGTTGGGTAAATAGGATATGCCATTAAACAAAGAAACCAAACCAACCCAAACAGAATACAAGAACATTGAATCAGCAAGCCTCTCAGATATGTAGACCAGTTTACACCTCAACAGTAACATCTCGTCTACTGAATGCCCAGTCAGCTGGGGCTGTAGAATACACAAACTGCTTCTCTGCGGAGGGGTAAGACCACCCCCAACGATTGTCCTGGATATGACTCTAAACAATCTGATGGTGAGGTTCCAGCAGTGCTGGAGCTTTGGGGAATGCAGAGTACCCCTTCATTGCCATCGCTCCCAGGTCCACTCTTGCCCGGAGTGGTAGCACCTGATAAGGATTCCTATCTATGGGTCAAATAAAGCTAACAGCATACTTATGGTAAACTGAATTGAGTAAACTGAATAGCTTGAAAGAGAAATGTTTTTTCACAATTAAACCGTACTTACATTTAAACTGCGTGCTCATGGTTAACTGAATTATTTGAAATAGAACTGTTTTTCGACATTAAAACTGTATTTACACTTAACTGAATTGTTACATATACCTGCTTGAATAGTATGAAATAGAAATGTTTTGGACAATTAAACTGTATACTTATGCTAAACTGAATTGTTTTAAATAGAACAGATTATTTACATAAAAATGGATTTGGCGTTAAATAAAATACAAACGTTGATATGCCATAAAACCCAACAAACCAAAGAACAAACCATATTCAACTGAAAGTGATGTCAACTTACACTTAGCAAAGATGTGGAATGCAATTGGCAGGTTAGCGATCATATGGAAATCTAAATATTCTGATAAGATAAAACAAGATTTCTTCAAAGCCTAACAGTGCCCATATTTTTTTGAGGATGTCCCATATTATGTCAATATGCCTTGACATAAAAATTGATAAAGACTAGAAAAGAATGTTGTGTGCTTTTTTGAATAAAACCTAAAAGCGGTACCATACACTACAATAGTAGTAGAGCTACCTGCCTTACATCTCCCAAACTATTCAAGTAAAACGAGGAAGGCATACTGGGCTTTTATATATAAGCCCGATATGCCTTCCTCCTCTTCCTTGAATAGTTTGAGAGATTTAAGGCAGGAATTATTTTATCCATATGGTCTGAAGAAGTTCTGTTAATTTTTATCCATAAGATCTAAAGAAGTCCTGTTAATTTTTTTCGTGTTTTTTGATTTTATCAAAAACACATAACAGAATGGAAATAAATTTATAATCCTAATGTGACCGGTTTTGTTTTTTTTCTTAAAGATATATATATATATATATGTGTGTGTTTGTGTGTGTGTGTGTGTGTGTGTGTGTATGTATGTATGTGTGTGTGTTGGAATATGTGTGTATGTCTGTGTGTGCGTGAGTGTATACTATGAGAAAACTTATTTACGTTTAAATACATTTTGTCTAACAAATTAAATAAAGTGTCAAGAGGGATAATTAATTTGCATCGTGTGTTTTTTTTACCATACCATATAAAGGTGTAAACCGACATGATGTTATTTAGAATAATTGTAAACAAACTTTCCCAAATGACCATTACAACTGTACCATACAAGTTTGTCCCAATAAATCATTATTTTATTGAATGCGATCTCACCAAAGATATAAGAATTATGTTTAAATACTTCTAATAACCAAAAGGAAATTAAAATATATTAATTTAATGCAGAAAACACACACACACACACACAAACACACACCCACACACACATGCTCATACACACACACAGATCGAAAGTGACTGTGGTGTAATCGTTATCGTCCTAGTAAATAAATTCTGTGAGACGAGTTCTAATCCTGGACGAGGCTGATTGCACTTCAAATAGTGCTTACAGGTATGAATCCAATTATTATCACTCAAGTTATGGCTAATCAGTAGAACAGACTGGGTTTTTCAGCCTTGGATAAATACCCAGACTAAGAGAAGGAAGGCTCCGAATTCATACTTATTTCACTCTGCGTAAAAATTGACTTAGAGTCACATCCTGCTCGTGCAGAACATTTGGTAAATACATTCATATAGACACACTCAAACACAGAAACAGACACACGCATATATATATATATATATATATATATATATATATATATATATATATATATATATATATATATATATATATATATCTTTAAAGAAAAAAACAAAGAAAGTATTGCTCTGTAAAATTAATTACATTGAGCTCTCTACCAGGAAAATTTAAATGTTCAGCTCTTGAATGATTTTCTTGTCCTGAAGGAATTACTCCCAACTCTGGTTTAACTGGACCGAATAATACTATATATATATATATATATATATATATATATATATATATATATATATATATATATATATATAGGAGTTGGACAAAATGATGGAAAAACCTGGGAATTTTTTAAAAATTTGGCCTGGTGTCTTTGTTTAATGGCATACCCACCTTTGTAGGTTATTTAATACAAAAGATATTCTCCTAGAAGAACAGTAGTGGTACTATTTAACCCATAGCTTGGAGGATAAGGGGGTTAATACCTTTTCCAAGGGTATTTGCCCGAAAGTGAACGTAATAGCTCGACTGGAGTACGAACTCGCTTACTACGATTCCGCAGTCCATCGCTTTAACCATTACACCGCGGAAGAACATTGGTGGTACTATTTAACCCATAGTTGGGAGGATAAGGGGGTTAATACTTTTTCCGAGGGTATTTGCCCGAAAGTGAACGTAATAACGCGACTTGAGTACGAACTCGCTTACTACGATTCCGCAGTCAATCGCTTTAACCATTACACCACGAGGACACTCCCTAGATTATTTCAACAACGTTTTAAACAGCCTACTTTCTGATTGCAGTCTTCTCGCGAAATCCGGCTGTGTGCAACTCCCTTCTTACAGTTTTGGAGGAAACTGTGTTCTTGAGATCGTAATTAAGTTCTGCTGTAATTTTCAGACCTGTAAACTTGTGATCCTTCCAAACAATCCGCATAAGAGTCCGACATTCCCTATCAAACACCTTTCGCTTTCTTCTAAAGTTTTGCTTCAGTGAGGAAGTTTTCCTTCTTTCTTAAATGCTATCATTACTTTCGGAGAGTACTTCTTGCTACACCAAATAATTCAGCAGTTCTTGTGACCCTAGCAATTGCCACGCGAGTACCAACAATTTGTATCTCTTTTAAAGTCCGATAGATCTGATAGATCTGCCATTTTAATGAATTTCGATTATTTTTTCTGATCATATCTGTAAAAGAAACAACAGTATTTAGTAAAACGAGACGAGAAAAGAAAAATTAATTACATATAAAAAACCATGAAAATAACAAATGTTTGATGATTCTATATGAGTTTCAAAATTATTATGATATGATTCTTGGTATTTGTATTATTTTTTTCTACACCTGAATATATATATATATATATATATATATATATATATAAATATATATATATATATATGTATTGTCATCCACAGACAGACAGTTTTGTCCTATCAGAACTCTTCAGTGTGGCTAGACACGTAGGACGCTCGAAGCCGAGATCGAAAGCCATCAAACTTTACGTTAGACTAAGTCTCAGACCACTCGGTCAACAAGAGTACCACGTTGGGTAAGGGAATTTTTAAGGTATTTATGCAGCAACAACAGCAGCAACAGCAGCAGCAACAGCGTCCGTTTGTTTACATTGTTATACCCTATCGGCTACCAGAGTGCTCAATTTTTTTGAAGAGCTTTGTATTATGCACATTATATATACATACATATATATATATATATATATATATATATATATGAATGTATATATATATAATGTGGATTTAGGCATCGGATTCTCTTGTAGGCATTTTCTTCTTGGTGAACCATATACTGCATATGTGCTCGCAGACACGTGATCCTTCGGTACACTGTTAAATCTTTCAAACAAGCATGAATGGTATACGAGTTCACACATGATGTCACCCGCATACGATGAACAGGTCCACGTAAAATTTCCTTGAGCAAAGGATTATTCCACCTCTCTATATCACAACAGTAACCTCATCCTTGACAATAGCTGAAAGTGATAGACAGTAGCAGTACCCACAAAACTTTGCTACATTAACAGATACCTCAGATAGTTTTTCAACTGAAAATCTATATAACGACCAGTCGGTTAAGGATGATGACTAAACCGATTGCATCTCTGCTGCGGGTTAAAACTCCCCACAACGAGTGTTCTGGATATGACTCTAAGCAATCTGACGGTAAGGCTCCAGTCTTGGCCCTTTGAGGAATGTACAATTCCTCTTCATTGCCATAGATACCAGGTCCACTCTATCCCAGAAAAAAATAGCATTTGATAAGGCTCAGTCTATGAGTCAAAAAAAAGTATTTGACATTTAAATTGTGAGTAAGCAAAATGATTTATGATTAATGGAATTGCTGGAATAGAACTGTTTGATCATTTAACAATGTGTAAACAAATGACTGATGTTTAATTGAATACTAAGGGATATATAGCAATACGTGGAATCATTTAACTGTTTAAAGAAAGAATGAGCTTAGGCTCGTTAAAAAACTTTATCAAGAAAATTTATTTACATATCAAATATTCAATATATTTGTATAAAGAGGATCTTGCATTAAATAACCTACAAGTGTTTATATGTCATATAATCAAACTAACCCTAACAACTAAAACAAGCGTACTAGATAACTATATATAGATATATAAAGAGACGAACAAAGCTTCATCATTATTTTCCGTTAAAGGTTACCGTGTATTTTCGAAAATTACCAAGAACCATTTTGCATGGCATTTGGTTATTGTCTACAGCAGTGGACCAAGAGGAGATTATTCCAATGATCAATTTCAAGGGTAAAATTATAATTAACACCAATGGCGGGGTTTTAATGGTCTATTTTGACAGGCCGTCAAATACGAAAAGAATATGTGTTGTCCTAGTGGCGTAATAGTTGAATCGCTAGACTGCAGAACCGCAGTAAGCGAGTTCGAACTCCATTAACGTTACAACGTTCACTTCCGGAAAAGGCATGAACTCTCTTATCCTGGGTAAAATAGTACCGTTACTAAGTTTTTGGAAGGATGAATTTGGCACTTAATAACTACAGAAGGGTGATATGCTATTAAGCAAATACAAAAAGAGAATAGGATTCGTTTTCTTCTTTTTTTTTAGAACTCTAAAGCGAAAAAGATTTCGAATAGATTGTTGAAGAGGCATTATTTAAGAACTTTGGAACGCCTCCATCAGACCAGGATGCCCCTCTTTTTTTGAGGGGTATTTTACTCCCTTGAAACAGATAAATTCAGCGCATTCTAAGCCTCAGCGACAGTGCATTGAAGTAACTGCAGTTAAAAATGAAATACGATTGAAGCTTTTCATTGGTGTCTTGGAACTTTTTAATCACACCACGAATTGTCTGTCGAGTTATGCCCTTGTGCAGCTAATTCGAGATAAGTATTGTATTATTCTTTATATCTTGCCTGAAAATCTATCATCAAATAGACTCAATCAATAAATGAAATAGCTTATATCAGCAGGAATTTAATTCGTGGATAGCGATTGAAGCGAATTTGTTGCGTCTAGGTGGAAACTAATCACCTAACCTTTCTACTGAAATTGCTTCAAAAATTGCTGTTTTAATTTTCTGTAAAAAAAAATGTCTCCAGATAATGCCCTATACGCTAAAACTTTAATTTTCTTATCTGTTTACTGAAATAAATAAAATCTTAGATTTTCTTTTTGAGTCTTTAACGAGGAAACTTTTTAAACATTGTGGGCGTAGATATATCTAATATGCGCTTCACCTGAGGAAGACTAATATGGAAATTAATTCCTCGTTAGAAATATCATGGAAATTATGATAATGTATACTCATTGTCCGCTCGTACCTACAATTATTATATAAAGCAGTATGAAATCTGAGGTTGTAACCAAATGACCTATAGCTGTATCAATTGTCGAATAAGAGTGTTTACACAATGTGGTATAGTGTCAATTCGTACAGGTGCCAGCAACCGAACAACCGCCGGTCTGCAACTTGTTTCCACATCTTTTTTGTATACTGATCTTCGACCCAGCCAAACATGCCATTCCAAAGTGATGCACCGGAAGGAAATGACACATTCCGATGGCACTTATGAGAAGAAATCGAGTAGGTGGGCTTGGCTGACGATATGGGACAAAGTAAAAATCCCATGGTACACTCATAGACTGATGCACCGGAAGAGAGTGGCCTGTGAACTGCGTGACTGTTATTTCCGCTTGATGACGATCAAGCGTGCCATTCCAAAGATTGAGTGGGTGATTGAACTATTATATAACTTGGTGGGGACAGGAAGTCAGACAGTTGGAGATCAGATGAGTTAGAGATAAGATGTGGTAGAGAAAGCCAGCACCCAGCAGAGTGGGCCTCTGGGCCTCCGGTTGGGCAGCCCTGGAGAACGAGAAAGACACAACGCTGATAGCCATAAGAGTGGGGGTCAATAAATAGCAGTTCTGTTCGGTCTCCAACTCCCTCTCACACACAAGCCCTTTCAAATAATGTGAGAGGTATATTTTTTAAAGAAGTCTTCGCTCGTCTTTATTATTGCGTCAATATGCATTCAGTATATGTATTATGTGTTTGTATAGTTAATCATGGTCATGGCTATACAACACTTTCATGTCTTTTCAAATATAATTTACAAGACGACGTCTTCGGCCTTTCCTGACTATCATTCTATTCTCAACATTATTCCGCATGCTTAGCTTTGTGCCATCAAGGCAAAATACGCAAGCAAAATAGATATCTGTTTACCAGTGTTTGTAGGATTCGTGATAGTAATTTCAGCAGCTTTTAAAAAACATCATAAAGAAACTATAACGAAATGATATACGCAACGTCTCTATGGATACATACGCATATAAACACATTTGCAGCCATACGGATACGCATCATTGCACCAAAATGCGTGCATCAAGGGAGAGAAGAGTTTATAGTGACACCCATTGTCTTCAAGATGGATTACAATGCTTAAATATTCTTTTGAACCTTTTGTATTTCTGTGATTAGTAATTTTAAACTATTTTTTTTACATATATGATAATTGTTTTCTTGAGAAAACAACCTTGAATCTCTTATACCTTCACGTTCAGTAGATAACCTCACCTATTGTTGAAATATTGTTGATTTGGTTGCTTTATTTGATAGTTGAGGAATTTATACTGTGTTGTATTCATTAAGACTACCACCTGCCTTTTCCTATCACGCATTAGGCAATCTGAATGATAACTTTACACAGAATATTTCGGTAAAGAAAAACAAAGTCCATTTCGACTAAAATAATATGTATTTTATATACATATATTTAAAAATTATTATTAAAAAAGTCAAATGTCTCAAACCATTAAAAAGGTTACAAAACCGTTCCAAAGAACAAGGAGTGCTGAATAGCAGCAGTTAAAAAGTTACACTTTCCCGGTGAAGGGAAAATTCACAGAAGATAATTTGCCCTCACGTGCTTCTCGCAAAACGGAGACGAAAGAAAGTGTTTCTTCTCTGCCGTATGTCTACAGCCAAATAAGGCTAGAACTCACAACTCGAAATATTACATGACAAACGGCCCCACGATTGTCGAAAGCTCCACCCATAGATCCTAAAAAATGAGATAACTCCGTTTTATTCCCCAACAATAGCATCTATAACTTCATCGCAGATTTACTGCCAAACCAAAAACATCAGTGTTTAAAAAAGGTAATGCTTCAATTTAAATCTTATATAGGTGAGGGGATAAGAGAGTCCACGTCTTTCCCAACGAATTTGTCCAAAAGTGAACGTAATTTCGTGTTTCGAACTCACTTGTCATTATTCTGTAGTTTAGCTTGTGCGTCACTACACCATGTGAATCATCTCCCTCAGAAACAAAAGCGCTGTAAATGTTTTTTTTCCTGAGGAGTTTGTTTGAAAGATCTGTTTCAATTATAATATAGCACAGAAGTTTTTCAACCGTGAACTCGACTTTTTTATGGAAATAAATATACATATAAACGTTTTATTAATTCTATTTCAGCCTTTATATCTTTTAAATTTCTTAAAATATTTCTCGGGAAGTTAACCTTTCCAAAAGATTTAACCTATCAAACATATCGCTGGAACCCTTCTTGTTACAGATTTTGCTATTATATAGAAACCAATTTTGTGAAAAATTTATTTTAGTACCGAGGCTTTCTAGGCTAGAAGTTCACGCAATACAGTTTAAAGATAATTAAACTCGGATTCTACCAATTCTCAACGACCAAGTTAAACCTCAACTGTTTTTAAATTGATACTAAGATGATAATTTATTCTGTCTCGTGATACTTTACCGTCACCTTACGTTAGGAACCATTATAAAAGTTATCAATGATGGAACAAATGTAAGGTTATTTATATAAAATGAAAAAAGCAGCCTGAATAAAGGAAGAGACATTCTGAGGGTAGTGATTCTCGACATTGGAAATGGAAACTGTGACCTGAGTTCAAATACTGGATGAGGCTGTTTGCTTTTCACTTCGCTTTTATGAAATTGGAAACGGTATGAATCAATCTGTTATCCCATCCCTGGCTATGAGTAAATGGTACGACAGACTGGGTTCTTAAGCCATGATTAAGCAACCTGTCTAAAAGTAGGAAAACACTCAATTCAAAACAGCTTTATTCCGGTTTAAAAAATTACCGTGAGTCATATCCTGCCAGTGATGGAGAGTTTTGGTAAATATGCACTAATATAAAACTAGTTAGAATCAGGAAATAATGTGTTTGTTTAAAACTCTAGACTTGGTGTCTTCATATTTCTAGGAACCAAAAATTATCAATGGAAGAACCAATGCAAAAAAGAGAGTCTTTAGGGAGAAGGTGTTAAAGTGCTGGCCTGTAATATTGGACTCCCTTATCCCCTCCTATGAGTTAAATAGAACTGTGATTTTCTTCGAAAAGGATCTCTTCGACATTAAACAATCGAAGAAAGTTGATATGCCTTTTATTAAAGAAACCAAATCATTTTAACGGTTTAGAGTTGTTAAAGATATTTGCAGATACGAAGAGTAAAATCAACATGGCGTAGGTTGAACTAACATAAAGATTAGAGATATCTAGTTTAGAGAAAAATAAATGCATTACATTGTCCACCAATAAAATGATACATGTAAAATATAAAAGTTGTGTCCAAACTAAGAAGAACAATATTATTCTAATACTTTTGCTCGCATATATATATATATATATATATATATATATATAATTTTAAAAGTTCACTCATGACTAAGAGTTTCAAGTTGACATAGTTATTTAGTGAAAGATAAATACAGTTTGAAAAACTGTTGTACTTGTTATTATCCGCTTTAGAGGTGCACAAGTTTTGTCATCTGATTGGATAGGAGCAGATGGCAAAGCAAAAATTTAGTCTTATGTATGATTTTTTTTTCTAATATGTTAGAACGTGTATTTCTAGTTTGTGTAGGTTTGGATATATGTGGCCTTGAAATTACAGTAATATTTATTTATTGACCATTTTTAAGAACTTAGATAATGAGGTAAAAGAAACCAACGTTACTTGATGTGACATAAATTCAATAAGTGACCGATTCAGAAGTCTACAGTTTGATTTATAAACAAATATGAAAACAAAAACGATCCAGACATGTTATATTAAAAGATTATGTTAAAAGAAAAAGATAGTAATCATAAAAACCGAGCCAAACCTAACGGAGCAGTGTTCCTTATTCGCCTGTCATATATATATATATATATATATATATATATATATATATATATATATATATAACTTTCAATATTGTCATTTAGGTTCTTCAGCCTTGGTGAGGCAATTAGTCTAGAAAGAAAACTCTGAATTCAAGCCCGTTAAACTCCGCTTAAAAGTTAACCTTGTGTCCTATCCTGCTCGAGCGGAGGGGTTGGCAAATATGATATATATATATATATATATATATATATATATATATATATATATATATATATATACACACACACACACACACACACATATATATATATATATATATATATTTTCTGGCTTTTTTAGTTATTATATATATATATATATATATATATATATATATATATATATATATATATAATAACTAAAAAAGCCAGAAAAAAATAACCTAGGTTTCACATAACGGATCTTCAGGATAATTCTGAGTCAGAAATATCCAAAAGATCCGTAAAGTGAAACTAGGGTTGGTAGTTTCTGACCCTTTTAGGTATTCTAGTTTTGTGTTGCTTAGTGTATTGAACAATATACGTATTAGCTAAGGTAACACGGAAGGTGCTTTTTTTATTTAATAACATCTTGCTGTACTTTTTGATTATTTTCAAGCTTTGTTGATGTTTTAGTCTTTTCTATTTTTGTATAATTATTCCTGATATCGATCTGTGCTAATTTTATCATTCTTTTTATAAATTGAATTACCTGGTTTTTTATTCACACAGTCAAATGTATGGAAATAGTTATAAAAAAAAAAAAAAGGATATATATATATATATATATATATATATATATATATATATATATATATATATATATATATATATATAGTGTTTGATCATATCAAAATGATAACGTAAAAAACAAAATGTATCTGGAATTTTAGAGACAAGGATAATTAGCTTTCTGAAGGTAAATGCTTTAAAAATATTGTAGTTTATCAAGCAAAAGTTAAAACTAGATGTGAATTAAGCGATTTTGTCACATTACTTCTTACGGTATCCTATTTTATTTAAATATTTATTTGAATTTACTCGATAACCTTTAAGACTTGTTTTTCTCCCGGGCAATATTGGCTAACCCGGTAATATATATATATATATATATATATATATATATATATATATATATATATATATATATATATAGTAGATAATTTTTTGTATTTGTTTAAAATTAGCGCGTGAGTGGAATGTCAACTCTTGCAAATTAATTATTTCTTTCTGATAAACGTTATCTTCTTTATTTTTTCTATTTTTCTCTCTGCCCAGAATCGATTGGCTTTTTTGAGGTTTCAACTTTTCGATTATGAAATCCTAGGATGAATCGAACAAGGTCAGAAACTAAGAAACGAGAAGGTTTCTCAAAGTCTACGATAGGTCGATAAATGTCTACAACATCATTTGATTGCTGCGTCGATGCTTCTTCAAAAAAAGCCTTCCCCTATGGCACTGCTTATTAAGAATTGATTCTGGCATTCACAATATTTATTTTATTCTTCATAACAAAAGAGAAATGCCATTAGACGAATAAAATTCTATCTACAACAAATATAAATCATAATATTTTTTTATGATAGATTTACCGAAAACAAATGATTTTTTGTTACTTTTGTGTGCCTCCTCAAGGATAACGTCTTGGCTTTTCGTTGACATCAAAGCGCATACTTGTTTGAAATTTATTAAACAGGTCTATTGGTTTTTTTTAGAATACTTTCCTAGTCTTTATTTCTGGCCTGGTCGACGGGGCTTAGAATACGATGTAGGTATTCATTGAAAAGCGGTAAGACTCCTGAAGAAAAGGGTGTCCACTTTGCTTTTACTTAAGTCATTCAGAAACATGGATATCCGCAGATGATTTTTGTTTTAAATTGCGGATGACACCATATCAACGAGACACCCTTTTCCACAGGAAGAATTTTTAAAAAAGATTTTGAACCTTCCGTTGTTTGGTTTGGTTTGATTTAGTTTTATGGCATATAAATCATTGTTGGATATTTAATGCCAAATTTTGTTTTTACTTATATATCAAATAATTGATTTGTAAACCCGTTTTGTAGATACACACGGTAAAAATATCAAACAGTTCTATTTCTAACAATTCAACAATGTCAAAAATTTTCAATGGCTCCAAGTATTGCTATGTATAACTAATAATTCAATTAAACATCAGTCATTTCTTTACACACAGTTAAAGGATCAAGCAGTTCTATTCCTAAAAATCCAACAGTCAACAAAGTTTAATGGTTCTAAGTATTACTATTTATCGCAGATAATTCAATTAAACATCACTCATTTGTTTAAACACAGTTAAATTATCAAACAGTTGTATTTCTAACAATCTAAGTTAACATAAGTCATGTGTTTGCACTCATTTTAAATATGCCAAATCAAGCCCGAACAACCTTGTCTTAAATGCTAATTTCTTATACTGAGATGGAGAACTAATGGATTCATGCCCTTCCAGAAGACATTTGCACAAATGTTGATGCAACCAGCCTCGTCCAGATTTCGAACTCGTGCTGCCGTGTCTATTTGCTACAACGATAACAATTAGTTCACGTGCCTCCATCTTATATATATATATATATATATATATATATATCATATAAATCTATGAGAGTGCTCAATGTATAGCTATTGTTAGTTCCCTATTTTTTCTCTTGGGTATAACAAAATTCACATTCAGAGCGTATATAGTACAATTAAATCGAGACTCAATCTCGGTTAAGCGGTCATAATAAATTTATTTCGGCGGAGAATATTGTTGGCATATTCTCCGTCTCGTCAGATGACTCTCTCTCTCTCTATATATATATATATATATAGAGAGAGAGAGAGAGAGTTTTATCTGATCCAGAGTTAGGACGGTATCAGGCGCTACAACTCTGGGCTAGAGTGTGCCTGCTAGGGATGGAAATGAAGGGGTACTTTTGATTCCCTACAGCTCGAATTAATATTGGAGCCTCACCATCAGATTCAGTTTAGTGTCATATCCAGGACTCTCGTTCGGAGGAGGAGTCTTACGTCACTGCAGATGTGCAGTCGGTTATTTCCGTTTTATCTAAGTAAACAAACTATATTTCAACACGTAACCATTTGGCTGCCTAAGGAAGACAGACAAAAAAAAATACCTTTTCAGTTATTAATATAAATTAAGAATGCCGGAACAATGTCTATTTCTGTTATTCTATGTTGATGCTAAATTTCGGAATACTATTTTTAAAGATAACAAAATTTTGGCGACAATAAAAAATGGAAGTAAAATCTAATTGACAGCAGAAAGAATATTTTCCCGAGATCCAAAAGAAAACTTTTAAGAGTCCATGCTATTCTTCGAGTTTTAACCTATTTTTCTATATATTCAATTATATAACCAGCCAATTCCCGCTCTAATAATCAGATGATTGGCGTGAACTTCGTCATTTAAAAATGATTCACATTTATTGTTAATGCACATTTACATTGATATTGTTTCAAACAAATGTATAATGTAGGTTCATTATGTGATGATTTGATATATTCGGTAGGGTCATGTCTTTGCTGATAACATAACAGCATTATGGAATATCATTCAGTTTCAGAAAAAAAATCATTTTGGATGCAATTGGAGACTATGCTAAACAATTAGGTCTAAAAATCGACCGCAAGAAAACTCAGAACTTCGTAGTGCAAATTAAGTTTGATATACAAGACTAGTTCTATATCTACAGTTTACTTTAGAGGGTTGGCTCATATGATGATGTTGTAAGCAATCTTGGCGAATAAAAAATAGCGAGTGAGTTCCATTCTGATTGCGTATCCGATATTTCTGGTATTCTTACGACCTTCGTTAATGAGGACGTTTAAACTTAATGTCGATTTTCCCGGATGTCTGTCTGCTAGTGAATATTTACTCTATACATTGCAAATCGTTCATCAGTTTGGTTAAACAGTTGAAAAACAAAAAAATTATATATATATATATATATATATACGTTTACCTTAGTCTGTTATATATATATATATATATATATATATATATAACAGACTAAGGTAAACACACTCTAAGAAAAAAGAGAGGATGACCTTTATATAAACCAATAAATGACTGAAAAACATCGAAAGTGCAAACAAGAGTGAGTTAAAGTCTCATTGAGTACCGCATTAACAATGCCTGGTGCCATATAAGTTCTCTGACGAAAACAACAAGCTGGAAACATACACGGATGTAACACGTATGTAAGAACAAAATAAATAAATTCAAAAAATACAAATCTCTTCGTTGACCAACCAATCTTAAAATATATTTTTATTCTTTCTTTGAACCTACAACAAACCTATCTTAAACACACACACACACACACACACACACACACACACACACACACATACCTATATATATATATATTTGTGTGTGTGTGTGTGTGAGAGAGAGAGAGAGAGAGAGAGCGTATTTCTCCAAGCTCTCCACATGCAAGATGTAAACAAGGTTATTTTCAAGCATAGCAAAGCTACAGTGAATTTAAACTTTTCTTTCTCCCAGAGTGGTTGCCAAATAAAGCCCGAACAACCATGTCTTAAATGCTAATTTCTTAGCCCAAGATGGAGAACTAATCGATTCATAACCTCCCAGAAGACATTTGCGTGAATGGTAGTGCAAACAGCCTCATCCAGATTTCGAACTCGTGTTGCCGTGTCCATTTGCTACAACGATAACAATTAGTTCACGTGCCTCCATCTTATATATATATATATATATATATATATATATATATATATATATATATATATAATAGTCATAATCATATATCATAAATATAATGATTATATATTGCCCTAAAACGTCTTTGGTAATGGTGATATGCATTAAGAAACATCCACGCGGATTTAGATCGTTCTGAAATCTTCAGTTTCACCTTTTTACTTCGTTCATTTTCGTATACTTTTTAAAGGGATCTATTTCTGCCCGTGATACAATCGAATACGAATAATTTTTAAACGGGTCTAATTTTGCACACGGTCCTATCGAACAATAATTATTTTTAAACGTATGTATTTTAGCACACGTTTCAATCGAATATGCATATGTTTTGAACAGATAAATTTTTACACACAGTCTGATCAAACACAATTTTTAAACCGATCTATTTTTGCACACGGTCCTTCGAATACAAAGGATTTTTAAACATCTATTTTTGCACACTGTCTTACTGAATATGATTGGTTTGGTTTCTTTTGTTTAATGGCATATTAACCTTTGTAGGTTATCTGATGCCAAAGCCATTCTCCTAGAAGAACACTAGTGGTACTATTCAACCTATTGCTGGGAGGATAAGGGGGTTCATACGTTTCCAAAGGGTATTTTCCCTAAAGTGAACGTAATAGCGCGACTGGAGTACGAACTCACAACGATTCTGCTGTCCATCGCTTTAAACATTACACCACGAGACACC
Organism: Sepioteuthis lessoniana; assembly: GCA_963585895.1. Lineage (NCBI taxonomy): Eukaryota > Metazoa > Mollusca > Cephalopoda > Myopsida > Loliginidae > Sepioteuthis > Sepioteuthis lessoniana. The sequence continues at coordinate 101,450,835 of OY757910.1, forward strand.
CCCCTACCGAATAGAATAATTGTTAAACGGATCCATTTTTGCACACAGTCGAATCGAATACTAATAATTTTTAAACAGATCTATTTAAACCCTTAAATTAAACCGTAGCAGTTTCTACCACTTCATGCCTTTGATGACTTGAGAGTAATGGCAATTGAAGGGTATTCCACGCTCCCAAGATCTCTAGAACTAGAGCTTCAACATAACATGTCGTTTAGTGTTATACCTAGGAACCCGCTTTCTTTGGCGGGAAGTCAAGTTAAAAGGGATTGTCGGTGATAAGCAATTAATGCATACACTACATACAGAATGCAATTGTTTTATGTATATTATGAATTGAAGCCATACAAAATAGAGAAAAAGAAAAATATAGTCAACAAATAATAACAAAAAGTCAAATTCCAGTAATATATAGATGCATTTAAATTTGTTATTTTTTTTTACTTTCATTAACTATATTTTCAATTTTTTATTAAAATGTGACATGATGGAAACATTTTAAATGATTTTTTTTGGTGATCATAAGTGCTGAAAAAATTCAATATTCAGAACTGAAAATCATTATAATGATTTTGCATAGTTGTGTAATTTTTACATTAATAAGGTTTTATCATAATTTTTTAATGCCTATTCATGATATACCACATTAAATTAAAAATCACAATGCACATGAGAAACTTCCTGATAGTTTCTTAAAATAATTGCACAGTTCCTGTCAAATCTGATGGAATTATTTATGCATACGGATCCCTTTGACTCTATTTCGCTATTCATCCCTATCGGTCCTTGGACTTGTTAAGTACTCTATTCGGCACCCAAAACCGCACAGACCGGATGGATGTAAGTTGTTGCTTGGTCTACACACGGAGTTGTAGTCCATAGGAGGAAGGTGTTTATGAATTCGTCCTCTACTGTGTCCATCGTGTCTGGCTAATCTTGGAAGGTTTGTGACATGTGAGATAAACACATTTCTATCTTTTATTGGGTGAATGGGGGGGTAAATGTTATAATCAAATCCCTTTTATACCATCCCTTCCCACTGTCATTCCATCAAATGGAATTCCAATGTGTACGTATGGAGCTGTTCTCCATCGTAAAATATAGTAGTATTGCTCTCTTTTTCTCTCTTTCTCTTTCTCTTTCTCTGTCTTTCTCTTTCTCTTTCTTTCTCTGTCTCTCCCTCCCTCCATCTATCTATCTATCTATCTATCTATCAATCTATCTATCATTATTTATTTATTTATCTATTTAATTCTCTTTTTTCTCTCTAATGGAAACCATTGAATGGCAGCAAATTACAAAAATATGAGAGACCAACCGAAAAACTAACACGAAAACATTCTCTAAGTCCGAGGATGAGAGAACAAATATTTGGTTGACGTCAGTTTGCAGACTGCGGTCGAATTGAAATAAAGTGGGGTTGACTGCCTTAAGCTGCAGACGACTTAGGAGTGTTGATTAATTGTTTCATTGATTTTGTCATTAATTGATTGTTTCATTGATTGATTGATTGAACAAATGGTCATATACTGATAAAACATTTAATTTAGAACCTAAAGATAAAATCTTTTTTAAACTGTTAGAAACAAAAATAAGTACCCCCACCGAAAAAAAAAACAACAAATAAAAAACATTAGTGGTTATATTCTATGATGATTTTAATCTACAGCGTGAAATGCTATAAAAAAAGTTGTGTCACTGTATCTATGAGTGCAAGATTCTCCAAAACCTTCTTTACGTGCATCAGTGATTTAGGAGCTTGAAAGCATAATATATGCTGACAGTATTTATCAACCTAATCATATGTTAATACCGTCTTTATTACCCGATCGGTTGATTAATTTTAAGTGAACATCAACCCGTCTAGGGGTATTCTATGTCTCACAGTAAGAATGCTGCTTTCATTCTATATTATTATTTATATTTTTTGTGTATTTTTAAAAAGTTTTTTCTTGAATAGTTATGATATGAATTATCCTTATCTAATACAAATAATTTGCTCAAAATTATTTTACATCAACCATATCAATATAATATATATAATTTGCACACATTTGTTTGGTTGTAGCTTCTTTTTTTAATGGCATATCAACCTTCGTGGGTTGTTTAATGCCACAGCTATTCTTATAGAACAAGAGTGATACTATTTAAGTCATTGATTTGGTGATTAGGAGGTTCAATAACTTTCTAGAGCATATTAGTCCGAAAGTGATCGTAATAGAACGATTGGAGTCCGAACTCGTTTACTTCGAAGCCATAGTCTTGTTCTTAAGCCATTACACCACAAAAACTTAAGGTTTCAGATATTCCTATCTAGTACTAATAATTATATGGTTTCAAGTAATTACTTCTATATAATAACAGTCATTTATTTGCGTACAGTTATATGATTCCAAATATTATTATCTATCTCATCATCATCATGTCGCGCTGGTAGCACGGATATCCCTGACCCTCTCTCACCACTCCTCCCTATCGTTCATCGCCCTAGGTAGGTCTTCAGGACAACATCCCGTATCCTCACATAGCTGCTGAATGTGTGTTCGGGCTGGGCGTCCTGCTTTTGCACGACCATGTGTGTGGGTCCATAAGAGTACATCTCTTATGAGTTCGTCCCTGCTTCTCCAGCAGTGTCCTGCATGTCTGGTTATCTGGTTTCATGTAATTATTTCTATTTAATAATAGTCGTTTGTTTGCCCATGGCTACATAGTTTCACATAAGTAACAAACATTTTCAGTAAATAATCAGAGCTTCAATTCACAATTATAATACAGAATGTTTTAGTTATATGTTATCAGCTATTATTTTTTCTTATGAAAATCATTTACGTACAGTAATACGGTTTCAAATATTACAATCTAATTCTAATTGATAATATGATTTCGAGTAATTATTTCTATTTGGTTATAGAAAATTTTTGCACACATTTATTTGATAACTAATACAAATCATCAGTAAATTATTGTTGATTCAAGTATTTATTCTTAAAACAAATAACTTACAGCTATACGATATAAAGTATTCTTATTTGGCCCTTAGATGGGAATCTAACAGGTTGTATGACGCCGGGTCCCTGTGCCTACTTGGCTTTTAGATATACCACTAACCGGTACTGCTACTAAGAGTCATTGTGCCTATTTGGCCCCTAGATAGAAATCAAGCAAATACTATTACTCCTAGTCCCATTGCCTATTTGACCCTTAGATATGACTCTAATATGTGCTATCGCTCCAGGACCCTGAGCCTATCTGGCTATTAGATAGGACTCTCATCATCATAGTGTCCCGCTGGTACGGATTTCCCTGACCCTCCCTCGCCTCTCATTCCTAACTTCCATCGCTTTCTGCAGGTTTTCCGTGCTACATCCTGAATCAGTACAGAGCTTTTGTAGATAGGTTCTAGCTGGTCGCCCTACTCGTCTGTGTGAAGGGGTCAACAGGAGTACATCGCTTATGAACTCGCTCTTACTTCTCCGGCAGTTTCCAGCATGTCTTGCTCGTCAATTTGGATAGTTTTCGAGAATGGAGGTTGGTGGCCGTACGACTGCTGTTTACTCGCATGCTGAGATAGGACTCTAACTGGTACTATTATTACAGATCACTGTACTTATTTGGCGCCTAAAATAATACTCTAACAGATACTATAATTCCTGGTCCATGTGACTATTTTGCCTTTTTATTGGGACTATAAAGATACTATTACTTCAGGGTCCTGTGCCAATTTAGTCCCGAGATAGGACTCTAACATATACTATAACACCAAATCCCTGAACCGAGGCCAAATTACCAGCTTTATTTACAACTAATTTTGAAACAATCACCATCTGATATGATTTCAGAATCAAAAGGGTTTTATTCGACAAACTTACATAATTTACATTTTTCCAGCGTGTTTTTTTTTATGCAAAACCTTAGTATTTTCCTTATATGTTCACGCTTTTGATTGATTGTTTTTTTTTGTCTATTAGCACAGACACATATGTATTCTGGTAGATTTTAATATTTTTCCTTTATTAATCAGATCTGTTAAACATGGATTTAAAAGTCAGTCAAGATCTCACATTTCGAGAGTATTGTCCAGTTTTGAAGAACAACATATAGTCTATATTTACTATATTTACTTTTTGTTTAATATCTATTGCATCTTTTTCATAATTGATTCAGTACCACATATTTAGTTGTCCTCTTCGTAATCTTGTACGTGATTTTTGTTGTACGACAATTCTCGCTGGTGAGTTTCTTTTATTCGTTGAATTTAAAATAATAGAGCAAATCCCTGAATATGCGGTTCAGTTTACCCAAGATAAAATGTTGAGGTAATTCAGATATTAGCCTAGTGAGTAGAGTGTTCGTTAATGGCCCTGGAGATCTGGGTTCAACCCCAGGTCGAGTCATATAAAAGACTCAAAAAATGTTACTTGATGTCTCCTTGCTTAACACTCAGAATTATAAGGTACGTTTCAAGGTTAAAGTAGGGCAATCCTGGGAAAGGAATAGCGCCTGCCACTACACCTCGGTGGAGTAGCTATTGAAAAGGGAACATTCGAGTCACCCTCGAACATGGTCGCTAACTTTATTCTATCTATATATATATATATATATACCCACATCATCATCAAAGCATACCATGTGCACCCATTCGCTTGCTTCTTTCTTTCTCTTTCCCGTCATCCATTCTTATCAGTCATCACTCATGGTAGCATGTCTTGACGGCATCCAGATTTCCTTGGATGGTTGGAAAAGTTCATGTAATGATTTCATATGTGCTGCAGATCAAAGTTTTGACCAATCGAATCAAAGCACAGCAATAGTGATGGCAGAAGTATTTGAAAACCCAAATGGGTTATTTTGAACTATAAACCTTATTTGGTTACATTTCAAGAGAGTATCTTAGCTTAAGCACTTTTCTGTCAAATTTTGTATATATATATACATATATATATATAGGTGTGTGTGTGTGTGTGTGTTTATATATATATATATATATATATAATTAACTTAAATCGCGAGTCGGAATTCTCCTACTAAAGTTTCACCTCAACGCATCATCAGGGAGTCTAGCATCGACCGGTCGGTGCTAGACTCCCTGATGATGCGTTGAGGTGAAACTTTGGTAGGAGAATTCCGACTCGCGATTTAAGTTAATTTTGTAATTGGCTCCACTCGTGTTGAGAACTCTTGTAATTGTAGCATTGCAGCATTTTACATTGGGTTTTATTTTTCTTTTGACCAACTGACTGCATATCTCTTGACTTTTTTCAACTGGTGTGACAGATTTATCTTTTCTTTTCTTTTTCTTTTTTTTTTTTTTTGTCCTATGATATTTTTTTTCTTTTTTCCCCCGGGCGGTGATTCGAGATATTTTTATCCCTTGTTCCTGGTGTTTTTTTTTCTTTTTTCCTGGTAACCGTGAATGCTGGTAGATAGTAGGTTAGTTTATATATATATATATACTAGAGCCGTTTAAACATTTTCAAGCCTCAGCCAGAAAGAAGCTATTGCAAAGGGAGCCTTTGGGTCACCATCGACTATGGTCAGCAACTATACAACTTTACAATAAATTATCACATATAAAAATTTACATTTGCGCAGGTCCCTAAATAAGCGTCAAATAAGCAACTATTCGGATGTTATTTTACACTAAGCCGGACATGGTAGCTCCTCATCGTAATTTGTGGCAGTCATAGTTTCTTCAGGTAATCGTCTACTTCTTGTCTTTTTTATTCTGCATAGCTTGGAGCAAAGAACAAGGGGTGTTGGCCTCTACTCAAATCCAAATAAAACAGAGAGAAGGAGCCATTACCACTTTAACTGGTAAACCTCTGAAATTAGTTGATCACTTCACACACCTCGGTAGCAATATCTCATCTACAGATAGCAATGTCCACACACTCACAGCGAATTTATATATTGCTATGAACAGGTTATTGATCATACGGAAATCTCTCTGATGAAATAAAATCTTATTTATTTCAAGCTGTTTCTGTGTCAGTACAACTGTATAGCTTCAACTAGTAGACGGTAATAATAGGCATGGATAAAAAAAAAGGTTAGATGAGAATTAGAATAAATGCTACGTGCTGTTTTGAATAAAATCTGGAAATATCCCCCTATAAAATCCTATGTAAGGCCACTTACCTCCAATCTCACAAACTATCCAAGTAAGACGAACAAGATATGCTGAGTACTGCTGGTGAAGTAAGGAGAAATTCATAAGAGACGTTTTTTATGGACTCCTACACATTTATGAGCAAGTGTAAGAACTTACATACATCAACTCTTTGCGGTTACCAGGTGCCGTTTAGAGAAGCCTGGTGCGATAACTAGTAGGGATGGATGATGACAGAGAGAGTCTGGGATGTGTGCTATCAGTCTCACTTGATGATATCGAGGACACATATTAATACACTGAATATTCCTCTTGAATAAAATATACTTCCAAATTTTATTGACTTGTAAATCGCATTAGTATATAGATGGCAACACACTTCGTTCAGTAACCGTTTACGTATTGATATGGATAAGTTCATTTTGTACAACCCCGACCATCAATATTTGTAGTACATTTAATCTCGAATAATTGTTGGCGCATATTCAGAGTATTGAAATTTTATTTTTCGTTAGGGTATATATTTCAGCATTATATTCAAAATTTTTCCTGGTTTTAATAATGATTATTTAAAGAGAAAGGTTTTGCACTGAAGTATGTGACACTCTTGACAGGAAAAGAATGAATATCTGAGCGTTTTTCTTGCATATTAAAAGAAAATATTTTACGAACAGATGAGAGTTCCCGAAGTCTTTGCTGATATGAAACATGTTCGTTGAAATTTCTTTAATTCTTATTAAACTAGTGTACATATAAAACAAAGAGGCTTTATCTATACAAATTGAATCAGCCTGCAGAAATCACCATTTTCAAATATAGAATTAAAGATGCTATTGTACTTATGTATGCTGTATTCCTTAACCACCAGTCATTAATATAACGACTTTTGTTACTCCAGTTATGGGACAATAGTAGAGCAGACTGGGGTTTCTAGCCTTGGTTAAGTACTACTTCACTTAGCGAGTGACCTTATGTCACATCATCTCTGTATCTATGGGGGTCGGTAAAATACGACCCCAGTTGTTAATTTATCATGCTTTGCTCAGTCTTGTACAAATCTCTCAGGCTGCTTGCGATCCCGGCTGTTTCAATGTGGCCACCCACATTAATACTGGGTGGAATAATCGATGCACAACTTCGGTGATATAACGGGGCAAAGTTCTTTTAACTAGACCTTTTCATTTTTTCGTTTTATTATTTTTTATCAGGGAAGTCTCTGACTCTGCGTACAGAATACAACGACTGCATCTTTGCCGAGAGGTAAAACTCCCGCAACGAGTGTCCGAGATATGACACTAAACAATATGATGGTGAGGCTTCAGTAATTCTAGAGCTTTGGTGAATCTGGAGTGCTCCTTCATTGCCATCTCTCCCTGATTCCATTTAATTGTTGAAACGGACACAGTTTGTGGGGTAGAATCACAGGTCTTTCTTAATTCTAGAAGAAAAAAAGATTTTTGGTGACCTTTGTGTGTTTCGTTCTTTCCCACTTAATGTTAAAACTTTTCTTGATCGTGTCACTAACCTCTCAATATAGCGAATCAAAAACCCCAGTTCATTTAATTGGTGTTCTCATAGCACCGATTCTCCACTTCAGCCTGTGTAAAATGCATCCCTGATGAGCTCTTGAGACTACTTAAATGACAGATCGAATCTGATAATTTTGGTATCGTTTTGTTAATTTGTTTTCACATAGATTGTCAGACAAAACATATGTAAATACTTTTCGCCGACTGGGTACGATGTTGAACTTTGTTAAGTCGACTCTCTTTTGAGCGCTGACGTTTTTTTCATAATTTAGTACAAGGCAATCACATTTTACAATGTTATAAAGCCTATAACTGTGAAAATTATGTATTAGATAGGAAATATACAAAATCAAATAGCTATTGGCGAGTAAATTGTTATCAATTTCATTGTTTTATGGCATATCAACCTATGTTGGTTATTTTATGCCAAAACCTTTTTATACAAAAATATTAAATACATCATTTCGAAACACATTTTAAACGACATTGAGCTCATTCTTTTGCACACAGTTAAATGGTTTCACTTATTTCTAACTAATACGAAGGATTCTGTTTACGATTAATCATTTAGTTGGACACAGTTAATTGATTTAAAGTATTGTTATTTGGCACTAACAATCAAAAGAAACATTAGTCATTTGTTTACACACAGTTAAATGATTAAACAGTTCTATTTCGAGTAATTCAGTTTACCATAAATCATTGGTTTGTACTCGGTTTAAATGTCAATGTACACAATTAATATGTCAAACAGTTCTAGTTGACCAATAGATAGGACCCTATCAGGTGTTACATCTCCGGGACAGAATGGACCTGGGAGCCATGGCATTCCCCAAAGCTACAGCATTACCGGAGCCTCACCATCAGATTTTTTAGTGTCATATATAGGAGACTCATTGGAGGAGTCTTACCCCTCTGCAGATATGCAATCGGTGTATTCCACAGCCCCAGCCGAATGGGCCATATTAAATTGGAGTAATGCTTGAAACCACGTATCTATATAATAATTAATAATGTTTGATAGGAATACATTAAACCAACTCTGAAAGTTATTTGCATTTAGAATAATTACTTGGCGGTATAAGAGTTTAGATAGGATTCTTATCATTAGTTATTAAAACCATGTAATTTACTTGAAAGAAAACTGACTTTGTATTCAAATAACCTAACATGAGCTAATATGCGGTAAAACCAGTCTAATTACTAAAACACATTTATAATAGACTTATGCTCCCTGAATAAATCCCTATTATAATGATCTTGCAGCAAATCTATGGACAGTTGCCATTAGCTCCGATATCCACTCATTTGCTATTTATAGAATACATTTGTCAACACATGAACTAAAGTTTCGATTTCTTTGTTTAATGGCATATCAACCTTTGTAGGTTATTTAATGTCAAAACTATTCTCCTAGAAGAACAGTAGTGATACTATTTAAACCATAGCTGGGAGGATACGGGGGTTCATACCTTTCCCACTGGTGTGGTACTCACTTACTACGATTCCGTAATCCATCGCTTTAACCATTACACCACGAGGACCCCCCCTATGAACTAAGTGGGTTTGCATTGTAACAACTGTCTCTCATGACATCAAACTTCTATCTAAGAAAGAGTAATTAATTTTAATTAGCTATTCATTGATGACTCCGTTATGACTAGAATTTGAATGATTAAAATGATGGACCGAACATATTTATAAAAAGTCAGAAATTGGAATGGAAATCTATAGATATTTAAGTTAGGGCACTTTAAGGATGTTTATTCTTTAACTTAGATCAATTTTATCAATTACTATAATAAAACCTTGATTGAAAGTGCTTTTCTTACTGAATTACGGTTAGATACATATATATATACATGCATACATATGAATCTAAACAATACATACATAAGTTATCACAAAAAATATGTCAATGCTACTATTTTAAGATGTCACTCGTGGGGAGGGTTATCATCTAGCATAAATATTTATTTTATAATTTTTAATCTGAAAGGATGTATCATAAAGATTTTGAAGTTCAGATTGGTTGCGTTGGTTGGTTGGTTGGTTTATTTTACGGGGTATCAACCGTTTTTGGCTCATTTAAGGCCAAATTAAGTAATTTTGATAAAAGTTTCAAACACATCAGTTTAATATACTTTTTAGTTTACACACAGTTAATGTTAAAACAATTCTATTTCAAACAATTCATTTAAGCATACAGAAACACTGTTATTTCAAGCCATTCGTTTTAGCATAAGTACGCAGTTTAGATTTCAAAACAGTTCTATTTTAAGCAATTCAGTTTAACATAAATTCACATTTTAGTTTTATTTGATCCTTAGATAGGAGCCAATCAGGGGCTAACACTATGGGCCAAAATGAACCAGGGAGCTATAACAGTAAAGGAGTCTTTCACTTTCTCCAAACCTCCAGCATTACTGGAATCTCACCAGATTGTTCAATGTCATAATCAGGATACTCGTTGGGAGTGGTCTAACCCCTCTGCGGAGAATCAGTCGGTGTATTCTACTGCCCCAGCCAACTTGGCAAGTTTAAAGATCTATTGCAGGCAATGATTGATAATGATGCAATGGGGTTGTTATATATTTTTTACGGTTCAGACGTCAAAATCAATCCTAAGAAATAAAAATGAGTTTGAATTCTGAGCAGTTAAAACCGTGTACTTTCACTTATCGCCTTAATTAATCTTCGATTAAGTACAAAAAATAAAATTATGTAATGATTTCCTAAATGGCTCTAATATTAGGAAGTTCTCTTCATAAGCTATGATAAAATAGCTGATGCCACTTTTCATTAAAAAGGGCAGTGTATATAATAAATTGATTCTTTGAAGTTTGCTGCAAGGAGATTACTTTTCCTATTAAAGACATTAGAGGTAGAACTTTAGATAACGGAAGAAATTGTCATGACAGTTGAATATCTTCGTATTCTTGATTATGTTAATGGAATAAAATGCCAGAAATTCAGAGTTACCAAGCGAAAATGGTGTAGCTCCACCCTTCGACTGAACAATAGTGGCTATACGACGTGGTATGCAGACTAGCTGCTACTACCTTTCTCGTGAATACATATCAAAAACTTTCCTAACCTATTGCTAATTATAAGTGTGCCTCCAGTTATTTTTAGAGTTCAAACTTCAGTCACGCTTTCTTTTTGGAAAGCTACTGAAACCCTTTATCTGTAAAGCTGCATATTAAATAGTATCAAAGCTGTTTTTTAAAAGGATGTCTGCAGTGTTAAATAATCCACGAAATTTAGATATATCATCAAACAAACAAAAAATACATCATCCCGTTCATTTGCTGAAATGTGATATATATTCAAGTCATGTTAAGTGGTGTATAGATCTTGCCGATACGAGCCTTGGGGACACCTCCAGTCAGTGGAGTGTTCCCAATACTAGTTTTGTAACATTCATGGGACACCCAGTATGAGTACCTATTTCCCCAACATATCCGCTATGAACAGAATTTGAAACAATGTCAAATCTTAATTGGATTAAAGCATGATTTGAAATTAGAGGGTTATTTCTCCTAGACCAGTTTCATAAAAATGCCTAAAGAATCCTAAAAGTCAGACTATTTGCTTATAGCTAAAGAGAGAAGAGATAGATTTGTACCTTTCTCAAAGGGCATAAGCGCAAAATGAAACACAAACATAATTGTTCAAGATTTAACCTTGAGTCGCGAATTTTATTTCCTACAACGATAACCGTTACGCTAAACGTGCCTCACGTCCTATGTTAGTAGACCAAGGTTAAAGTAATTGCCACAATTCTGCAATCAGTTGAGTTGTATGTATATAGGGAATAAAATCAGCGAATTCTAATCCCTATTGACAGAATGGTATAATCTCTGCATGTCCCAAATGTCAAGATAGACTTAAGTTTCACCGGTGGTTCAAGAGAATTCCAAATAAACAAACCCCAAACCATCATTTAGGCATAATCAGCTTGCACAACACCATGCAAACAGGCTGGATTCAGAGCCTCATGTGAATCCTTCTATACACGAAGACGGTAATTTTCTCAGAGGAACAGGAAAGTTTTCTACAGTCCCAAAACAAACTTTGCTGCAACTGAAGACAACTTAGCCACACTTACTGGTCAAAGATTATCAAACACCATGGATTTCTTATCAAATTCTAGTTTGAATTCTGTGAAGAATCTGTTTATTGCTAATCTTCAAAAAATTAGAAAAACAAGATTTTGGTATTCTTTTTTCAAAGTGGTCGTTTTATTCTAATGTTTTAGCGTTAAGGATCCAAAGATATTCTCTGAACGATTCCCTTGGGGACAATTCAATAATTCATCAAAACGAGTATATGTATGAAACACAACGATAAAAATGGGAATATATATAATATATATATATATATACATCACCTTATATATATTCCCATGTATATATATATATATATATATATATATATATATATATATATATATGTATTTAATATATATATACATATATGCGTAATATACACGCACACACACACACACACACACACTCACACACACACATATATATATATATATATTTGTAATGTGCATATAAATTCAATACATATATACATAGATATGTGTGATATGTATACACACACACACACACACACACACACACATATATATATGTGTAATGTGCATATATATATGTAATGTGCATATATATATATATATATATATATATATATATATATATATATATATATATATATTGTAATGTATATATGCATTACATATATATATACATATATGTGTGTGTGTGTGAGAAATATATATATATATATATATGTATATATATATATATACATTACGTGTGTGTGTTTGTGTGTGTGTGTCTCTCTGTCTCTCTTTATCTCTCTCCCTCTCTCTCTCTCTCTCTCTCTCTCTCTCTCTCTCTCTCTCTCTCTGTTATATGTAATGTTCTCTGATATATTATAAAATAAACTACACTGGCAATTATTCATGCTGTTAAAAGCGTGAGTAAAACCAGCTGAACACATTTTCAATGAGTTGATAAAAATTGTTGGTTTGGTTGTTTTTTACGGCATATCAACTCTTGCAGCTTATTAAATGCCGAATATATATGATTCTAAATGAATACGTTTTTAATAACAATTTTTACATGACCCAGGATACACAGTTAAAATCTTTCGTGTCTTACAACCAAACAATAGCAGTTTTTTTTTGCCCACAGCTAAATGATTTCATGTATTGCTATCAAAGACTAATAGATCTATTTGCCACACTTAAATAGTTTCCAGTGCAGGACACTGTTGAAGAAGCAGGGACGAGCTTATAAGCGATGTTTTCCTATGGACCCCCTCACATGGCCGAATAAAAGCATGGCGACCAGCTCGAACCTACATACAGAAGCTCTGTGAGGATACGGGATGTAGCCCTGAGGACCTGCCAGAAGCGATGAACGATAAGGAGGAGTGGCAAGAGAGTTCCAAGGATATCCATGCTGGTAGCACGACAAGATGATGATGATGATGATGATTGCAAGTGATAAAAATATCTATTCGACCCATAACTGGGATCCTAAAATGTATGGCCTTGTTGGTTGGGTTTGGAGTGTTACAACATACAATGAGAAAAACTTAATTTAACACAAGACAAACAATGAACATCTAGAATTTAAACAATTTTTATAAAACAATAAAGCGTCAACTTGGATTTGAATGTTCAGAAGTTCCCTTTTACAAGTAGTAAATTTTCGAAGTGGTGGAAAGTCAAATATTAGGCAAAAAAGGGGAATGGAAAAGAATGTCTTTAAAGAGTACTTCCTTTTTCTTTTCTTTTCTTCTCTTTTTTTTATGGTCTGGTAGTGGAACTTGCAGAAAAGTAGTTTCAGCTCTTAACTCGAGGGCGGACGTTACTTCTCGACTGATCACCGTATCTATGTGCTTCTTTGGGTCTCTTTTGTCCTCACTGACTCGGTTAACAGAAAACCCGAGTATTTATCTCTCCCCACCGGCTCCAAATTCGTCATCCAAAACCCTTCTCATTTTGGCGCGACCGCTTCCTATTGGCTACTTTAATTTTTATTATTTTTCTTTTTTTTTCTGATTTTTTACCGGATGGATACGTGGAGCCGATGCGTGGCGACGCGTTTATACATTTTGTATGTGGCAGCCGACGAGTCAACATCCTGTTGGGAGTTCCATTGTTAATTCCTAAATCCCCACACATGTACTACCACTCCGGACCAGAGTGAACCTTAGAGTAATGATGGGGTACTCCACTTCCCTAATGCTCCAAGATGGAACCTCAAAATTGAATTAAGGTTAGGTGTCATATCTAAGACACTCATTGGCAGTGGGGTCTTAACCCTCAGTAGAAATACAGTCGATGTATTCATAGCCCCAGCCACTTTTTCAGACATGAGGATGGTACAACACTGTTCCAATAAGTGGTTTAGTTAGTTCAAAATCTGAGCACACATCTCGGTAATTTAAACCTGACCAATATCATTCCACTATTCTAACAACGAAAGACATGTACGCTAAAACAATATATATATATATATATATATATATAATTTTTTTTTTTTTGTCCATTCCTGTCGAACTCAGAATGGCGGCAAAGTTATTACAGAGTGAGGAAATATTTATTAGCATCAAATTTCAGCCGTATTATTTATTCAGGCGACTAAATTAAATTTGGCTCGGAACGGGCAAACTGGTCATACGTGCCTCGACTGTTTGTTTTTTGTATTGTTTTCTTCTTCATTTTTTTTTCTTTTTTTACATTATGTTCTTTTGGTTCGTCTACTGTGTCAGACATTTTATTTTGTTTGGTTACTTTTATGGGCGTAAATATCGGTCGTCAATTTGACTATCACAATCAATCTCTATGCTTGTCACACACACATACACACATACACTCTCGTGCGAACACACACACACACACACACACACACACACACACACACACACACACACACACACACACACACATATATATATATATATATATACATATATATATATGTATATATAATATATATATATATATATATAAATGTAATATTTAGGTGTGTCTGCATATATATATATATATATATATATATATATATATCTGTGCGTATAATTAAATGTTGGAAATCAAAAACATATTCCGCTTCCTCTTGAGTTTCACGCATTCAGTTCTCAGATGGTAAACTCAATTCATTTTATGGTCTAGTTGATAAACTGAATACGTGAAACTCGAATTCTCGGATATTTCTTAGTTTAATATGTAATATGAACTATATATATATATATATATATATATACTGCTCTGTGTGGTTTTCTTCATATATGTTTACATACAATAATCAGCCATGCAGTGTGCACTTCTTTTGGATTATTCTGAATTAGTTTTTTAGGGACTTAATTGATACGCCTATATATATATATATATATATACTTAGAAAAGATTAGCTTCTCTTTCTCTAAACATTCAAAGCAATAAAGAATCGCACATCCGTTTCTCAAACCACAAAACGCCATTTACTTTTTCAAAAAATTCCATTAAATGACATGGGGCAATTTGATCATTTCAACAAGTATTAATCCATTTTTTTCACATAGCAAGATCTACCGAAGACTTCTAAGTAAATCAAAATTCATCCAACATTATTATTTGTCAAACTATGATAGTTTTGATAAAACATTTTTGCATTCAAAAACGAGTATCAAATAAACAAACTATCAAACATTTTTCTTCTGTTTTACCTTTTCTGCATACATTCTATCAGATTTAACTCATTTCTTCTTATATATATATATATATATATATATATATATATATATATATATATATATATAGTCAGGGGACATACACACACACACACACACACACATATATATATATATATATATCTGGTTCTTCTGACTTGTGTAGTTAAACGATAGTCAGACGAACCATACAAGCAGGGGACTGCTGGAGAAGCAGGGACGAGCTCATAAGTGATGTACTCCTATGGACCCCCATCATATGGCCAAGCAAACCAGGACGAACAGCTCGATCATACATACAGCAGCTAATTGAGGATACGGGATGTAGCTCTGAAGACCTGCCATAGGCGATGAACGATAGAGAGAAGTGGCGAGAGAGGTTCAGGGATATCAGTGCTAGCGGCACGACATGATGATGATGATGTATACACACATATATATATATATATATATATACTGATGATCGCATCGTCGAGAAACTGACGATCGCAGAATGCCATTTACTCTGCATCTACACTATTTTAACAGATCTACATGAAGTCTATTAACGATAATAAATATGTTTTATTCGTGTTTACATTCGCAAAGTTCATTCAATAAATTGTATTGTTTCTCTCGATTTTTTTCCATAAACATAAACTTTGTATTGTCTCGAATTCTTTTCTACCGAAAATTATTTTTATCTCGGAAAAATATTTGTTTTAAGCCAATTCAAAACAGGAATAAATCAACCAATGTGCTTCCCTCTTAAAGAGAAATCTATCTTTTTTTTTTCGTAAGTACTCCAAACGTGAGATTTACATGTAATATATCACCTTGAACTGCGAGGAACCCGGTGGGTGTTGTTGAAAGATACATCAGGCCATAGATAAAATCATCAAAATGATTACGGGAAAAGAAATATTGCTTGGGTACAAGCTGTAATTAAGGGAGAATAAGCATTGAATGGGTGTAACCCATGGTCTATGAAAAACGATCAATGCCGGTGGGTGTCAACTGTGACCTATGAAAATTAAGCAGTGCATGGGTGTAATCTTTGATCAATGAAAAACAATCATTGCATGTGGGTCGCATGGGAGTTTTAAGACTGTATTAGGTATAGAATTTTTGCTGAATTCAGTTCCCGCTGGCAGTTCCTACAACTCCTTCGTATGCACAAACTGTCTCTCCGATTACTCTCCTGATCCACACAAGCGTCATCGTCAAAAATATAAGATTATTTTTCTATATATACGTGTTTCACGTTGTTTGTCAAGACTCAGCATTAGTATACTGCCTACAGAAGCGAACGTGTCACTAATACAGAGCAACATGTTTTATACGAAAAAATGTTTACCAACGAGTTAAACATTACTTCGGCCTGTTAGAAGTCAGCCTGTTAATGTAACATGCGTGGCCGTAAAAACTGGTTGACCGTGATACCACCAACAGCTACACATGACGTTAAGGAACACAATTACTAGATGCATTACAAGTAGATTAGTTACACCTTGCAGCAGAAACGTTTTCCTCTATTTCTTGTTTAATGAAAGCATTCCTTTTTGACCTGACAACTTTTCCAAATAAGCAACAAAATATTTGTAATATTAAAACCTTCTCTTCTATGCAATAATTAATGCATGCTATTTTTCATAGCAGAGCATAAAATTGATTTAGTTGTCTCCAGCTGGTTTAGTTTGGTTCATTTGTTTAACAGCATATCAAGTTCTTATGGGCTATTCACAGCAGAAATCTGAATCATTTCAAGGTGCTTTATTCCAGTTTTAACTATTTGCAATGTTCTGTTTCATGTATTTGAATATCACTTTTTTTGTCTGTGATTTCTGCTATGCTCACTGTTATATGATTAAAAGAAGTTCAAATACTAATAATTTATAATAAGTTGAATAGTTGAAAGTTACTATGTCAATTTATTAATAATCATCAATAATTTATTTTCGATAATTTATCAGCAATAATTTACAAGCAGTTATATGGTTGGTTGGTTGGTTGTTTAGTTGATTGGTTTGTTTTACGGTATATGAGCCTTGTTTGGTCATTTAACACCGAATTAAGTAATTTTCAAAAATAATATATTCATATAATTCAGTGTAGCATAAGTATAATTTTTTTTTACACACAGTTAAATACAAAAACAGTCCTTTTTCAAACAATTCCGTTATGCATAACTGCACAGTTTTAATGTTAAAGGAGGCCATATTTCAAACAATTCAGTTAAGCATAAATACACAGTTTAAAGTTCAAAAACAGTTCTATTTCAAACAGTTCACTTTAGCATAAGTACACAGTTCAGTTCTGTTTTACCCAAAGATAGGAATCTATCGGGTGGACCTCGGAGCGATGGCAAAGAAGGGCTACTTCGCATTCCCCAAAGCTCTAGCATTATTTGAGCCTCACCATCAGATTGTTTAGTGTTATATCCTGGACACTCATTAGGGGTGGTTTTATACCTATGGTCGCTAACTTATACCTATGCAGAAATACAGTCAGTGTATTCTACAGCCCAATCCGACAGGGCTACTTGTTGAGGAAGTATCGCTCTTCTACAGAAATGCAGTCAGTGTATTCTACAGCTCCAGCCGACTGAGCCACCCGTTTGGGGAGTCTTGCCCTTTGCAGAGAAGCAGTCAGTGTATTCTACAGCCCTAGCCAACTGGGCCACTTGTTCTTGGGGACGGCCTTCACCGCAGAGAAACAGTTGGTGTATTCTACATCCCCAGCCAACTGTGCCACTTGTTGTTTGGGGGCGGTCTTACTTCACTCCAGAGAAGTGGTTGGTGTATTCTACATCCCCAGCCAACTGTGCCACTTGTTGTTTGGGGGCGGTCTTACTTCACTCCAGAGAAGTATTTGGTGTATACTACATCGCCAGCCAACTGTGCCACTTGTTGTTTGGGGGCGGTCTTACTTCACTCCAGAGAAGCAGTTGGTGTATTCTACATCCCCAGCCAACTGTGCCACTTGTTGTTTGGGGGCGGTCCTACTTCACTCCAGAGAAGCAGTTGGTGTATTCAACATCCCCAACCAACTGTGCCACTTGTTGTTTGGGGGCGGTCTTACTTCACTCCAGAGAAGCAGTTGGTGTATTCTACATCGCCAGCCAACTGAGCTAATTGTTGAGGAAGTATTGCCCTTCTGCAGAAATGCAGTTGGTGTTTTCGACAGTTCCAGCTGATGGGACCGCTCATTGGGGGAGTCTTGCCTTTTTGCAGAGAAGCAGTCAGTGTATTCTATAGCCCCAGCCAACTGGACCACTAGTTGGGGGCAATCTTACATCGCTGCAGAGAAGCAGTCGGAGGATTCTAAATCCCCTGCCGACTGAGCCACTTATTGTTGGGGACGGTCTTAATTCACTGCAAAGAAGCAGTCGGTGTATTCTACATCACCAGCCATCTGAGTCACTTGTTGGGGACAGTCTCGCCTTCTGCAGAAATGCAGTCAGAGTATTCTACAGTTCCAGCCGATGGGACCACTCATTGGAGGAGTCTTGGCCTTTTTCAGAGAAGCAGTCGGTGTATTATACATCCCAAACCAACTGGGCCACTTGTTGTTGGGGACGGTCTTACTTCGCTGCAGAGAAGCAGTCTGTGTATTCTAAAGCCCCAGCTGACTGGGTATGAAGTTATATGGTTTAAAGGATTATTATATAATACTAATAATTATATCCTAGAAATTATATGAATATAATAGAAGTAATTTGTTTGCATACGGTTATATGGTTTCAGTTAACTCATGATAACCATCAGTAAATAATTTTAGAATCAAGTACAAATTCTTAGTAACAATAATTTGTAGAGTTATATTTGAATATAGTTATTTAAACAATTGATGGGACCTTAAAATGTTCTACCGCACGGAGTCAGAGTGAAGCTGGGATTAATGGCAATGAAGGAGTTTTCCATACTCCTCAGCGCTCCAGAACTAAAACCTTATAACTGGATGAAGTATTATTTCATACCTAGAATAGTCCTTTTTTGTGTGGGGGAAGTCTTACCCTTCTGCAAATGCTGCTGTCGAAGTAATATATAGGTTGAGAGAACCGGCAGACGAAACTCTTCCCATATATATGTGTGTATCAAGTGTGCTTAGTGACTGACAGTTTATCGCATTTGTGATAATCAAAACAAGTCTTTTTTACGTATTGGATATCCACTTATATACTCTTATGTAGGCATCATAGTGAGGGTGATCTAATCTGTAGGGCATTCAAAGGACGATCGAGATTATTCCGCATGGCTGTATTGTATAAATTTTGAGATTTGTTTATTAATTTAAACTGTTATGTTCCATCCCATACATTTTATTGTTTCCATCTATTATTATTTTACTCTTTTGAGAGTTTTTCGCACACGCGTTCGCTGATGGGTTTCCGCTAGAGTCTGAGTGACAGCAAGTCTCCTCAAGTCTCTCGGACCATTTTTCGTATTCTGGCCGATCTCAACAATGCTATAGTTTGCATGGTCTCCACCCGTCCTCTTATTTCCATGTCATCCAGTCACTGTGCCAATACTTTGGTCTGTCCCGAGCGTGCCAATTAAAATTGGTATCATCGTCACTTTCCTGTTCCGTATTATTTTTTTTCTAATGGTGTATCATCCTAAGAGAGTTATCTAATGCCAAAGTCATGGCTATAGTAGAAAAATAATAGTAATCTTTAGCTTGGACGGAAAGGAGGTTCATACAATTCCCATGGTTATTATTACAAAAAAAAACATAATATGGCGATTGGAGTTTAAATTTGCATGCTACGATCTCACATTACGTCACATTAGCCTTTACACCACGGGGAGTCCCCTATTTTTATATTTTTTATAATCTACTCTTATTTTTACTTACACACACACACACACACACACACACATATATATATATATATATATATATATATATATATATGTCTGTGTGTGTGTCTGTGTGTGTGTCTGTGTGTGTTTCTGAGTGTGTAACTATTTGAAAATACTTGATATTTCCCTATTGATTTTGTTTAAAAGCCCAATTTTGAGACGGGCAAAAGGTTTTATCACTTTCCTTCATAAGATATATCACCTGCGGCCGTTTTGTGGCTCTGTACTTATACAATGATAAAATCGTATTGGACTTATAAAAGAACGGTTAACTTTGATAACAGATATTGACCCTGAGGTCAGATTCACTCGTAATTCTATCGGCAGACATTTGCATCCAGCTATAGTTAACCTTTTGGCAGACTGCAAAGACAAGTGCTTTATTAAATAGAAATTAAGCTGACCATCAATGGAAGTTTTAGTACTCTTCATTGATTCTTCAACAAAGAACTACTTCAGTCTTTTCAGGTTATATCTCAGAGACAGTAACAACAAACCCTGCAAGAATGATGGAAGCGAGATGAATGCTGACCAGGACAGAATTCCTCAACTTGACTTTACAATCTATAATAGAGTAAACAGTAAACATTTTTTGCATTATGCCCCTCGGTTTTCCAGGATCCACCTGTTTACTCCGGATGGGTGTGGTTGTGCTAACTGCCTGGTTCCAGGGTACCTTCACCCTGGCAGTATTTGTTTTGCATCGTTTGGCTCGAGAAGCGCCTAAAATGTTTAATTGCCAACCTGATCAAGAATTTTCTGTGACGTTCAGACATGATTCTCAATTTGTGCTTCCCCTTCGTTAACCCCATTATAAAATTATCTTGTGCCAAATCCGGCCTGGTGATAAGCTGGATAAATATCAAGCTCTTAACATTTTCCTAATACGAAAAGTTGGTTTTCTTCAAATTCAAAAACACCAAGACTTTATTTTTTGTAGAATAATATATTGCCAAAATGGATACCATTAGGTATTATCAAAGATATTCTTCATAGTTAATTATACCGCAAAACTTAATTTCAAAGGCACCAGATTTCATTGTTTCTTGAAAAAATTATAAAATCTAAATTGATATCATTCAAATCAGCTGGGGCAACAGAATACGCCGACTGCATCTCTTAGTGGGATATGACCCCCCCACCCACCATTTCAACAAGTGTCCTCGATATGACAGTAAACAACCTAATTGTAAAGTTTCAGTCTTGAAGCTTTGGGAAATATGGAGTATGTCTTTGACTTTCCTTACCTAGCAGTGCCCAGGAACATATCGTACTCACTTTCCTTGAATGGCTTGTGAGGAAAATTGCCCTTCAGCTGGTGTTTTGTAGGTTACTGCTACCAGAATTAATACCAAACAGCATTCAGCATCCTTGTGTTGTTCACATCTAGCTTCTTTGCTTAACGTGTCATTAGATTTACTGCTTATTATTCATTTAATACTTATTTAATATTTAATATTTATTATTATCCTTTATTATTTACTTTTATAACCAAACTTTACAGCAGCGAAACATTTATAAACAAAAATCTTAAAATGTAGCCATAAAAATAGACACATCACTTGAATATATTTTCGAAATTTTACTTTCGATTAAACAATAGTTGTGTTTGCGTATTTTCTTTTATTCTTTTCTTTTCTTTTTTCTTTTCTTTATTTTTATTTTTATTTTTTTGAGTTTACAAAATTTCAGTGATATAGATGAGGGCCATAAAAGTAAGTTATACTGTTTCTTCTAAGGTGATAATGCACCAATTGAAATAATAACAATCGTTGTCAGAAGAGAAGAGACCGTTGTGATCCAACTACCAATGTTCACACCAAATTAACTCTCTCTTTCATCGGAAAACAAAAGAAACAACAATGTATTCTTGGGGAAAACCGTATACAGTGAAACACATTTTGATGGAATCAGAAATTTCGTCCAAACTCTAAGAAAATTCTACACCATAAAGAACGTAATAGAACACATTGCAATAGTAGATCTCAATTGCATTATCAACTTTAATTCCAAATATATAAACCAAAACCTCACCCACAAATATGCACACGCACAGACTTGGCGATACAAACCCTCAATCGAAATGCTGACTCAGATTACAACAGATTACAACAACCGAACCCATAAAACTATGCGGAATATTCAATTACCAACCAAAAGAATAATCAGAAAAAAGTCCAAATGAAAAGCTGAAAATATAGAAAATGATATAAAAATAATTGGACTAGTAACGATTCATATTCATATTTTGCATGTACATTTGTATTTCCATTCAGCGCCCTTTTGATAAAGTGTCACTATTTAACATAGTGGCCATATACTCTCTAAAAGCCAATGCCTTGCTCTGTTGCTGTGTTAAATAGCAGCTCGAAATCTCCCGAAAGGTTGATGTGATGAAAAGACAAAGGAAACAAAAAGTTTATCAATTGTTTTTCATAACAGAAAATAAGACACTTTGTTAGAAAATATCTCACGTTTATATTGGATGTTGTAAGTTCTCCAAACCGGCAAAAGGATATTAAAACACATAGAACAGATCTCGTTACCAAGGAAGGAAAAACTTTTTGTTGATTTATAATTTGTCACCACTCCCACCAATGAAGAACTTAATTTTGTTTATACTCAATATATAATCTTAATTCATCGTGACATTCAATTGAAATTTTTTTAAAAATCTCTTGGCGTAATGAGTCTGACTACCTTTAGCCCCTAAAAAGAAAGTTTACGCGACTGACCTGAAATGCCCTTATCAATCACATCAACCATAACTGGGTATCGGAGTCATTAGTAAGGAAAGGGCCATCACATTACAATATCGAACAGGTGTATTGTGCCTCCTGTATTTTTTATATTTTATTTTGGAGCAACGTTCGTATGATGGATACCATTTTGTTTGAAAGCGTGACCAATATTTTTTTTTGTTTAAACAGAATTGTTTAAGAAAAAATACAGTGCAACGACAAGTATTCAACTCTAAAATGTGTTTGACTACGCCTTTAATCATTTTACGTTCTCAGATCGGTATAAAAGCTGTAAATATTAAACGACGCTTGGTCTCAGTTGATTTGTCTTTACTATGCATACGTCAGTTTTCTTTTTGTCAAGCGAATCTCTCGTATAGTTTTCGATAATTATTCAGTGTACAAATCGACCTAGACTGACAGGCTCGTTCATAATTTGAGAGTTAATTTTGCCATGACTTTTCTTAAAATATTGCAAGCGAAATATAGCAGCTTTCAAATAGATAAGTAAAAAAAAAAAAGTCAACAGCCGAAAAAAAAAAGATGACTTAATTAATTTCATCATCCCATCCGCTATCTTAAGCGTTACTAGATATCCTTGGTCTAGCAACCCAGACTGTGAAAAGCAGTTAATCTTGTCTTGCCGAAGTCACCAGACTTGATCGGTCACATAAGCTGTGTCCGGAAGCTGGTCGAACATAGCTGCTTGTACGAATAAAAGTGGATGTTGGGTGTTCTGTGAACCTCAATAAATGCGAATGTTTTTTTTTATTCGCTCTCTCTCTCTCTCTCTTGTGGTGGCCGGGGTATGCGGAGACAATCGTTTGCGTATACGGTGAGCAATTGAACCTTTAAAAGATAGGGAAAGATTAGGTTCATCTTGAATTAAGAAGCTACCTCACAAGTTCTATCTGTCATCAATGTTCACTTTTCCACTTAGCCTCAAAGACTGAACAGGGAGAAAAAGCAACCAGATTTCCTAAAACATGTGGCATTAGTGTTTTTAACTTTCTCCTTCTCCATCCAATGTGGATCTTTCGCTTGTACATCAGTCCTCAGTGACGAAGCCACTATTTCGAGTACTTGCTTATGCAATATGATAGCTCGATGCTACCTATAAATGTCATCAGAATCCGTATGTGAGCAATTTAATCACCAAGAAATGACAGTGACGTTGTCAGATGTAAAGTAAATGCAAAGTTGGTCATCGTAGTGTCGGGCAACCCGAAGGCTCCTTTTTCAATAGCTACTACACCAAAATCAAGGAGATTGCACTACTCCCTCCCCCGGATTACTCTACTTTACCTTTTATACGTACCTTATAATGCGGAGTGTTAAGCAAGGAGATATCAAGTGCCATTTTTAAGTCTTTGGTATGACGGGACCTGGTACTGAACCGTGGTCTCTCAGGTCATGGCGAACACTGTACCCACCAGACCAATGAACCGGTTCAGTTGGAAGTTAAATAAATTCTAATATCATGATAAACACTTGCAGTGGAAGTGTAGCAAACGACACTTACTTTACCAGGTGTAGGTTTAATAAATTCAGATATCTTGCAGAAGAATTGTAGGGTATGCAAAATGTCTCATACCTGAAACACAGGGTGAATAAAAATATGGTTCCTGCATGGAGAAGAACTCAGTGACAGACCGGTTGGGCAAGCAGTGATACACGTGCCACCCTGTAAAGAACAAACTCAACGAATCAGAACAAAATATTTTCGAATCTGAAAATAACTCATAGCTACCTAAGAGTATCTCTCATCCAAAATACTGGCCTAAATAGTAAAAACTCATACTCATAACCTGCCAATGAAAATAATCGTTATACAATTGTTAAAAAAAATGATTGTTACACTTCCACTTTTACCACGAGGTAATCATTTAGCAGTAGAAGTTGACTAACTTCACAATTTCAATATCATAATGGACACCAAAACTTTTGAAAATTAGTAATAGTGAAGTATATTGATAGAAGTTTATAAATGACGAATCGTTCAAGCTCTATCTGATCCATTTCTTCGGGTTTCATATCTTCAGTTTATTTTACTGTTTCGAGTAAAAGAAAATATTTTATTTCATGCCGGAGTACTTCGCCATGAAACTTAATTTTTTTTCGATCTATTTAATCATAAGTAAAGTCAAGTAAAGTAATGTTGGTGACCGTAGTCGAGGGCGACCCAAAAGTTACTACACTGAGGTGTAGGGAAGGGCGCTACTCGTTCCCTGAGATTGCTCCACTTTACACTTGATACGTACCTTACACAAGGAGATATCAAGTACCATTTTGTAAGTCTTTGGTATGACTCGACCTGGGATTGAACCCCAATCATCGGCGACCACTCTACCCACTAGGCCAATGAGCCGGTTACTCTAACCTTATTCAATCTTGATCAGAACAAAAATACTTACATTAGAAATTGAATATAATTCTTCAAAATTAAGCAGAAATAAAGGTTGAAGGTTCAGAATAATCACTTCCGAAAATAAAAAAAATAAAAAAAATAAGATTATCGAGATAACAAAACATTAACATTATTACACATAAACTATTTTAAGAAAATGATTTTTGAAAATTAATTTTCATTAAAAAAGGAAGAAGAAAAAAGAAAATAGACTCTTGATTTCGGTTTCAAACTTCTTTTTGTCAGCAAATAATACATCAACATAAAAGAGCTTGACTGGTGCAATAGGGTTTGCTTTTATTAGAATATTTGGTTTAATGGCATATTAAATGGTTAATACCAACTACATATATATATATATATATATATATATATATATATATATATATATATATATTAAATAACTTATTGAATAATAGCACTTACGGTAAGGGAAAAAAACCCACAAGCAATTCGGAGATAAAAATATACAACGAATCATTGTCTAGGGGGAATAAACACACAAACACACACACACACACACACACACACTATATATATATATATATATATATATATATATATATACGAAAAAAAAAAGAAAAGGCAAACTTTGTCACACCTATTGAAAAAAATCAGCAGATATCCAATCGATTGGTCATAAGAAAAAACACCGTAAATTGCTGCTTAGCTACAAGGGCAAATGGTGCTCAATACTAAGTAGAGAAAAATAATGACAAATTTTATTTCGTGAGTCAGGAACTAACCTACTACAGTTTCGCTTATGCGGCTCATCAGGGATTAGGAACCCTGATGAGCCGCTTAGGCGAAACTGTAGTAGGTTAGTTCCTGACTCACGAAATAATTTTTGTCTATATATATATATATATATATAAGTAAAAAAAAAGGTAAAGTTGGTGACCGTAGTCGAGGGCGACCAGAAAATTTCTTTTTCAACAGCTACGACACCAAGGTGTAGGAGAGGGTGCTACTCCTTTCCCTGGATTGCTCAACTTTACCCTTGATACGTACCTTATATTGCTGAGGGATAAGCAAGGACGTATCAAGTACCATTTTTGGTATGATGTGACTTGGGATTGAACCCAGGTGTCCCGGACAATTGGCGAACACTCTACCCACTCTATATATATAGGAGTTCATAACAATATGTCAATATATATATATATATATATATATATATATATTGATTATATAGTTTGTCTGTAGCTTTTTAAAAAGAGTGAGAGCTGTTTAGTTAAAACGCAGATAAATGGTTTAAGTATTACTATTTAACAATTATAATTTAATATTGATAATTTGATATTAAGCATATCTTTCCATGCAGTTTAATGGCTTCAGTTTAGTAAATGATGAAATAGTTATAGTTGACCCCACTTTAATAACAACCTTAGATGGGACCTCAACAGGTACAACCACTCCGGGGCAGAGTGAACCAAGAAGCGATGGCAATGAAGAAGGTGCTGCACATTTCCCCCAAACCTCTAGGTCTGGCGCCTAAATATAAGAAGGTTTCGTGTCATATCAATGACAACCGTTGATGGGAGTCTTATCCTTCTAATGAGATTCAGTCGTGTATTGTACTGTATCAGCCAACTGGGCGTAATACTATATGAAATCGGAGTTTGTTAATAGATACATATGTATGTATATATGGGTATTTGTTTTGGTTTTCGTGTTGTTGTTTTTTTCTTAAAATCGACTAAATTTCTCTAAAGTTAATGGAAACATTTAAACTTAAGAAAACATTATCTCATATAGTAAACTTATTTTCTTTAAAACTTAATGAAAATAGAATTAACTTTGCTATTTTATGACCTGAATTTCCACTGTAAAAAAAGAAAAAAAGGATATACATCCAAATTAAGAAAAATAATGAATCCTTCATTACAAAATAACCACGGCTTTGCTAGTTTCTTATATTATTTATAACATCAAAAAAAGGTAAAGTACAGCATATCAGAGAATACTATATTCTCAATAATATTGTTTAAATATTTCGATTTAATGTTTAGTGATTAATAAATAGAGAAACGAAGGACGAACCTAATCTGTCAACCAAAAACAGAGTGTGGCACAAGGTAATTTGTTTTCAAGCGGAGACCAACTGGTTTGAACAAGTAATGCGGGACACTTTTGGAGAAGCGAGGATGAACTTATAAGTAACATTCTTCTATAGACCCCAACACACGTCATGAGTGAGTTCGTGTCTCACTGGGTACCCCATTCATACGGCTAAGCAAAAAGGTTTGTAAATTACAACACATGTACTATTGGCCGATCAGTAAAATGTATATACATCAGCTATATAGGATCACTGGGTGTAGTCTGGAAGACCTGTCGAGGAAGGATGTTGAGAGGGAGTCTTGGATGTCTGTATTCTCAGCACGATTTGATGATGATGATGATGATGATGATGATGATTTATTAAAACCAGCTTTTAAAAATCATATTACAATTTACATCTTCAATGACTGAGATGAAAGCAAATTCTGTCCATATATTATCAGCGATAACCCCTTAAACTCATGACATGTGGTTTTGTGATAATAGCTCAGTTGCTGTCGGTCTCTTCCTTCAGGAGCTCTAGTCAACTTCTCCAAAAAGCGTTTATTAGCCGTTGCCTTAAAGGTCTCTAATGGGGAACACTTGTGAAGGTACATTTTTTTTTTGGCTCCTTCTTCACGACCAACAGACTTTTTGAGGAGCACTCCACGATATCTAACTTTGTCTCATATTCCAACACCGTGGACGTTAATTAATTAATATCAACTTTTTTCACATAACAGGAGTCGTTTTAATATTTACGTAGCATCAGAAATTCGCATTTATTCTTGAAGGCCATTTTTTCAGGTTTTGAAATTTAAGTTGGCTTCAAACTGATAAATGATTATTATAAAATAACCCTCTCAATTTGAGTCCCTCTTTCTCCAAGCAGACATACACTTACATAAAAAAAAAAACTTCCTCTGGGTCCAGGAAATATACTTACCATAAAATGGTAGCTACATATGAGATGGCCCAGTCAGCGGGGCTGCAGAATACACCGACTGCATCTCTGCAGATGGGTAAGTCTTCCCTAACGAGTTCATGGACATGACATTAAACAATCTGATGGTGAGGCTAGAACTTTGGGGAATGCGGAGTACCCATTTATGTTCATCGCTCCCAGGTCTACTCAGGCCCGGAGAGGTAGCATCTGATAGGGTCCTATCTATGGGTCACATAAAACTAAACTGTGTGCTTTTGCTTAACTGAATCTTTGAAATTAACTGTTTTGACACTTTAACTGGGTTCCTCTGGTAAACTGAATTGTTTCAAATAGAACAGTTTTGACATTTAAAATGCGTACTGATTCTAAATTGAACTGTTTGAAATGGAACTGTTTTTACATTTGACGGTATGTATATAAATGACTGATTTTTAATTGAATTGTTAGTGATACATTGCAATACTTGGAACCATTTAAATCTGTTGACTGAACTGAATAGTTGAAATAGAACTGTTTTTGAGATCTAAACTGTGTTCTTATGCTAAACCAAATTGTTTGAAAAAAAAAAACTGTTTACATGTATACAAATGAATTTGGCATTAAATAACCTACAATGCCATAAAATCAAACCAAACCAATTTACATGAGAGGTCATAACACATTGCCTTCGTGCCACACATGGCTCACGAGGCCAATACATGCAACCCTTTATCAAGCTTTCAAAATTGTTTCTTCACCTTTTTATGTCGCCTATAAAGACATCCCGATAAATTTCAGATGGAACCGACGGAGTTTCTGTGTTCAGAAGATTTTAAGTGTCAGTTTCTTACTTGCCACATCTTCCATTACTGTAAAAACCATATCTTTCCATTGAGATTATTCCCCAACCTTTTCACCTACTCCCAGAAAATAGTATACTTGTTTCATTCTATATTTCTCTGTGAATAGTTCTTTTGCAAAATGAAGCCTGCTAGAGTACGCTACATTCACAAATGTTAAATCATCACTTATCTAATGTGTAAAGTCAGTCACCATCTTCATTTAATGGTGATAGTACATATTTGTGTAATTGTAAACAACATTAGTTGTATTACGAATAAATTATGATTGTTACCGTGGAAATTCAGTTGTTTCTTTTTTCTTTTTTTGGTCCTTTTATGATCCCCACCTCAGGTCCTCCTGAGTTTAGCTTTGTGTCGCACGTGCTGAAAAAGTTGGGTAGGTGTGCTTTTCATCAAAACAAATCTGCCGTTCTATATCAACAGCAATCTCTTTGAAAAGCATTTCGAAAGAGTAGAAAAGTATAACACTTTCCAGATGCATTACACTGATTTCATTTTAAAATAAAACCCATTAAAAAAAAAAGAAGGCTCTTTTGCATCAACCCGTCAAGGGTTATTTTTTGCCAAAAGAATCAGAAATCGTATTCATTGCATGTTCATATTTTCATTTTTCATTTTTTTTTTTTGTGTTGTTGTTTCTTAACTTCTTTCTTTGCACACCGTCCTTTCGAATATGGATAATTCCAGAAAGGTTCCTTTGAACCCTGAATAGGACCTTAAAAGGTACTACTACTCCGATTCAAAGTGGACCTGAGAGTAATGCCAGTAAAGACGTACTTCTCAAAGCTCTGGAGCTGGAGATTCGCCATCAGATGTATTTTATTGCCATACTCAGGACACTAGTTCTATTTGACCCATAGGTGTGACTCTAACAGGTACTACCGTTCCAAATCAGAGTGAACCAGGGAGTACTGGCAAAAAAATGTATTTCACATTCCCTATATCTCCAGAAGAGGAACCTCACCATCCTATGCAATTTAGCATCATATCAAGGAAAACCCTGTAATAGAAGGAGATCTTACCCGACTGAAGTAGATAAATTCTGCGCGTTCTAAGCCAAGCCGACAGAAACAAAAATATTGTCCTGTTATATATTTGAAGAGTTTAATCTATTCCGTATTCATTTCCATATATTTCGATGCGAAATAAGACAAAAGGATTATTCAAGTGAAGAGTCGCTAAATATGCCTGGTACACAGGGGTCTCCTCACTGACATTATAACGTACCCTTGACCTAATAGGATTTAGAGCAATTGATGTTACGACTTCCCTCGGGGCCAGGTTAGAATTGTTTTCTTCTTTGTCTGTAGAGGGCGAGGTTCCGTTTGACCTCGGATATCCTCGATGCTGATTAACATACAAATAGACTTACGCTCTAGGATTTGTCTGAGACGAAATTTAGAATCTATTCTTCTTCCCTTGGGAAATCGAATTAACAAACGAATTATACAAACAGCTAAATCTGAAAAATTGTTCGTTAGTCCCTGTTAATTAATTACGGGTTTTATTCTTATCTTATGTTTCCGATTTCATATCGTCAATACGACTCATAATGTACCGTTACACACTAAATGGACGGTCGTAACATTACACGGCAAAAATAGACGCTTGCAACGCTACGGTATTAAAATGGAAGATTATACTGATGCATATTCAATAGGCATTTGTAGTACTGCGACTATGGATAAAGATTTGTATCACCAGGTGACGAACGGTTTTATGCGTGTAGTACAACGTATTAAGTGTTCGTTAGACTTTGTCGTAACCTAGCCGGGAGAAACGGAGACGAATACGCAAAAACCCCGTCTTGGTTCTCTCATAAACTTTTTTATCCGCTACAACATATTTTAGTAATGATCGTAATGCGAGAAACAGCGTATGAAAACTGAGTCGATCGCGTTAGCTAGACAAAGAGAAACAGAATAAGAAGAAAGAGAGCAGAGACAGACCTTGACTTTTCTTTCTGGTTTTCTGCTGTAGGTCTAATGTGCTAGTGTGCTGGTTTCGTCTACACAGCTGCGCGTCTGGTGTGAGACCTTTTTTCGGAGTTCACCCAAAAATGGGGGCTGCAACTTTCGGTTGTCTTCAAATTACAGTATCTTTTCTTCAACTCACTGGCTTTACCTCGTCGTGTCCGGCCGCCAACTAAATTTTTTTTCTGTTTTCTATCCCGCGCCAACTTTTAACAGCTACCGCATTTGGGTCTCCTTCAGCTAACCAGAGCTCTTTGTCGATTCCTTTCTGATAGGTTAAGTTATTTATCCGAGGACACCAAGTTATTTTACAATAAGTACTTAAACAAACTAACAATTTGCAAGACCTGTGGGCAGAGTTTAGTATATACTGATTCTATTCCCTGTAGATGGGTATTGTTACCCGATAAAAAAAGGCGTGTACTTTGTATGGCACTACAATGCATTTATTACTATTACTCCTAAGTTCACTCTGACCTGGAGTGGTTCACGTTCTTTGTGTCCCATCTATGGGTCAAATAGATTTGTATAAGAATCATTTGTATACAACTGAAGTGTGTAAAAAACTCTTGAGATACAACTACATAAAAAATGTAAACAAGACACAACTTGTATGCATAAAATAATCCTCGACAGGTTGACATGCCGTTAAAAGCAACCGATTAATCAACCAGAATGTGTTGAAATATCGTTAAAACGAACTGAAATTTCTTTTGAAACGAGTACGCAGAAAACAGAAATATAAACGTACAATGAACGTGATTCCCATACATATACGTATAAAATATTCCAAGACAGATTGACATGCCATTAAAATCAATCCAGACATGGTGCTTCTAATTGTTTGTGGTACACACTGGAATATAACGAAAAAAAAAACATATTACGGTAATCCATACCACATAAGTATTGATCCAGTGAATTGGAAAAATGTTTGAATTATTCGTTTTTACTATTTTTGTTTTGTTGGCATTTAAAGATAAATCCAGTGGAAATGTTTTAAAAGATTAAACTGTAAATAAATGTATATTTTTCTATCTTTTCCCTTTCTTTTTCGAATCAAGTTCAGAACTGATCAATGGGATTAAAAAGGTGTAGTAGCTACTGAAAAGGAGGGCCACTCTTCGGTGTAGCAGCTACTGAAAAGGAGGGCCACTCTTTTCCCTGGATTATTCCACTTTACCCTTGATACGTACCTTATAATGTTGAGTATTAAGCAAGTAGGTATCAAGTACCATTTTTAAAGACTTTGGTATGACCCGACCCGGGATTGAACCCCGGTCTCCCGGACCATTGGCGAACACTCTACCCACTAAGCCAATGAGCCGGTACATGTAATTTTGCTCAAAATCCTTTATATAAATCATTCACAGTACAAAACAGAATTTTGCTTGTTCAAGTACTTTTTAGCTATATTTTTTTTCACGCAAAGGTTGAAGAAACTTCTGGATACCTATCTATCTATGTATCTATGTCGTTGACCAAATAAATTAAACATACAAGTGGACTTTTAACGGAAGCAACATATACGGAAGAAAATTTGAAATTTTACAAAGCTATTTTACAAACAATATTTTTCTGCAATTATTTGAAAGAACAGGGATTGGTTATTTGATTACAATATAATTCAATTTTCTAAAACACAATATAATACACACACACATACACACATATATATATATATGTGTGTGTGTGTGTGTGTGTGTGTGTGTGTGTGTGTGTGTGTGTGTGGTTAAATTGTATAGACTCTCCGTATATGCTTATTCTAACTTTGATCTCTTCACGTCTCTGTATGGGGCGTTTGGTTTTTTGATGAAATGAAATAAGGAAGAGGTCATATTTTTCCAAAGTAATTTCGGCCCCAACATTATCTATCGTTGGAGGAACGAATAATGAAATGATAAAAATACAATGATGATTCATATGAATTTATATAAAGAGTGGGAATATGAAGAAATGGAAGGGAAATTTACACAAGAAAATAATTTGACTTGAGGTAAGAGGAAAAATTGACCAGAAAAGTTCTAGAGGCATTTCAAAATGAGGCTGCTATTTCGATATAGGTCTTGTTTAAGGAAGGTTAGCTAATCATTTTATATAAAGCTTCAATAATTAAGAATTTTGTTTGTCAAACGACTTATACAGAGACTTGAACTGATTAAAGAGAGTTTCAAAAAAAGTGCCTCTCCAACCTTATGAAACATAGATATTCTCAAGAGAAAATGCAGCATATATATATATACATATATATATATATGTGTGTGTGTGTGTGTGTGTGTGTGTGTGTGTGTGTGTGTGTGTGTGTTCAGGGTGTTTAAAAATTTATATTATTTGAGATGTACAGGATATTTAAAAGAAACTAATGTAATTTTTTATGTAATAACTTGACCAAGTCATGTTCAAACGATTTCTCATTTTAATAGTATCTCTAGAAATAACTTAAACTTCTATTGCTTCTGTTTCAATGCCTCTTCTTTTTCTGTGAATGGCATTTCTATTCCTGAAAAGGAAAAAAAACATTAAATATATGTATGCTGTTAAAGTATGAGATCGTTTGCATAAGAATTTTTTGGAAAATGATATCAATATTTCTATTTCACCCTATACATGTCACATGGCATCAATATTTTTTTTAAACCAAAATTATATTTCCATTGATATCATTTTTTTCTGACACACTCTGTAATTAATTATTTCAAGTCACATAACATGCGCGAGGTTAAAAGAAAAATTTTCAAAACTTATTTCTATTATTATAAAATTATTATCTATTTCATCGTATGGAAACAAATTATGAGGGAGATTTGAAAAACAGATGTTTGTTTTCTGTTTGATAGACCAATCGCTGAATCAAAAGAAATTATAGACGAAAAAGCAAACAGTGGATTTACAATAGTTTCAAGTTTTCAAAAGTCTTTTAACGAGTAACGTCTTCTTTCAATTAAATCAAGGAATAGAAATTTAAAGTAAATATCCAAATTTGAATTTATTGAAACGTGATATTGAAAGTCTGTGTTCATGGGTGGGATAGATAGATAGATAGATACATTCAAATGCCGATGCATCCTCCCTTTCCCTAAAAAGGATGACCTGGGATTAGCCAAGAACTACCGAGGTATAACACTTATATCCATAATAGGCAAAAATTACAATGCCCTACAACGAAACCGCACAGAACCCAAAATTGACAACATCCTTAGGAAAAACAAAAATGGCTTCCGAAGAAATAGATCCACGACCTCACAAATATTGACCATCCGTAGAATCCTTGAAGGCGTACGGGCAAAAAACCTACAGGCGACATTACTATTTGTCGACTTTACCCAGGCCTTCGATTCCATTCACAGAGGGAAGATGGAACAAATCCTACTAGCATACGGCCTACCAAAAGAAACCGTAGCAGCAATAACGATTCTCTATAGAAACACCAAAGGGAAAGTACGTTCACCGGATGGAGACACAGAATACTTCGACATTGTAGCAAGAGTACTACAAGGGGACATGCTAGCCCAATACCTCTTTATCATCTGTCTAGACTACGTGCTTCGAACATCGATTGATAAAACCAGAGAAAAAGGCTTCAAGCTGACAAAGAAAAGAAGCAGAAGGTACCCCGCAAGAACAATTACCGACGCCGACTACGCTGATGACATAGCGATACTGGCAAATACACCCAACCAAACCGAAACACTATTACATAAATTGGAACGAGCAGCCGCAGGCATTGGCCTCCATGCCAATGCACACAAAATGGAATATATGTTGAGAGCAATAATGAAGAAGTCCTGGTGGCACTAACTATACGGCCACCTGCCTCCCATCTGCCTCCCATCACGAAAACTATCCAGGTTAGACGAACCAGACATGCAGGACACTGCTGGAAAAACAGGGACGAGCTCATAAGTGATATACTCTTATGGACCCCCTCATATGGCCGAGCAAAAATAGGACGACCAGCTCGAACATACATAAAGCAGCTATGTGAGGATACGGGATATAGCCCTGAAGACCTGCCAGAGGCGATGAATGATAAGGAGATGTGGCGAGAGAAGACCAGGGATATCTGTGTAAGCGGTATGACATGAGGACGATGATGATGAGATAGATAGGTTAGTAATAAGACAGAAAAACTAACAACACATTAAAATAGAAAATAACTAAGATAGATAGATAGTTTGATAGATCATCATTATCATCATATCGTGCGGCTAGCACGCATATCCCTGACTCTCATTCTCCCGTCTCCCTATCATTCATCGCCTCTGGCAGGTCTTCAGAGTTACATCCCATATCATCACATAGCTGCTGTATGTATGTCCGAGATGGCCGTCCTGCTTTTCATTGGCCATATGAGGGGGTTCACAGGAGTACATCACTTCCGATCTCGTCCTTGTTTCTCCAGCAGTGTCCGGCATGTCTGGTTCGTCTAGCTTGTATAGTTTTCGTGATAGGTGTCAGGTGACCGTATAGTTGGTGCTTGTTGGGTGTTGCTGCCAGGACTTGTTCAATATTACTCTTAACATTCTTGTATAATTGTCGTCTAGCTTCTTCTCCAACCGTTTAGTCAGCGTCCAAGTAGTGCATCCATATAGCAGTACCGACACGACCGCAGCCTGGAAGAAACTGCGTTTCATTTTATGGGTCAGGTCTGATTTCCATATGATCGAAAGCCTATCGATAGCTGTCCATGCCTTCGTTAGCCGTGTGTCGATGTCTTTTTTGTTTGATGAGACGCTGCTTCCTAGGTAAGTGAATTTGTCCACCGGTTTCAGAGAGGTTTCGTCTCGTGTGGAGATGTCGCCTTTCTGATTAAAGCACATAAATTCAGTTTTGTGTGCATTTACATGGAGTCCAATGCCTGCAGATGAGCGTAATATATCTTAAAACAATATACTTGGATTGAAATGACATTATAATATATTAGTTTATAGCAAGATATCTTAATCTAACAATGTGTAAATATTATAAATTTTGTGAAAGTATCAAGTTTGTTGTACAATATTCTCGCTTTTTTATATTTTAATAGTCATTATTTTTTTTGTGCTCTTGTGGGCCCCCACATATGACCGAGCAAAAGCAGGACGACCAGCACGAACATACATTCAGATAACCTGCCAGAGGCGATGAACGATAGGGAAAAGTGGCGAGAGAGGATCAGGGATATCCGTGCTACCAGCACGACATCATGATGATGATGATTATTTGAACACTAGAAACTAATTTGATATTCTATTGCCACTTTCTTATTCATTTCCTGTTGTTGGTTTATGAAGTCCGTATTGAGACTGCCGGCTTTCAAGTCGTCTTCTAACCCTTCTCCTGCAAAGTTCTTACCACCACTGTCCAAGAACACTTCAATAAATAATTGAAATTTCATATAGAAACCTTCTTAGTAATTCTTTATGAAAACACAAAAAACATTAAAGAAAGATATAAATTAAGCGACTATGAAGTCAAAAAAGTAAATGAAAAAATGTAAATAGGGGTTATTTATGATACATTTAAAAGTGAAAAACATTTTTCGTCTATTGTATCGAAGGTAAATGGATATATTGGCTGGATAGCAGGAAATGTAATTTAAAGTCGGTATATGTTTAATGGTTTGGTTTGGTTTCTTTATCTAATGGCATATCAACCTTTGTAGGTTATCTAATGCCAAAGCTATTCTCCTTGAAGAACAGTAGTGGTGCTATTTAACCAATAGCTGGGAGGATAAGGGGGTTCATACACTTCCCAAGGGTATTTGCCCGCAAGTGAACGTAACAGCGCGACTGGAGTACGAACTCGCTTACCTACGATTCCGCAGTCCATCACTTTAACCATTACACCACGGGGACACCCCGTATATGTGTAAAAGAATTTATGAAGATTAGTAATGGGTATAAGTAACTGTACTACAGCCTCAAAGTTAACGAAATCAAAATACAGTCAAGCACTTACGTTCATCTTCAGGCTAATGCCCTTAGGAAAGGTATTAAAACCACTTATTCACCAGCTGTGGGTTAAATGCTATTAATGCTTTTCTACAACTAGAATAGTTTTGGCATTAGATAAGTCACAAAAGCTAATATGCCATAAGACAAATAAATCAAACCAAAATTATGTACAGAAGTGCGAAAGCAAAATATGGAATGATTTTTAAAACTTTTAATTTAGTCTGATTAGTCCAATGTTTGAAAAAATCCCATAAATCTAAGTTTTCATTATTAGCTCTATTATTCAAGTACTTTTTCATTAAAATTAACCCCAATATGAGTGAGCAAGAAAAAAAAACGACACGAAAACTATGATTTGCTTAACGCCGAAACAAAGCACGCAAAACAAATAATAACAATTAGAATTTCTTTATGACCTCCGTCAAGCCCAGATCTATACCCCTTCATATGCTCTATGAGACGTTTTAGGAAACAAAACAAATGCAACTTCCCATCTTACATTTGTATTGGTAAGCTTGTATTGATAAGCTTAAAACTGGTGTTGTGGAGTAATGAAATAAAATTTCCAAATAATTTATTTTGAAGGCATGCAAATCGTTTCGAAGGCGGGTTGATACAATAATTGAAAAAATGGTTGCCATATTGAATGAATTTACTGTTTTGTGTCTATCTTCTTGTTTTGTAGTTTATTTTAAAAATTGGTATTAATTTTGTTTTGTAATAGAATATTTCCAATTTTGCTTCCGCACCTTGTAAAAACCTGATATAGAATATTGTATTCAGGCACGGGTTCTTGTGTCTACACATGGAAATTGGAATATAATATAATAAATTCATGACGAATGAAAAGATGATAAAAACAATAAAAGATTCGAGTTATAGGAAAAGATTAGCAAAATTAGGAATCACTACGTTTCTAGAAAGAAGACTGACAAGTGATCTAATTGAATCTTTCAAAATAATTAATGAAATTTCTAATTAGGATAATGATTTTTTTCAATATTATTCCTACAGCAGGAAATTTACTGTCAAGACAGATTAAAAAAATTAAGTCTACTAACCCAGAAATTTTTTTTTTTTTTTTTTTTGCTAACCAGGTAATATATTTTTTGAACAAATTGCCAAATGAGATTAAAAAATAAACAAATAAACAAAACAAAGCAGTAATAGTTTTTAAAAAATTATTTTGGATATCAGAAAAAATGGTATGAAAGAATTTAAGAGGGTATTTTTGGTAACGATCGGATGAATTACTTAACAGAATTAGATCTTTATGTAGGAATTACTTTAATGGAGTATATCTTCAGCGTAAAGATTCTTTATATTAAGATTTATGTGAGAAGATAGTAAAAGGATGAGATTCCCAAGAAGGCATAACAAACAAACAAATAATAATAATTATGATTATCATATTTACCCAACCCCTCCGCTCGGGCATGATATGACACAAGGTCAATTTTTTAGGCGGAGTTTAACAGGTTTGAATTCAAAATTTTCCTTCTCCTAGACTGGTTGCCTCAACGAGGCTGAAGAACCCAGGCTGTCCTACTATTTACCCATAGTTGGAGGGAGAATAATTGGATTCATACCTTTCCCAAGGGTATTAGTGCTATGTGAAATGCAATCAGTTTCGTCCAGGATTTGAACTCGTGTCGCCGTGTCCATTTCCTACGACGATAACCATTACACCACGGGCACCTCCTAATAATATAATTATTGTAATAATATATCAAAGCAAACAAAACAACATACACGACAAAATAGCAAACGTAGATTATGTGGTGACATTGACGAAACGTTCCATTACATGATAAGCTAATACACAGAAAGAGTATAAGACTAGACACGACTGGGTGAGGAAGGTGATCTACAGGGAGTTGATCAAAACCTTTTTAATTTGACCACACGAAGAAGTGGTATATGCATAAAAGAAAATTAGCCCAGGAAAATGAGACGCACAAAATTCCCAGGGATTTTCAGATAAAAACGGATTTTTTAATCTCTGCATGACGACCACACCTAGTGATAGTCAACAAGATAAGTACGAAGACATTGCTAATGAAATGAAAGTGACGTTGATATCAATTGTAATTGTTGCACTAGGTACAGTTTGCAAATTTGTTGTACGGGGACTGGAGGATTTGGAAATAGGAGGACGAGTAGAGACTATCCAAACTAAATCATTGTTTAGGTTAGCCAGAATACTGAGAAGAGTTTTTGAGACTTGAGGAGACTTGCTGTAGCTAAAATTAGACGCTGAAATAAGCAATATGAATATATAGCCAGGAAATAGGAATGGGATTTGGCGCGATAAAATGTGCCATGCTTATAATGAAAAATTGGGAAAAAGAACCAGCAAACGGAATAAAACTACCGAATCAAGGAAGCATTGAACGCTTGAAAAGAAATAAAACTAAAAGTCCTAGACAATATTGGAAGCTAGCACTATCAAATTGCGGAGACGTTGGAATCAATAAGAAAAGAGCTTTTGAGAGAAACGGGATTCTCGAAATCAAGTTCTGCTGCAGAAATATCAACTAAGGGATAAACACCTGGGCAGTCCCACTTGTAATATATTCAGGACTATTCTAAAAATGGTCAAAGGAGGAACCCAGATTAATGGACCATATGACAAGAAAGTTAATGTCTGTGTTCAAGGACCTTATATCCAAGAAACAGACTATATGTGTCAAGTAAAGGAGAAGAAAGAGGATCTACCAGCATTAATACAAGGACTCGAAAGCTACATAGAAAAGAGCAAAGGAAGAATAATTACTGCAGCCAAAATCATTATTGACATTATAATCACAGACAGAAAAACAGTAAAAGCTTCCTTACTGAAATGGGAAGTAAAACAACTATTTGAATATTTCTAATAACAAACTGGCAATGCTGCACATGAAGAGACATCAATAAGGCTATGAAAAGGGAATCTTGAGAG
Organism: Sepioteuthis lessoniana; assembly: GCA_963585895.1. NCBI lineage: Eukaryota > Metazoa > Mollusca > Cephalopoda > Myopsida > Loliginidae > Sepioteuthis > Sepioteuthis lessoniana. Next base: position 101,490,880 of record OY757910.1, read on the forward strand.
AGAAACAGAAGCTATTTTAATAGCAGCATCAAACAACACCATAAGAACCAATTATGTAAAAGCGAAAATTTATAATATGCAACTGAATAGAAATTGTCAGCTATGCAAAGAAAGAGATGAAACACTCAAACTGTATGCGTACCCTAGAATAAAAAGAGTACAAGCCTACTTACTACTCTGTGAGAAAGAAAATTCGCAAAAAATTGTGAAAGAAATTGAATTTTGATCAAATTTCCAACAGCATTCATGCAACCAAGAATCTGTTTTAGAAAAGGAAGCCTATAAAATTCTTTGGGAATTAGGGATCGACTGGAATTACCTAATCCTAGCAAGTTGATCAGACCTAGGGATTATTAACAAAAAAGAAAAGAAGGAAAACATGCAGTTTAGTGGATTTTGAGGTTCCAGTGGACAAGAAATTGAAAATAAAAAAAGCAAAAAATTTGACAAATATCATGACTTTGCTAAAAAAATAAAACAACCGTGGAACTTGGGTGTGGCATTTGGAACCGTCCTCAACGGCTAGGAGAATGAACTGGAAGAATTGAGAATCAGAGGAAGAATTGAGACTATCCAGATTTCAGCAGTAGTGAGACTGGCCAGAATACTTTGAAGACTTCTGGAGACCTGAGGAGACTATGTGCCACGCACACTCCAGTGTAAGACCACTAGCTAACGCTGGTGTGAAAAAGTAGCAAAGAGTAAAATAATATGAATTATAATAAAGAAGAAGAAGAAGAAGAAGAAGAAGAAGAAGAAGAAGAAGAAGAAGAAGAAGAAGAATCATTTAGAATACACAGAAGATTTCTGGGGACCTGACGAGAATTGCTGTCTCCCAAATTTTGGTGAAAAACCTTCACATTATTCTAAAAAGTAATTATTCCACACCTCATAATGTGTCAACTTTTAAATGTTTTTTATTCACCCAAAACAAATCAGCAATGATATTTTCTTTTAAATCTTCAGCTTAAAAAATATTAATATATCTAATGAGTGATATTTAAATGTGAATAAAAAAAATTGTAATTCAATGATTTTTTTTTTTATGTTAGGAAATTTAAGATCGGTTGGATGACTAATCAGTTATACAATTCATGAACATGGTTTCAAGCTGATCATCGTTTATCAAGACCAGTATTAATATGAACCCCCCTTTTCTTCGTGTTAAATAGGCTATTTTCGTTAAAATCTCCGGAGCCCAATGAATATTCTTTCTATCATTTGTAACCTCTACATCAAAGCGTTTTGCTGTATATAAAGGAAAAACAAAAATTCTTTTTTCAGATATCATTATGGATGAAATCATCTATGTAAGACTTGACATAGAGAAACGTAGAATATTTAGTTGTTTCACTCAAAATAGTTGCCACTTTTTTATTTTGCTTAACAGCATTTTGTTTTATTGTATTAATTCACAGTTGATAAAAAGGATTCCCTTTCTTTCCATAAATACTGTATACGTGAGAATTTCTGTAGATTAGTGTTAATGAAATTTGTGACAAGTTAAAAAAAAGAAAGAAAAGATATCCCTAATTCGTTCTAATATTGGTTTGAAATAAGTATATCGAACAATTTGAGAACATTTAAAAAAATATTTAAATTGAATGCTTGATTGATTGATTTTATGGCATGTCAAACCCTATAGGTTTATAATATGCCGAGAAGTTAAGAAACCACGTTAATTATACGCTCATAATTATATTTTCATGGTAACACATCAGTGACGTTCTCCAGTGGACACCTTTACACGGACGAGCAGGTGTTAGACGACCAGCTAGAACTTATATACAGCAGCTCTGTGCAGACATAGGATGTAGTCTACAAGACCTGCTGAGAGCGATGGACTAGAGAGACGAATGGCGAGAGAGAGAGAGAGACAGACAGAGACAGAGAGAGAGGGGAATAGGTGCTAGCGGCATGACATGATCATTATTTATATGATCATGTAGTTGTTTCATTTGAATATGTCATAATCTTCGTGATGACTCATCGATTGATTTTATTGATTTTATTGAACAAAACTTTTCTGAGATTAAGCTTGATAAATTTTATCACTAAGAATATCCGGAATATTGTCTTCATCCTCATTGTTATACTGACAACGTTTCGGCTGATATATCCTTTGATTCTAAGTGAGTTGTGTCGTCGAGGTGAATGATACATAGAGAAGAATGAGTACTTAATATAATTATTCAGTACCAGTATTCGGTGCTAGCGGATGCACACAAAAGACACGGTACAATAAATTACAAACAATTAGGAAAGGAACTTCCAAGAAGTAGATGAGGGTCAAAATGCTATATAGTCAGATCAGTCCGAATATTGACCAGTTTATAAATAAATTTATTTGTCGCGCACTGTACCAAACGAGAAAGTATTGCGCAAGTCCTTTGTAAGGTGGGTTCGGGCGTAGGACCGTAGCTCAGACACACCTAGCATTCACGAAAATGCCTCGGGTCCCGTCGGCATTCCCCGAAAAAGATTGTCTGAGGCGCTAGCCAATGAACCTAGAGGGTTTGAGCCAGGGGGATGGCCACCTAGAGCTCGGGGAGTATGTCAGTCTCGGCCGCTTGACGCGAACCGTTAGCCTCCCCGGCTTCTGCACCAGGCAGCCTCGACCAGCTTATAAATCAAGTTATTTGTTGTGCGCCCAACCAATCAAGTAAGTACAGCACAAGGATTTTTTTTTTCATAGTGGTTTCAGGCGCAGGACCGTAGTCCAGATACCCCGGCATGAGGAGTAAGTCAGTTGAGGAGTAAGTCAGACAATCTGGTAGAGTGATGAAGGGTTGCTAGCTAATCTACAACATAGTGATATCGATTCGTCTTGGGTTATGTCATTCCTGGAAGTAAGGAATTCCCATATATTTTGTATTTGTATTGACATTTTTGTGTAGTTGTTTTTTCAGTATTTTATTTCGTTTTAAAGATATTTCAAAATCTTCTGACTGATTGTCTGATTTTAACGACATATCAACCCATCTACAGCTATTGTATGCCTCGACGTTAGGAAACCACAAAGATACATGTATACATTTTTCGTATCAATCTCTCATAAGTTGTTGTCTTTTTTTTTGTTTTTTGCTTTTTGTTTGTTTTTGGTTGCTTTGGGGTGGGGGCTTACGGTCCTATAAAATAGAAATGATTTCAAACATCTATTTCACCCATAGATGGCACCCTAACAGATACTACCACATCGGCTCAGAAGGGATGAGGCGTATTATACACTCCCCAGATCTGCAGAATAGACATTAAACTGCATCTAATTGAGAGCCACCAGATTCAATGAAGAGACATACACAGAACTCCCCTTTTTGCGTTTATGTACCTATTTGGAGGGGATATAATCAGAGTATTTTAAGCTCCTCTCTGTTATGCTGGTTAAAATGAAATTGTTAATATAATTAGTAATGTATAACTTAAACTATGTTAATAGAAGAATCCCTCCAAATATAAGCCTAACGATTTTCTTTGATATTCGAAATAAAACAGAACATATACGATACTTGATTTAGTGGAAAGATAAAACATTATAGGATTTTTAGTATCCTAAAGTGTCAGTGAATTGATTGAATATTTTTTAAGCCGCTACAATTAATCTGAACAGATCAGATCTATAATTGCCTTTCCGCCATCCCCCACCAAACAATCATTAATAACCTGATTTCTAATATTTTATGACTGACTGACCAGTCATTTTTCAGGGCCACAAATAAGAAAGAGGAGGTATTTTTATCTTGTTTTGAGGACACTAATTAACGGTCATTTTGGGTGTAATTGAAATATATTCTTATTGTTTTTTTGTCTCCGTACGACAAGACAATTGTTATAATTTTACTTTGTCCACAGTGATAAACTTCCTAGACAGAGATAGTTTTTTGGTAGTTCCAAACAAAAAAAAACGTTTAACTATTCTTGATAGCCAAAATTGAATGCATTTAAATCATTTTCTCTTCATTATTTACCCGCCAAAATTTGATCGTTTTTTTAATGCGACTGGTTGCACCTATTGTCTTAAATAACGATAAAAGATTTCTGTCATTTGAATCAGTAAAAAAAATATCCTTCCTCCTTTCTTTTATTAAAGAGGCTTAATCTAAAGAAATAATCAGGAAAAGCCTGTTCGTCTGTTCTTTATTTTATATTTTTCCATATATATTTTCCCTAAGTTTTAATTTCTTAGATGCGTCCTTGGGATGTCACAAAACTGATGGTGACGACCAGGCTCTGGAGATTTTGGGAGTGTTGAGTCCTTCTTTATTGCAATCACGCAGAAGTCCATAATATTCCGGTGAGGTTGAATATTTTAGGCCAAGGTATTGTTCAAATAGGTTTTTTAAAAACGTATTCGATTGCAATGAGTGAAAGAAATAAAAATTATAAAAATATCAATAAAAATATGTAAATATTAACGTACAATGAATTCGATTCCCTAAACTCAAGGTAAATAATAAGACTAGACGATTTGACATGCCATTAAAATCAATCAATCAAACAATTATTCAACTTGGAAATCAGATAATGTTCATTTTTTGAGTCTGAATATGACCTTAAAATCAATTTAACTATTCATCGCATCAATATAACGGATAGTGTACTTAGGTGTAATTGTAATAAAAGGGCTACTCAACACTCCCCAAATTTCAAAAACTTGAACCTCAACATCAGCATGGAATTAGGGCTGCTTTTTCTATGGTCATAAAACGAAAACAGTAGAGAATAAGAAATTAAAGAAATGATTGAGCTTCAGTTTCTTTCTTTAATGGTATATCAACTATCGTGGGTTATTTAATACCAAATCACCCATACAGAAGACCGGCAGTGATCCTATTTAACCGTTAGCTGAGGGAATAAGTGCGTTCAACCCGTTTCCTAAGGATATTTATTCGTTCTAATGTGAAAATTATTTTGAACTTGCAAACTTGGAAGCCACAGTCCAGCACTTTCTGTCATTAAGCCACAAGGACACACCCAAAAGATATGCATAGTTAAGAACGCATGTCTTCAATTGATTTCGGGGATTGGTGTTCGATCTTTAATCAAAAAATGTCTGTTGATAATTTTCGATACAGCCATGTAGGTTTTTCCTTTGGAAGATAATACAACACCATTTTAGTCTTAAGAAAGGCATGAACCTTCTTTACCCTTCAGAAATGGGTAAATAGGAATAGTACTCTATAACTTTTTTTTTTCTCAATTGGTAGAAGTACATTGAAAGCTACTCTTTGAAACCTCAACTATTATCGATACCATCAAAAGTAACAATCTGATTCAACTCGATAATTTTCGATTACGTTCAAACACGGCCAACAAGTAAATACGCCCCCGCATGTTACATTAACAGGCTTACTTCTAACAGGCTGAAGTAATGAAAAAAACAACAACATTCATGCCTGCATAGGAAATTAACCCAAAGAGAGATACAACTTTAAAAATTGAACAGAGAAAATTATATAATCATATTGGAAGAATTTATCCAACGTTATTTTTATTCCTTTCAACATTAAAATGCATATTTACAGTTTGTCTTTTACTAATCCCCGAATTATAAACTGCTGTCAGTTACCTTATTTTTATGATAACAACATAACCTCAGATAAATTCTACGAACATGATTATATTATTTTTTCAATTCAATTTTTAATGTTATTTCTCGTTTTAGGTTAATTTCATATAGAGCTATGAATGGATTTTTTTGTTTACATTACTTGGGTCTGTTAGAAGTTAGTCAGTTAATGTAACATACGAGGGTGTATTTACTAGTTGGCCGAGGTTCAAATAATATTTTAATACGATGATTTTTTCGGCTGTAGAAAAATATGGTCTGGCATGTTTGCAGTTTGATCTTTGGTAAAAGCTTGGTTTACGGATATTTTGGGTTGAAGCAAAACTTCTCGAACTGTCTTCTGAAAAATCTCAAAGCACCAACACTATCCCATTCGCTAGTTGGCGATATACGTTAAAAATTGCTTCTCATGTGTTTGATTAATTGTGGAGGTTTTATATTACTGTTCTTGTATCAAATGAACCTAATCTAAAAAGCTATCAACAATTTACCAATCGAGACTTTTACTTGAGACTCACTTTTCTATCTATATATCTATCTATCTCTTATATAGTGGAAAAACCTGCACTTAGTTGAATAAAATGCCGATCGAAAAATTCAATAAATTTTCTATCTTTAATTGAAGTGAAAAGTTTGTTCAAGAAAAGAAGTTACAAAGTATTTTCTTGTAAGAAAAGTTAACATTTGCAATTCCCTTAGCTTTTTGCTTAGATGTGGCACAAGGCCGAATAAATGGAGTACCCAATGAGACTTAAACTCACTTGTGTGGGTTTGCTAGTCTAGCTTGGTAACCATTACACCATCCAAGGTGCCCAAGGTAAGATAATAATTGTTTGAGCGTAATCTCCCATTTTTCATTGCATGAAAGAACATTTCATGCATTCAATGAAGCTCTTAACATTGTCTAAATCTAGCTGATATATTTGGTGCATGTAAAAGATCTGTGTGAGTGTGTCACTAAGTATGTAGAAGGTATACTTATGCGCTAATGTATAAGGGGATCCAGCTAAAAGAAATATCAGCAAGAAAAAAAACTGTAATGACAGAATAAGCATATTTATGTAAACGAGAAATTCTGGTTCAATTTAAAATGATTAAACGTGGTTAAAATTAGAAGAATTCTTAAAAAAAGAGAGTGTAAGATTTTCTCTCAAAACAAATAAATTCAAAAGCTTTATGTAACTTTAGAGAATTGATTTATAAATCTACTGAAGATTTGTTTATTTCATTGATCATTTATAAGATTGAAGTAGGTTTGAAATTAGATTTTAAAAAGTTGATGATTCATCAATAATTCGAATTAGTTAAAAATCGTATTTTATCTAGAAAGAAGATTTCTTAAATTATATTGGTTTTTATTCTTCAAATTTTGCCGGGCAAGCCAAACGCTGTCGTCTGTGAAATCTCCAATAAAAATTAAAAACAGCGTGTAATCGCTGATTGGTCTACAAATGCAAAAAATACACAAAAGTTTCAGTTTCTCGAATCAATTCTTGTACAAAAATTAACACAGCATGGAAATCATTTGATTTTTCCTTAGATCACAGCCTATTTTATTTCGGATTGTACGTCAATCTGGCAAAATAAAACAAAAAAAAAATCTCGTTTTCAAATTCAGACATGAACACGAATTCTTGCTGCAGTTGGAAAATCACATTACAAATTTAATGAATAAGCAATCAACTATAAACCTCAAACTATATCTTTTAAAAGAAAAATACTAAACCCGATAACATAAAAAGTGTAAACTATCTATCTGTCTATCTATCTATCTACAAGTGAAATTTACATTTCTTAGATTTTAATTTAATTTAAGATAAAAAAATTTAGTCAGTTGGAGAAAATCGCAGTGGATGCATATCGGCCAGAAAATATAAAGAGAACAACAGAAAATATCTTATACGTCTTAATGCAGACAATTGATGTATTAATATAGTATTCCCTTCCATAATTATTTGTATTGTGTCTTATGTAGTATACTGTGCCTATTTGCCTGAAAACAGCCAATGTCCTCTGCCGTCAAACAATTTCCTTTCTTTGTCATATTGATGCCAGTAATGCCAACTTTTGGAGCGAGCTGTTCCATAGAGTTTCCCTAACGAATATTTACTTACAACTTAATTTCTGTTCTTTTAGTTGCTAGCGTTTTTTTTATGGGGGGAGGGGGGATTAAAAAGGATATCCCCTATTATATGAGATAAGTAGTTTCAATTTTCAGAGATTGATGTTCAATCTCAGGCAAAAACCTTGGATTGCGAGTGTTGATTTTCAATATACCTAGCCGTCTACTTGTAAAATCGGGTTAATATAATATTCCTGTTTGATGTTAATCTAAATTACAATATTTTTCTTTAGGTCCGTATTTTATGAAACCTAATCATAAAGCCCTTTTCTTTATGAATCTTCTTACTATCGCAAATATTTGGTATGGACCGTTGTAATCCGGCCATGAATGTAAACAGCTTCCAGTCTCTGCTCTTCGCTGTAAACAATGGTTTGAATAAATACAGAACGTAATCTCCTGTTCAATAAAGACTTTGATTCTATCGTTTATAAAGGTAATTACTGAAGCGATGTCCAAAAGCGGTCGAGAACTGTTAGTAGCTTGAGGCTCTCTTGTACGACATGGCTATGCTGAATTTACTGTTGATGAGCGCTTGACACAAGAGTGGGAGAAGGTCTAAAATCATACCATCTCGAGGGATAGGCCACAAGTTAATATCATCCTCCTTCATCTGATTCACCGCCAAATGGCCATCCTGGGAACCAGACATTAAATTTCTTGGCTTCTTTCTTCGAGGCACCCGTCATAAGAGGGTTGTCGCAAACTGACGTATCGGGTAATTGAAACACTGAATACGGCTCCAGTGTGCCAAGAAGTGTTTAGGAGTTTCCTAGCGTTTTTCTTCAATGCCAATATGGCTGATACCCTCTCTCTCTCTCTCTCTCTCTTCCATCATTTTCTTCTTTTGTATGGATACGTTTATATTCATACGTGGGTTTCGCTACACCAAGTTTTATTAGTTTCTGTATCTTTAATATTTTTTTCTTCTTACTGACAATCCCTACCCACTCCCTTTCTTTCACTCCCTCCATTATCTTCCTTTCCCTTTTCATCTTATATAACCATTATCTTTACTTCCGAGATGATCCAATTTTTTCTTTCTCCAGACAATCTCTTTCTCACCCTATTTATTTTTTCTCTTGCCTCTCTCTCTCTCTCTTTCTCTCTCTCTCTCTCTTTCTCTCTCTCTCTCTCTCTCTTTCTCTCTCTCTCTCTCTCTCTCTCTCTCTCTCTCTCTCCTTGTCTTTCCGACTCTCTTCATCTAATATAATCATTTTCCTTGCTGCTTTAATAGGTGATCCAATTTTTTTTCCCAGCAATCTCTCTCTTCCTATCTCTACCCATTTCCCCCCCTCTCTCTCACTCTTTCTTTCTTTCTTTCTTTCTCTCTCTCTCTCTTGATAATCATCCTTTCTCTGTCCATCTAAATAAACTTCTCGCTTTGCTTTACTCGTTGATCCAATTTGTCATTCTCCAGTTAATCTCTCCTTCTCTCTCTCTCTTTCTTTCTCTCGGCCTGTCTGTCTTTCTCTCTCTTTTCTTTCTCTCTTTTAAGATTAACTTCCTTTCGATCTTCTTTTTATCTTACTCCTTTTTCTTTTTACTTGGTAATTCAATATTTTTCTTTCTTAAGTCAATCTTACTTTCTCGCTCAATCACTCACTCTCTCTCTCTCTCTCTCTCTCTCTCTGTATATATGTGTGTGTGTATGTGTGTGTGTCTCTCTCTCTCTCTGTGTATATATGTGTGTGTGTGTATGTGTGTGTGTGTCTCTCTCTCTCTGTATATATGTGTGTGTGTATGTGTGTGTGTGTGTCTATCTCTCTCTCTCTCTCTCTCTCTCTCTCTCTCTCTCTCTCTGTATATATGTGTGTGTGTATGTGTGTGTGTCTCTCTCTCTCTCTCTCTCTCTCTCTCTACTTTAATTCTCTAGATTATCTTTTCTTTTAAATTTTTCATTTTATTTAACCACTCTCTTTAGTTTATTTCTAGATGAAAGAAATTTCTCTTACGCACAAATCGGCAATATTCAGATTTTCATTGAACTTTTCTTAATATTTTCTTTCACCTGATTGCATCTTCACAAATCCCTTCCTCTTAAGCTATGAGACAAACTAACTATTTCAGGTTACTTTCCGATTATCTCCATCCTTTTATTATTCTCAATTTTCCTTTCTTACTTTTTTTTATGTTTATCAAACTCCAGTTATTAATTCACGGATTGGACTATTGTATTCCAGTAGTCTTCCTGGTTGGGTGAACTTGACGGCCTACCGCGACCTTAGAGATCCTGACATTCGATCTAGATTTAAAAACCACATCTCACCGGCGTGAAATACACGAACATTTAAGTGTCCTGATTATGATTCCCTTGATTGACATTACTGCCAGGTCCACTCTGACCTAAAGTGGGTCAAGTAGATCAGTTTAAAAACTAATAGTATTCAATAGGATTTTGTGTAAAAGAAAAAAAACTCTTAAGAAACAACTAAACAAAAGGTGGAAATATAATCCTGACTTCCTGACCGCTAGGTTTTAAAAACCCTAGACTGGTTGGTATGTCGTTAAAATCAATTAATCAATCAATTCATCTGCCAACTACGATTTATGGCACAAAAGAGGAAAAACAATTTCTTGTGTCTCTCTTTTCTCTTTGATTATTCATGTTAACTGAGTGTAAATGAATACGAAATGAATATAAAATTTGAGGAAGATAGTATTGAATTAATTCACCAAGAAGAGGATCCGTCTGATTTTATTGAAAATCAACATCTGAAACAATTTAACCTTAGTTCGAATATTGATCTTCGGAACATAATCTGCATCACCTTCTCCACAGAGTTGGCGTGTGTTGTGTTGTACCCCTTCAATGTCAGGTTAATGCATTCACTTATGCAGTTTACTGTTTCATCGCTCCCACTCCCCATTATCGACATTTGCTATTCTCTTAGGTATTATCTCCTGTGGCATTTTCATAATTCATATCTTATATTTTTGTTAGCTCTTGATTATGATTCTATTTCTCTGCTTAGGATTATTCAATGTGCTTATGTCCTGGCTATCATGTGTTTGATGTCTTTTTTCTCTCTTGAAATATCTATTTTATTCCCATTCTTATTATCTCGATTTATTCCTGTTTTTCCAATCAATCCTTGTGCTAATTTTCTCTCTCTTGTATCAAATCATTCAGTGGGTGAGTGGCTAACACGCTGCCCTGCGATATCAGAAGCGAGTTCGAAATCTGTACGTTCACTTTCGGAATAAAACCCTGGATGAATGTGTGAAATTCAAGCTATCGATTAAATAGCACTACTACTGTTCTTCGACAAGTATAGCTTTGGCTTTAGATTATCTATGAATGTTGATATGCCATTAAACAAAGAAATCAGAACTAATCAGTTATTGTTTGTATATTTTTCGAGTCAATGTGTTTTTGTATCCACAAAATCTTCAAAGTTGGCAAATCATTTTCTTCCTTATATCATTGTCTTATATAATGTTTAAACATCATCATTCAACGTAGTTTTCCCATTCTTTCTTATATGTTTCTGCGCTTCCCATTGTGATGGATGTTTGGTTGGATTTCTCTTCACCTAATGTTTTTTGTCTTACTTTTTTCACGGGCTATCAACGGGGTTTAATATACACTGACTGTATCCATAGCAGAGAAATAACACCCTCCTACCCACCAAAATATCAGACCACCTGGGAAGGAAAGTAAAATGAATCTGATAATAAAGTTTCAGTTCTGGATATCTAAGGACTATCGAGTACTCTTTCATTGCCATTACTCCTAGGTCCACTCTAGGCCCAGTTGGCTGGAACAGTAGAATACACCGAATGCACATCTGCAGAGGAGTAACCACACGATTGTTCTGATTATATGACACTGAACAATATGATAACGAGACTCTAGAAATAATGGAGCTAAGGAGAATGCGGAGTACCCCCTCATGGCTATTGCTCCCAAATCCATTCAGTCCTGGAGGGGTAGTACCTGATAAGGTCATATCTATTAGTAATAGAACTGTTTGACATTTAAACCGTGTACAAACAAATGCATTATGCCAAATTAAATTGTCAGAAAGAGAATTGTTTGACCATTTAACTCTGTCTAAACAAATGACTGATGCTTAATTGAATTAAATTGATACATAGCAATACCTGGAACTATTTAAATTTCTTGATTAATATTTAAAATCATATGTATGATATATACGAATAAACTGGATTAGGCATTAAAAAACCTGCAATGGTTGATATGCTATAAAAGTAAACGAAATAGAACTTAAGTCCACTCTAAACGGGAATGTTTGTAAGTGTTTGATTTCATCTATTAGTGAAATAAATCATTTTGAAACACATTCGGCAAGGTTTACTTGATCTTATATAGCTGCTGCTTGTTTGAATTGATAATTACTTCAAAGTGTAACTGTTTAATAATGATTACTATTCGTGAGTTGAAACTAGATGACTCTCTCCAAACAAATAGCTATTATTAAATAGAAATGTTACCCCGAAAGAACAAAATCAATAGAATTAGATAGTCATACTTCAAATCATACTACTGTGTAAAAATGATTTCTATTTGATCGGTTGCTGGGCTGGTTGTGTTTTACGGCATATCAACCCTTGTAGGTTATTTAATGCCAAATCCATATAAATCATAAAGGTATCATTTGTTAACGAATAATCTGTTGGTAACATTATTTTTATACACAGTTAAAGTGTTCCAAGAATTGTAATTTAATACTAATTATTCAATTTAACAATTATTTGTTTGCACAGAGTTAAATGGTTCCGAGTGTAGTAAATGATTAAATATTTCTATTTGATCCATAGAATCTAACAGTTGCTATCATACGGGGTCAGAGGAGACGTGGGAGTAATGAAAATAAAGGGGTCTTCCACGTTTTCCAAATCTCCAAGACTTGAGTCTCACAATCCGGTAGGGTAGGGTCATATCCAGGACAATTGTTGACAGGGATATTTTACCCTTCTGTTGACATGGCCCCTAGCCGACTGGGCTTATAAAAGAAATGAATACTCGATGTCTTAAAACTGTGTGTAATAAAAAAAAAAACTCTCAATCAGCAACAGAAGAAAATAGACATAAATGTACAATGAAGGCTGGTAATTAACTTCAAGGTATCAAACAACCCTTGACGGACTATCATCTCGTTAACATCAATCATTTAACCAATCAATCAATCAATCAATTAATCACTCTTATTCCTGTATTCATGGCAGTCATTGCGCATTTTTCGCTTTTAATTTCCATTCCTATGTCTTGTCTGAGGATCTTATTTGTTTGAGACTTTATTAATTATTTTTAGCAAAACCTTTGACATAGTCCATATACATCAGCTGGTGTATTTATTTGTTTGCAATTTTACAAATCTACGAGGATAGAAAGAAATGTTGATAATCTAAGAAGTCCATATGATGGCGTGATATATGCTGTCGATTAATTTAGTCCAATAGGATAGTCACACAGCAATTGAAGAAGTGTCGACACCGAAAAGGAGACGACGTTGAAAAATAAACTTAGTTTGGTTGAATTCCATGACTATCTTCGTCAACCTAAGAGCTTTTCAGTTGACTGCCGCGTATAACGTTTTGCTTGTTCTTAGGATTTCATTTAACGGTACCATCACCATGATAGATAGTTAAGAGAAGAATGAGTACTCCTGGAAGATAACTCTTTGTATGTTTTCTTATTCTAGACTCAATCCTCATGTTGTAAGTTCAACTTACCAGTTTTTCATGGCACCCGGGAAGTATTGGTGCTCCTTTTTCAAAAATTCGAAAAATTATTGTGAATAGACGCTTATAGTTTTTTTTTTTTTATGAGAGGAAGAATGAAAAGTTAGTCGCCTGACATATTTATTGGCTCCACTTGACCTGAACTTCTTTTTATCTACATTGTTCAATTAGAAGAACGTGTTTGGTTAATTGTCGTGATTCTGACACGCCTATCATTCTATTGGCTACTGCATACTTTGAAAATGAAGATTTGAGACGTCTATTGTCCAATTTGCGAGAGCTTGTATTCCAAATGATTCTGACATGCCTATCTTCCAACTGATAACTACCTGCTTGGAGAATGAATATTTTAACACGTCTTTCTTTTAATTGGGTGAAGCCTGCCTTTAAAAGGAAGTTATTAACATGCCTATCTTCAAATTAGTAATTTTCTGTCTTGTAAACAAAGATTTTGTTATCTCTCTTGCGATTGGATATACTCTTCTTTGGGAACCAGCATTTGATATTCAGCTTTTCATTTTGTTTCAAACGTTGACGTCAAGCATCCTTTTCGAATTCATACTTTTCCTTAAATATTTTTGTTTCAATCAATTTTTCTTTCCAGGCTATATTTCCAGTTTCTGCTGAATATATTACTTCCTATATGCGAAGACACGTTTAGTCCCACGGATATCATCGTAAGAAACGGAATCGAGATATGTGTATAACCGTAACCCGTTTTTATTAGTCTTCTGGACCTCTCTGGTACAGCTTTGCTAGTAACTAGACATGTGCCACTCAGTTCGGATTTATGCTCATTCTAATATATTGAACTTTTCTGTACAGTCGCTGGCTCAGTCAGTAATCGTTTAATGTTGTGTTTCTTACGAACGAAGAAAGTCTGTTTTTATTCGCCGGTCCGTAAGCCGTAATATTAAAGTATTCGACTTGATAACCAGAAAGGAAGAAGAAATCAAGAACACCAGTCTCGATTGATTTATGGTTTATTTAATACATGTGGCCAAAATAATCAAATAAGAATATGAGTTAATGGAAATTTTGAGACTGCTAAAGTTCGAATCTTCTATGTATTTTGATTTTGATGCATGTGTGTCTGTGGGTATGCACATGCGTTCTTCTTCACAGTTTTGGCCAGACTCCGTTCACCCCCCAAAAAGTTTCTTATATGCATATTTCGTATCACGCACCCAATGTACTCGCTCCGAAAAAAAACAATGATTCGATGATTGAACCCGAATGTTAACAGCCCTGTTTGGATTCAAAGGTCCCGTCCGCTTTTCAACAGAGATAAAGATATTAAGCGCTGACCTGGCTCACTCGTCAAGTGTATAATCATTGTCCATATTCCTTTTATAACCATGTAAGTTTCACTTTTGTATCGAAAATTCAATAAAATACTCTTAGATTCGGTACTCTATTTGTCGAAAGCACTAGGAAATCCTTAATTTCCGTTACACTGAGTTTAAATTCTGGCCAAGGTTGTTTACGCCTCACCTTACTATTCTTCCTCTTATGTTTCAATAAATCTTTACTAAGTAGCGATCATTTTACTTTGCCTAATCAGCTGGGGCTGTAGAAACACCGATTGCCCCTCAGCAGTGGGATAAGACCCCGCAAACAGGTATTCTGAATATGACTCTAAACAATCTGATGGTGAGGTTCTGGCAAGTTGAAGCTTTGTGGAATGCAGAGTAGCCCTTTGCTGCCATCGCTTCCAGGTCCACTCTGATCCGGAGTGGTAGGACTTGATAGGGTTCTCTCTATAAGTCAAAAATAACTAAATTGTGTAAATTAAATTACTTGAAATAGATGTTTTGATATTTAAACTGCATACTTAAGCAAACTGAATTGCTCGAAATAGAACTGTTTTAGACTTTGAAACTATATTTACGCTAAACTGAATTGCTTGAAGTAGAAGTGTTTTGACATTTAATTGTGTGTGGACAGAAATTATACATATACTAAACTGAATTGTTTGAATTAGAACTGTTTGACTGAACTGAATTGCTTGAAATAGAAATGTTTTTTGACGATTAAACTGTGTACTCGTGATAAACTGGATTGTTTGAAATAGAACTGATTATTTGTACAAAAAGGGAATTGTCGTTAAATAACCAGCAAAGGTTGATATGCCATAAACCCAACCAACCAACCATCCAGCATTTTACTTTCATTTCAATCTTCATATATTTTAATAGAAAAGCATATTAGGTGTAATATATATATATATATATATATAATATATATATATATATATATATATATATATATATATATATTTGCTTTTAAAATAATATTCTGTTACAAAATCCTTCAAAACTATAGTGTTTTAATCCTTTTTAATCGAAGGAATACGACAGTTTACGAAGAAAGAGCCAAAAATCTTGAGAAAGATAAGATCAAGAAACAAGAAAACCCAATTCAGAAGGAAATGCAAATAAACAAGCATAAAGAAAACCGTAATTTTAACGGGAACTACTTTAGTGGGTCTTGCTATTTATCAAGTTTGAACAATTACGATACAAGAAAAAATTACCAAAAAGAGGAAAAAGAATTCTTTGAATAAGCGAGTAGGATTATGTTTCGGGAAACCTTCTAATACGAAGTACCTCGCTGATTTAACGAATCAGCATTTGAAACTGTGACTTTTTTAACTGTGTCCTCAAAACCTAAATTTCGGCTGAGGGTGGAAACATTTATCCTTTTCAAGAAAAGAGAATTCTATTCCACTCTTTCCTCGTAACATTTTACCCCCTTATCTCTCATACTGTTCTCATTCGTTTTCTTTCCCCTACTAAACAATCGTAGATTTCTTTCATTCACCCATTGTTTATGTCCGATCAACCTCAGGATACAACATTAAGCGTAATTTATTCCGTTGAGCTTGCACTTCCCTCAGCCTTGATGGCAACATTTGATTGTGATCGCAAAACTAGCATAAGTCTGCAATTTTAAATCCGTGCCCCACTGTTGTCCAATATCACTGCATTTGATTTCTTTCAGATCGCGCAAGCATACGCAATTCTCGTAAAACTTTGCCATACGTATAAATTTTGTCTGTCGATTTGCTGGGATTCGGTGGTTGGCTCATCCGGCAAAGACGGCTGCTTTTCATTCAATTCCTTTGTAAATATTTAGGAAACTAGTCAGATTTTAAGAATTGTAAATTTTTCCCAAATATTTCATTCACATTTTTATGGATATGTTTGCCAGGTGAATACACAGAAGCACGTTTGGCGAAATGGTTATCGTCTCAGCAAATTAGATTGGTGACATGAGTTTAAATACTGGGAGAAGCAGTTTCTTTTCGCGCTAATGCCCTTGGGAAAGGCATAAATCAAACTATCCTTCCCCAGCTATTGGAAAATAGTTGAAAAATTTGGAATTTTTAGCCTTGATTAGCCAACAAGTTTAGGAAAAGGAAAACTCACAATTCCAAATCTGCCATACAATGATAAAATTGAAATGCCTCCTGCATATTATCAAAAGAATCTTGGAAGACTTATTTTCGTAATATGTCTTCTCACAAAGGATTTTTTGCTTCATCATCCAACGTATGATAATTATAAAACCAAACCAAATAAAATTGTTCTCATGCTAAACTGAATTGTTTGAAAGAGAACTGTTTGATCATTTAACTGTGTAAACAAATGGCAGTTGTTTAATTGAATTTCTAGTGATGCATAGCAATACTTGAAAACATTACACTGTGCAAACAAATGATTTATAATTAATAGAATTTTTCGTATCAGAAATAAGTGAACCCATTTAACTAAAAAAAAATGAGCTCAGGCACGGTATAAATGTTTTCTACAAAATATGCTTTTGCAGACCATATATTAGATATATTTGGATAAACTGCATTTGGCATGAAATAATCTACAGTGATTGATATGCCATAAAACCAACCAATCAGCCAAACAGCCAACCAACGTTTGATGTTGCCACATATGTCTGAATACATCAAGAGGTTCACAATTTGCCAGAAATAATCGAAAAAGAGAAAGAGAAACAAATTTAATGGGAAGATTTGAGAGACCGGTGCTTTGTTTCAACAATTGTAAAACACCCTGTATATTATTTTATATTATGGACAGAGCTGATGTATCAATGATAGTCGAGCATAGACATTGATTCAATGGTGCTGGGTAATTGTCAGCGTCTTGCCTACATGATCAAGTCAATGAATCGATCGCATAAGCGATACACTCTCAGTTACCAAACTTTGTTGACTCTACATCGACGCTATACCTTCTTAGCTCAGCAGCAATATCTCACCAATTAAAACCAATTGGTCGGTCGGTTGGTTGATTAGTTGGGTTTTTTTTTTTACGGTGTATCAACCATTTTCACCGAATTAAGTGATTTTGATAAAAGTTTCAAACAATTCAATATATTAAAAATACAGGTTTTTTTTTTTTGTTTATACTCAGTTACATGTCAAAAAAGTTCTATTTCAACAATTTAGTTTAGCATAAGTACGCAGTATAATCATCGAGTTAAATGCAAAAACAGTTAATTTTTAAAAATTTCATCATCATCATCATCATGTCGTGCCGCTAGCACGGATATCCCTGACCCTCCCTCGCTAATTCTACCTATCATTCATCGCCTCTGGCAGATCTTCAGGGCTACATCCCGTATCTTCATCCCGTATCCTTACATAGCTCCTGTATGTATGTTCGAGCTGGTTGTCCTGCTTTTGCTTGGCCATATGTGGGGGTCCATAGGAGTACATGACTTATGAGCTCGTCCTTGCTTCTCCAGCAGTGTCCTGCAGCACCCAGCTGATACCCCTCCGGATCAAAGTGGACCTGGGAGCGATAGCAATGAAGGGTTACTCTGCATTCCCCAAAGCTTCAGTATTACTGATGCCTAAACATCAGATTGTTTAATGTCATAATACGGTTATTGTTATAAAGCAGTGAATTAGACGAGCTGTTTTTTAAACCTTAACGAAGAAGTTTGCATTTCATTTCAATTATATGGTTTGGTTGGGTTTTATGGCATATCAACCATAGAAGTTACTATCAGTTGCCACCACTCCGAGTGACAGTGTACCTTAGAGCGATGACAATGAAGGGGTACTCAGCATTCCTTAAAGGTCTTGAATTACTGGAGTCGCACCATCAGATTGTTTATTATCATATCTAGGACACTCCTTAAGGAGTTTCACTCCTCTGCTGAGATGCAGTCAGAGTATTCTGCAGCCCCAGCCGAATGGGTCATATTAGAAATATTCACATTAATTACGTGTGAACTGCTTTAGAAAAATTGTTGATCATATGGAAATTTAGTCTCTCTGATAAAGTAAAACAGGATTTCTTTCAATCTGTGGCTGTATTAGTATTATTATATGGATGCACCACCTGCAATCAAACGAAAAGCATTAAGAAAAGCTCAATGGGAACAGCGCCAGAATGTTAAATGGTGTTTGGAACATATCCTGGAAGCAATATCTCACAAGATGATAGCTGTATGGCCACGGACCTCCTATCTCACGAACCATCTAAGTAAGATAAGTAAAGGCGAAACCGGATACAACGTTTTTTATGAACTCCTATATGTGGATGCGCCAGAGTTATCCGTCCAGCAAGTAATTATATACATCAGTTTTATACTGACACTGGATGCAGGAGCGGGGGTGTCCTCGGGGTGTAATGGTTAAAACGATGGACTGCGGAATAGTAGTAAGCAAGTTTGTATTCTAGTCGCGCTAATACGTTCTCTTTCGGGCAAATACCCTTGGGAAAGGTATGAACCCCCTTATCCTCCCAGAAATGGGTTAAATAGTACCATTACTGTTCTTCAAGAAGGATGTCTTTGGCATTAAATAGCCTACAAATGTTGATATGCCATTAAACAAAGAAACCAAACTAAACCTCCCAGTAGCGATTAACTATAGGGACTGAGGGTGAGAGAATATCAATGAACTTCGTGCTATCAGCATGACATGAGTATCATGATGATGATGATAATAAATATTCTCTACAAACGAATATTTATCAATATAAGTATATCATATAAATGCTGAATTTGATAAGATTTTATTTACCTCTAATAACTCTAAATCCAAACAATCGAAATTCTGTTTTTTTCTCTCCTATTTTATCTAAAAACGAACACAATTTCTTGTTGTCTGATATTTGTCTTTTTGTTAACTTGCCAACAATCAACTCCTTCAATTACTTTATTTTGATTGGCTGTCATCTTCCATTCAATCAACCAATAGTCTTGACTGATTGATCTAATAACCTATTAGGATAGATTAGTTTCACACCGACAGATATTTGAGACACAGAGTGTAGCGTCGATAGTCGCGCAGCAATTTACGAAGAGATCTTAGATTCCAAATTAAATCATTTTTGATTATACCTTTTCCAAAATTTACTGCACAGCTGGACTAATTGTGGGAAACTATAGAATAGAAGTAGAATTGTACTTTCAAGTATATTTCTTTAAATAAAAGTCTATAGAAAACAATCTACTTGACGATAAGGAATTTCTCTATAAGCCTAACGCACAAGACAGCCCATGAATATCAACGATATCGACTTCAATAGAGAAACCTCTATGAAGAAAAAAAAAAGATAGTGTTAAATAATGAGGTCAAGGGGAGAAACTTCTCGTAACGGTTATCATCTAAGAAAATGAACAGGACAAAACGATTGTAACCCCAGACGATGTTGTCTGCGTTTCACCTCGCACTAACATCCTGGAGAAAAATAATAAGAGTCCATCTCTTCTCTCCCACGCTATTAGGGTTGAATAGCTCTTTGTGGTTGATACGGCAACAAGTCTAGAAGGAAAACTTCTAATTACAAACCAGCTCTACTTCGCGGAAAAATGACCTTGTTTCGTATTCGGCCAGTGGTGAAAGGGTTTGATTAATACATATAAGACGAACCAGCAGACAGATATCTAATTGTAAGTTTCTTAATCTTCATTGTAAATACATAGCTACTACAGGCCTGCTAATTCAAGATGTACGTACAAAATAGATAGATAGATAAAGAGAGAGAGAGAGAGAGAGAGAGAGAGAGAGAGAGAGAGAGAGAGAGAGAATTATGGTTATGCTTATTTTTTTTTGTTTGACATTTATAGCGTATCAACCATCTTAGGTTATTTATTACCAAATCCATTTTTATAGAAATGAAAAATTCTACTTAAAACAATTCAGTTGAGGATAAGTACACACTTTAAATGTAAAAACATTTATATTTCAAGTCAAACAGTTCTAATTCAAATACTTCAGTTTAGTTAAAAAGATATAATTCAAATAATGCAGTTTAGTATGAGTAGTGTTTCTGTCCACATACAGTTTAATGTCAAAACAGTTATATTTCAAACAATTCAGTTTGAATAAGTACGCAGATTGAATATCAAAACAGTTCTATTTCACATAATTCAGTTTAGCTTGAGTACGTATTGTAGTTCTATTAGACCCATTGATAGGACCCTATCAAGTGCAATCCACTACAAGCCTGAGTGGATCTGGGAGCGATGGCAATGAAGGAGTACTCTGCATTCCCCAAAGCTCCAGCATTACGGGAACCTTACCATCTGATTGTTTAATGTCATATCTAGGACACTCGTTGGGGGAGTCTTACTCTTCTGCAGAGATGCAGTCGGTGTATTCTACGGTCTTAGCCAACTGGTCAGTGAACTTGATTAGAAAGCAAATTAAAATCATTGCTTGTGAATTTGAATGTTCCTGGATGTCCCATAAATCTGTTTTTGTGTCAAAGCAAAGCTTAGCTAAGTATATATATATATAATTTATATTTTTCTGCCTCATGATTTTCGAATAAAGACGGCATGAAAGCAGTTGTCGTGGATAAAGGGTCCATTAAATGTATATATATATATGGACCCCCACATATAGCCAAGCAAAATCAGGACGACCTGCTCGAACATACATACAGCAGCTATGTGAGGACACAGGATGTAACCCTGAAAACCTGCCAGAGGCGATGAATAATAGGGAGAAGTGGCGAGAGAGGGTCAGGGATATCTGTGCTGGCGGCACGACATGATGATGATGATGATGATTATGATATATATATATATATATATATATATATATATATATATATATAATATTTTATTATATATATATTACATTTTATCATCAACTTTTTTACTGCAATCAAATGCACTACAATTATCAATTAGATGAAAAATATTTAAAATATTGATTCTTAGCAACATACACCCCATTGATCTTAATAAAAAAATAAAATTTATATGCCATAATAAATTTAAAACTTTCAACTTAGTCATTAAAAATAATTTCTCTCCCCCGATTGGAGTTTTGCAAAAAAAAAAAAACAACGAACAACGTTATATATCAATTTAAATCTACTCTAGGAGATTGTATCTCTGAAAATAATATATACGTTGGTTTAAACTCAACTACCTTATCGAGAAGACTTACAATTCACCATTCTGATGTAAGTTCCATAATAAAGCATTTAAAAAGCATTCATGCCCAACCACAGAATTACGGACATTTCTTACCTAAAACACAACAATGTTAGAATACCAAAATAACAAGCAAAAGTTACATATTCTTGAGGCACTACATATTAGGAACATACCACCCAAATTTAATAGAATTAATTTTGAAACCAGTGCAAATGTACTTAAATGTCTTTAACTACTGATGCTATTTATAGAAACAAATTCGAAAAGTAGACGCAACACAATATAACAGTACAAACGCTCTTCTTACAAAGTAGTAATGTACATACAAAATTTACATCACTTTTGTAATACATCCTCCCCCGAGGATGGCCTAAAGTCGGGCAGAATGTACTTGAGAAACAACTAATTATGGAAGGCTTATCAACCAATTCCCGCAGAATATCATAAAATCTATATGGTAATTCGAAAGGATTAACAAAAAAAAATATATAGACAAAAAATGTATATTATGTTCAATCAAATATATACACTCTGAGAGATAGAATTCCCGTGGTATAATGGCGAACTAGCTGACTTCTGATGCTGTAGTAACTGAATTCGACTCTTATATCGCTCTTACATTTAGTCTAACGTGGTTTGGTTTCATGGCATATCAACAATTGTAAGTTATTTAATGTCAAATCCTCTTTATATATATACATTAAATATATGATTTTGTAGATAATATTTCTAAACAAGCCCAAACTTTTTTTTTTCCACACAGTTAAATGGTTCCACTTATTTCTATCTATTACGAATAATTGTATTTACTATTAATCATATTTGTGCTCGATTAAATGTTTATTACAATATAACAGTAACAATCAAATTAAACATCCAACTTTCATTTACACACAGTTCTAAAACAGTTCTATTTAAAACAAGTCAGTTTAACCAAAGTTTTTTGTTTGCACAAACTTTAAATGTCAAACAGCACTATTGGTTTATAGATAGGACTCTATTAAGTGCTATCAATCTGGGACAGAGTTGACCAGGGAAGAGTTACAATGAAGGGGTACTCTACATTCCCCAAAGCTCCAGCATTACTGATTCTACAATCATCCATCAGCGTCAGATTTTTTAGCGTCATGCAGGACACTCGTTGATGGGGTCTTACCATTCAATAGAGAAGCAGTCGGTGTATTTTACAGTTCCAGCCAACTGGGCTAGCTATTACATCTATTTTAGGACTAATACTGTGGGAAAAGTCATGAACTCACTTATCACCATAGCTATGAGTTAAATATAACAGTACTGTCTTTCAACAACGATGACTTTGGCATTAAAAAAACACGAAGTTTGCTATGCCATTAAACAACGAGACCGTCACAGAAAGAAAGAAAGAAAGAAAGAAAGAAAGAAAAAAAAATGAAATAAAGAAACGCAGAGAAAGGGAGAGGATGATTTATTCACCTGATGGGATTTAATTGCTAGTTCGATTCTTACTGGATACTCTATACATCCGGTCTTTTGCCCCAACTAAGCTAACCTTAATAAATTACTATATATACATGTGTCAAGTTATATATCAGGCTACTTAGAAACTAGTCTGAGATGGGAATAAATGGTTGTATTGACAACATCCTTATGAATAGAACCCAGACAAAGAAATAGATGAGTACAGCTGCTTTATCAAATATTAAAAAAATTCAATTATATTACTTTTGCGTATTCGATAAGAGTCTCATAATATTCACAACGTCCAAGTGCTAAGTATTTCAGTTTAAATATGTTAACCGCTAGACTGCTAATACGGTTGATTTGTTTATAAGGATGAAGTGTTTTGTAGCACTAATCATATTTCGGAGGACCTGATGACTAAAGTATGATGTTCAACTATGCCACTTATTCTACAATCATCCATCAGTTTCTGATTTCAGACTTTGTCTGTCTCCTTGACTGGCTGCCTTACCTAAACTAAAGATCCCAATCTTGCTATTTTACCCATAACATAGGAGGAGGAAAGAACGTATTCATGCATTGCCGAAATGGATAAACTTGAAACAAGCCCAGTTGCCAGGGGCTGTAGAATACACCAACTATATCTAGGCTGAGGGGTCGGATCCCCACCAACAAATGTCCTTTTATGACACCAATCAATCTGATGGTAAGGCTCCAGTATTGCTTGAGCGTTTGGGAATCGGGAGTATCGCTTCATTGCCATCGCTACCCGGAATATTTTCATCTGGATTGGTAACAGCTGAGAGTAACCTGAAATAGTTTCTATGCCATTAAAACCCAACGAAACCATACAATTGAAATGAAATGCAAACTGACTCGTTCAAGTTTCGAACTCTGTCCGTCTAACTTACTTCGTTACAATAATAGCCGTACCTATGCGAGCATCCTATGATGAAATAATATTCATTTTAAAAAATGCAAAAATAAACTCATGCTTTATTTAACTGACGTAAACGACACCTTGTGATTGCATAGTTATATAAATTGGTTTTAAATCCAATTGTTTCACTTCTCGAAGATATGATATCAAATTAATAAGAATAAAAAAATCAAACTCGATTATGTGTGTTTCGTCAAAAGATATTATATTACATTTTATTTAATCAATCAAATATTCACAGAAAAAATGAGGATCTGCGTAATATTCAATTTCGCACAAATCTACCTCTGCAAACTACTTTAAAAGAAGCAAATATAGCCGTCTGGAATTCACAAATAGTTTATCAACATTATTCCGGAGATTATTTGACTGGTTTCTTCATATTTTTTGTACTGTGTATTGAACAAATGTGAATCTGCTGATGAAGCTGCAATTCTCTAGCTCTGGGGAGTGAGGAGTCATAATTTTCTTCTTCTTAATTTCAGGTCCATACTGATTCAGAATGGTAGAATCTGTTATGTTCCGTATTTGGATGAAATACATCCGTGATTGATTGATTGATTGATTGATTTTAATGGCATATCAACCCGTATAAGACTATTTTATACGTATATGTTAGGAAATCTAGTTCATTCTACTTTTATATACACATTTTGTGAAGTCTTTTTTTCTAGATAATTTTTTACTTGGTTCTATTGAATACGAATCTTTTAAACATATCTACTCGACCCATAGCTTAAAAGGTAATACCCATTTTGTTGAATGGGACTTCGAAGTAACGGTGATAAAATTGTATTCTATTCTCCCTAGATGTCCAGAACGGAATCAGTTACAGTTTGGTATCATTATAAGTACACCTAGGATTTTTTTTATGGATTGTTAGGTCTTACCCCCTCTGTAAGGATTAAAGTTAGCGTATTCTAATCCCAGTCGACTTAGCTACATCTTGATATGTTTGAGATTTATCATTGTTTGATAAGAATACTTGAAAGAACCAAACTGTAAACAAATGAATTATAATTATTAAGTAATGTATAGTAACTTGAAACCTTAAAGATGCAAAACAAAGACAAGAAAAATAATCTGAACTTTGTATAAAATGGCCGTTTTGATATTGTTATAGTTAACTAATCTAATAAGCGATAGATATGATAGGTATTTTTTCTTGGAATAAACGTACAAGTAAGAAAATACAGTATACAGCAAGTATTCAATTACTGCGTCTCTCGTACGCTTCGGCTTGGTTCTTTAAGGGCTTCGATCAGCCCATATTTGTTATTATAAAATTCACCTGTTGAATTTTTCACGCCATAACTTAATGATTTTTCACCAGAGTCTGAGTGACAGGAAGTCATCTCAAGTCTGTAGTACTCTTTATTCTTTCTAGACAATTTTAGAAGTACTGTGGTCTGTATCATTTTACTTTCTCATCTAATCCTCACTTTCACAAGTCTATTTTCAAGGTTCTTGAGGACTGGTTCAAGAGCTCCAAATACCATTGGCATCATACTCACTTTCTGTCTCACAAAATTCGCAGTTCTCTGCTCAGATCCTGAGATTTGTCTAAATTTTTCCCCTTCCTTCACTTTCACACTGAGATCTGCGGGCACGGAAAAAATGGGGCATGTTATTTCCTTCTTAATTAAAGCAATATCTGTTATTCTAAAATGATTTGGTAATCTATTTCTATTTGAAAGACCCTGAGAATGATATACGTTTCCTTTTCGTAGACGGTTTCTGTTTTGTGTATGTACATGTTGTCAGTATGTTCACATTTCAGTTTCTTGTACAATTCGCAATAGACATGCTTCCCGATTAAATCGTGCCTTTTATTGCATTCCTTTTGAATTAGTTTCCTGCATTCACATATTATGTGATCAACTGTCACTAGATTAAATAAAAATAGTTACTTGAAAACACATTGCTGAAGAAAGTGACCTAGGCATAAAATAACCTAACAAGGGTTGACATACTGTTAAAGTAAACAACGTCCAAGCCATATTTCCTTGGTATTTTTGTTTTGTGGCCTAATGTTCTGAGATAAAGTATTGTCAGTATTTCATTTATAATTCAGTATATCTCATTTTAAATCGATGTCAATAATTTGTATAGGAAAAACATGGTCTGCATTTGATTATTTAACAACCATATAGAAATCTTATAACTGATAAATTAAATGTTGTGAACTTGTCAATACTATTGTATGGTTGCACGATATGAACTCTTTGAGGAAAGTTTGACATAAACTATACCAGAATGCAAAGCGCTATTTTCAACAAATCCTGGAAGCAACATTCTATAAAACAGCTGCTGTACGGCTACTTACGCCCATATCTCACAAACTTGTCAAATAAGACGAAGACATGCTAGGCTCTCCTTGAGAAGAAAGAACAAATTCAAAAGGGACGTTCTTCCATGGACTCCTACACATGGACACACCATTTTGGGTCAACTGAGAAAAACATAAGTTCATCAGCATTGTGCAGACACTGGATGCACCAGGAGGATTTGCCGATAGCAATGGCCTATAGGGATGGATGCCGAGAGAGAGAGAGAGAGAGAGAGAGAGAGAGAGAGAGAGAGAGAGAGAGAGAATCGGTGCCGTCGTCATACTTAGATAATAATGATGATGAATCATATCATTCTGCCTTCAATTACAATGTTTCAACCGAATTCGATTTTTTGGGGCAGGGGTGTTCAGGTTGTCTTGATGTCTTTAATGAAGTATTGTCCTTAAAATGCTTTCTCTTTAGAATTTATTATCAGGCTTATTGAATATTAATCCCCGGCAATTCATTGCCAAGAGTGTATAAGCAACAATTCGTAGCTGTAAACAATTCATATCTCACAATTCATATTAAAAAAGTCATAAACTTGTATTACCGAATATACGTCACCTGCACTCAATAGCTTTTAGATTATAGATATGAAAAATAATCTCTAACTTGGTTTTAAAAGATTAATAATGGCAGCAAAATAAGAAGAAAAGAAAACCGTCAATCAAACATTTCTTTAAAAAGTTTCGATACAAACATCTCGGATAATTTCAACGTTGTCGCAGACTCTTGAAAATTCAGTATGTTATTGCTATACAACTTATGAGATGACTGACCAATTTTTATGATTTCAGGTTCAAATGAATTGCTACAACAGGAATTGGAATACACTCAACTAAAGCCTGATTTTCACAGCTAGTGAATTTCAAAAATGCGATCTGGACGTGTGGGTACTTTAGAAGAACGATATGCAATAAAATTCTGTTTTAATCTGGGACAAAATGCCAGAGAAACGTATGGAATGCTTCAGACTGCTGTTGGACCACCTTGCATGAATCGAGCATCAGTTTTTGAGTGTCATAAGAGATTTAAGGAAGGCAGGAAGTGTTTGAGGGATGATGAGAGGTGTGGGAGGAGTAAGGAAGTCAATAGACCAGAGTTGATTGGTCAAAGAGTTAGGGTTAGGGTTACCATGTTGAGGTTTTAAGGGAGTTCAGCAAGAGAATCTGTCGGAAGAGGCCAGCTCTCTTCAAATCGGGTCTGTGGCATTTCCACCTGGACAATGCACCAGTCCACAACTCCATCCTTTTCACATATCATTTGAGCAAGATGGGCATCAAGACAGTTCCTCAGCCTCCCTATAGTCCAGACCTTGCTCCTCCCTGTGACTTTTGGTTATTCCCTAAGCTCAGAGGCTGTCGTTATGAGACAATTGAGGAGATGAAAGGGGCTGTGACGAAGGTCATTGATACGCTCACACAAGAGGACTTCCATGGGGCTTTCCAGAAGTTGTTGGAACGGTACAACAAGTGCATTGTAGCCGGAGGAAATTACTTCGAAGGGGACTCGAGTTTCATGTGTGTACTAGCAATTAAAGCGACCAAACGAAAAAAGTCTGGAAATTTATTTAATGATCCTTGTATATATATATATATATATATATGTGTGTGTGTGTGTAAATGCTCTATCGTTGATAATGAGTACTATATATATATAGTACTCAATATCAGCAATAGAGCATTTATATATATATATATATATATATATATATATATATATATATATATACTTGACTTGAAAATGCTAGAAATGCTAATTTCAAGGAAAATTCTAAATAGTTTGGTAGAAGAGTTCATGTATTCATGACTGTTCGTCTCTGTGTATTCTTTAGCTAGTTTCGGTTGTATAATTAGAATAATTCCTGGCAAACTGACCCAAGGTAATCCGAGACAACGGATAACAGAGCAGGCGGTCGTTTGGCAAGATTCCTGCTCACCGACAGTCTTATATATTCTGCACACTGCATTATTTACTCTGAACAATGGACAAGGCAAGCCGCCTGCGTCTCATTGGAGTCATTGTCAACAATTCACTTCCCATCGCAGTCAGGCCACTGAATCTACCAAGTGCAATATTTGTTTTCCTTCAAAAATAGAGATGCAGACTGTTTCTACAAAAATAGAAAGATGCTAGACAAACCGTGAATCTGTGTTATAAAGATAATTTAGAAGATTAAGAAATAACATTCAGTGCGAACTCTGCCATCTCAAAATTGTCATTCATTTGCAAAGTGGAAATGATATAGTTTTATATTGAATTGCAAAGTATTATAACCTTATTGCAATAATATATGTCTTATTATTACGTAACATATCTGATGGATTACTGCACACAGTCACTTATATATATATATATATATATATATATGCGTGTGTGTTTGTGCGTGTGTGTGTGTGTGTGTGTGTGTGTGTGTAAGGTTTGGAGTAGTAATAAGTTAAGGCATCTACTTAGATGCAGAACGAGGCCGATGAATGGTGCACCCAATTGAGACTCGAATTCATTTTTGAAGTTTAGCTCGTCTGTCATTTCACCAGCTGAGACATCCAAGATAGCTTTAGGTAACATAATCTATGTATTGTAGGTTTAAGACTAGCTCTATTAGCGTTATTACCTTTTGCTTGCCTCTTAAATTCTTTCATACATATATATATATATATATATATATATATATATATATATATATATATATATATATTTGTGTGTGTGTGTGTGTGTATGGCAACCGGTCTAGTGCAAGTAAAATTGCAAATTCAAATTAATCGTACTCCCCTTTAAAGATTTGACCTAATATCACACTCTTTCTGTGGCTGCGAGTTTAGACATACACACACACACACACACACACACACACATATATATATATATATATATATAAAAGTAGCATGTTAGAAATATATGTGATAGTATTTTTACTTGTCTACTCCGTCGATTTGTATTTACCCACTCCGTCTGTCTAGGGTAATAGGTAAGGCTAGTTTAATTTTTAAGTTGAATACTATTCCGATTTTTCTTCTAAAGTGAGTGCACTTTATGTGCACATATGTAGCGAACTCAGTCTTCTCTACTATTTAACCCTTGCTCTGAGTGAGAAGTAGAAATGGATTCATGCCTTTCCCATGTGTGCCAGACAATTTGTTGGATCATTCAAACAATTTCCAACAGCAATAACTGTTAGGCTAAGGGCGCCTCTCTTTCCTCATAACAATAAAGTGTAATTTGTTAAGTGATAGGTCACATCATTGCTAAATCTTTATAACGTTTTATTGGATTGTTGTCCCGTTTCTTGCCTATTTCCTGAATTTTTTATGTCTATTTTAATCCCGATATATTATGATTTACTTTTGGGTTTCAGGTTTTTGACTTGGTTTTATGGCATCTCAAACATTGTAGGTTTTTTAATGCCCAATGTTTATTCGTTTATATTAAGTATATATGATTTTTAAACATAAGTCTAAATAGTTCCAAGTATTGCTATGTATCCCCGAAATCCCTCATTTGTTTACACACAGTTTAATGATCAAACAGTTCTATTTAAAACAATTCAGTTTAGCATAAATCAAAGTTAAATGGTTACAAGTATTGCTATGTATCACTAACAATTCAATTAGACACTAGTCATTTATAAACACACGGATGAATGATCATACAGTTCTTTTTCAAACAAATCAATTTAGCATGTCGACAAAGTTGAATGGTTTCAAGTATTTCTATGTATCACTAACATTTCAATAAAACAGTGTCGTTTATTTACATGCAGTTAAATGATGAAACAGTTCTTTCTCAAACAAATTAATTTTACATCAGTCATTTGATTGCACTCAGTTTAAATGCTAAACAGTTCTATTTGACCCATAGATCAGGTGCTACCACTTCAGGCCATGGTAAACCTGGGAGCAATGGTACTGAAGGGATACTCTGCATTTCTCAAAGCCTTGGGATTACTGGAGCCTTAACATCAGATTGTTTAGTGTCATATACGAGACACATGTTGGGAGGTGGAGGTCTTACTCCTCTGCAGAGATACAGTCAGTGTATCCGATAAGCCGAGCTGACTCGGTTCTGATTTATTTGGTTGTTTGTTTGTCTGTTTGGGTTTTATGGCATTACAACCCTTATAGGTTATTTAATGCCAAATCTTTCTTTATACAAATAAACAATTCTATTTCAAACAATTCAGTTTAACACAAGTACACAGTTTAATTGTGAAAAACATTTGTATTTCAAGCTATTCAGTTTTGTCAAACAGTTCTAATTCAAACAATTCAGTTTAGTAAAAGTATAGTTTTTGATTACACAGTTAAATATGAAGAACAGTTCAATTTCAAACAATTCAGTCAGGCGTAAGTAGTTTCAATGCCAAAATAGGTTCTATTTCCAATTATTCAGTTTAGCATACAAAAACAATTCGATTACTAGAACGTCACCATTAGATGTTTTAGTGTCATAACCAGGATACTACTTGGGTGGGGGTCTTACCCCTCTGCAGAAATGCAGTTGGTGAATTCTACTGCCCCAGCCGACTTGGTAATTACTTTTCTTTATCTAATAAATTGACTAAACTCATAGATATAGGATGTTTACCGACAAGATAGACTGTTTTCAGAATTTTTTTTTTCTAAATATATTGAAGATATTGACACGCACGATACACAGTTTTGTAGAGAAACACTTGAAGTTTATAACAACAATTTGAAGTCAATTCATCGCAGAAAATTCATCGCAACAAACAAGCAACCTCTTTTTCTCAATGTGTATAATCATTTGCACACAACTCATGACGTGTTGGTTTCATCCTCCTTTTATTGACTTCACATTTTCACCAGATTCATTGAAACCATTTAAACTGTTTTTTTCAAAATGTTTTGCAGAGGAATTCGAGGCTCTGGACGGTGCATTTTTGCAGATTTCTGTGTTCTGCGTACGTAAATAGCACGAACCAGATCTAATTCTTTTTTTGAGTACAGGATGTCTCACATGACTATTTTACACCAAAAAACAAGAAATGTTTCAAATTCCTTGTATTCATTGTACATCGATTGCATGGTCAACTGAGATGCTCCAAAATAGGCACGAAAATAGCACAAATAGGATTTGCTTAAGTCAGTTACAAAAATTCCTCCTCAATAGCTGTAGCATTTGGCACTCTGACAGCCAACAATACAAGTAGTTCTTCCTAAATTCCTTAGAATCATTCAAAGGTTTTTGTACACTTCGTTTTGTGTGTCAATATAAGAAAAGTTGGCGACCATAATCGAGGGCCACCCGATGGCTCCCTTTTCAATAGCTACGACACTGAGTTGTAGGTGAGGGTGCTACTTCTTTCTCAGGTTTGCTCCAATTTAACCTTGATCCGTACCTTATATTGCTGAGTGTTAAGCAAGGCAGTATCAAGTACCATTTTTAAAGTCTTTGGTATGACGCGTCCTGGAATTGAACCCAGGTCTCACGGACCATTGGCGAACACTCAACCCACTTGGTCAATGAGCCAATGTGTCAATATATTTCTTCGTATTTAACTGAATCTTTGACACTATCGAGTTTTTTGTCGACACGTCACATTTCTGTTCAGCGTTTATTCATGTTTTGGCATTTAGTTATGATTTTCTTTTGACTTTCTTTCTTTGTGTCAGCACTATAGTTCATTCTGGTCGGATGGTAGTTTGGTTGGATTTAATTGCATATCAACCTTGTATTTTATATAACACCAAAGCTTGTTTATGCATATATATGTATGTATTAGATATTTATTCTTTTTAATAGAATAGTCTATCAATAACTTTTTAAACGAGCCAGAGTTAATTTGCTTGAATACAGTTGAATAGTTTCAAATATTTCTAACACTAATAATTCTATTTAAAATGATCATTTGTTTTTCCACGATAAAGTATTTTCAAGTATTGTTTACAGTAAAAGTTTTTTTGCACGCAGTTAAATGGTTTCAAGTATTGCTATTGATAAACAATAATTCAATTTTCGCACACCGTTAAACGGTTTCAAGCAACGCTAATCGTTTTTGCATACAATTCAATTACTTCATTGATTGCTATCTAACACCAATAGTTTTATTTGCACACAGTTAAAACGTTTCAAACATTGCAATGTAGCCCTGAAATTTAGTTTAACATCAGTCATTTGTTTGCTCACAGTTAAATAGTTCTATTTTACCCATAGAACTGGGAATAATCACAGTATAGAGGTGCTGATCCTTCCCCAGAGCTTCAGAAGTTGGGTCTCATCATTAGTTTACTGACATATCCAGGACACTCGTTAGGGGCATCTTACCCACCTGCAAAGATACGGTCGGTGTATTCTACAGCCCCAGCCAAATGGGCTGCTTTCATTCAGAACAGGAGACATTATAAGAATGTTATGGGTTTCAAATTGAGGTTCGAGTGTCTCTGATAGATTACAAATATTCCTTGTAATCTAATGTGATGTTTAAAGAAACTGTGGAATCGCTAGTTCTCGGCAGAGTTGCCGTATGACGAAGAGAAGATGAAAAATCCGCATCAGGAAAAAGGACAAATCTAGACACGTGGTCATTGAAAGAAATACTGCTCACTCTATAACTGGGTTTCGACATCGGTCACAAATTGTTCTATAGCCTACTTGTATCTTACATTTGTTGCAGTGTCTATTTTCTGTCGGTGGATTTGTTGTTGTCGGCTCATGTTATAACTCTACGTCTTGTATCTTGGTTTCTTTTGTTGCTGTAAACCCAACCGTCTTTGTTCTTCTTTGCTGCAGTAACAGCAACCCGGGAGCCATTTTTACGCGCACATATCTTTTTTTTTAATACACGTCCATTTCCCCTATTGCGATCTTTACGATGACTGAAGACGGCGTGTCAACCAACTTGTGGTTATTTTATGCAGAGAGGTTTAAGAATCAGAATCATTTTATGTTCCTAATTAAATTCTTGTGTAGTTTTTTTCTTAAAAGGTACTACCATTCTGATATTGCACCTGGGAGCAATGGCAGTGGAGAACTACTCGAAACTCCTCAGGATACCAGAACAGAAAATTTGCCATCAGATTCAGTAGAGTGTCATAACCAG
Source organism: Sepioteuthis lessoniana (assembly GCA_963585895.1). Lineage (NCBI taxonomy): Eukaryota > Metazoa > Mollusca > Cephalopoda > Myopsida > Loliginidae > Sepioteuthis > Sepioteuthis lessoniana. Next base: position 101,524,477 of record OY757910.1, read on the forward strand.
AAGACCTTTTTTTTTTTTTAGGTGGGGCGGGTTTGACCTTAAAACTTTGTCACATGCTGTACCTCCAGGGAAAAAAATCTATTTTCTTCCACTTTTCCTTGTTTTTTTTTTTTTTGTTCATTTTTTTCGTGAAACATGCAATTTATTTTTCTCTTTTTCTATGTGTGAAAGCGCTATTTTTTGTCTGTGTCTTTGTTATTTATTTATTTATTTTTTTTGCCTGGAACACGAGTCCACCAGAATTATGTGACTGGATGTAAAAGTTTCGTGTTAGCCGCACGATCGGGAGAAATCACGAGAGTCTCATCTTTCTTCTGGTTGGCCCGTGTCCTTGTTTATTTAATTGCTATAAATCACAAGACTCTGTGGTATGTCGTATCAACAAAAGAATAATAGAAAAGATGTCTCCTACTTAATCTCTGGTACAATTCCAATCACTCAAACATTCAAAGCAGTAAAATCTATCTGTAAATCACTCTGAATTGATAAATGGTATGATCAGTCTTGATGGTTAAAACGGATTTTTGTAGGCACCGATTTGCATATGATGTTATTTTTTTACATTTATTTTTACATGCCTTTCTCTCGATTATTGCAGATGAGTATTCATGCACCCTTACACCCCGATGAGATTATTTAGAAAAAAACATGTATACAATACTTTTTGAAATGTAATAAAAATGTTAGATTAGTATATTTTTCTACATTATTTGAATATGAAATCATTTGTATATGAAAATGTCTGCCAAATAAATATATATATATATATATATATATATATATATATATATATATATATATATATAGGCAGGCAAGCAAAATACACACCCAAACAAACACTCACTCACTAGACATTGGCATGATGGTTAGAGCGTTCGCCAATGGCCCGGGAGACTTGGGTTTAACCCAGGTCGAGTCATACCAAAGACTCAAAAAATGGTATTCGATGCCTCCTTGCGTAACACTCAGCATTATAAGGTAGGGATCAAGGGTAAATTCGAGCAATCCATAGAAAGGAATAGCACCCTCCTCTACACCTCGGTGTAGTTGCTATCGAAAAAGGAGCCTTTGGGTCATCCTCGACAATTTGCAAAGATGGAAAATCTTGTACATGTGCTATTATTGTATTAATTTATTCAAGAAAAAAAAACTTACATACACAAATTGGTAGATATCATACAGACTGTGATAGATAGATAGATAGATAGATAGATAGATAGATCACAAATTGGTCAGTGTTTTTAATGGAAAACTAAATGAGTTTACCGTTAAAAGAATAATAGATTGATTTCTATAAATATCAATAAATGTTACAAATAATTTTGAGATTCAATCCTCAGAAATATTTCACCATATTTTCATTGTGTTTTACGTGAATCTTTATTTTGTTCAAAATTTGCGCACAATGAAAAGACGAAGGAAATATAGATTTAGAAAATATTCTATTTAAGAAGTTTCAGGAAATATTCATTGTATTGTTCTCGTGGACATGAATTCATATCACTACTGTTGTCAGGAAGTATAAATTATAAATCGAGTGCTTGAAATGGTCATTTGCTTGGAAGAGTATCAAAATTTCGTTTTGAAGTATAGTGTAAGCTAATTTCTGATGTTGGGTTTGTACAATTTAGGTTCTTTTGGTATGGCTGATTAGATATAAGAAAAGAAATAGGCTTAATTAGAGTTTGTTAGAGTCACCTTGAGTTTTGCATCTTTCGGGACGTGTTCTTCTCACACGGGCAGTTCGCTAGGCCAAAGGGTCCAACCTAACAGTAACAGATACATTGCATCTCAAACGATAAAAAAAGAAAGAAATCTTCTTATCTTGTGTTTTGTTTTGTTTTGTTGCCATTTTTATTCCACTGTCAAGGCTGATAATCGTGTTTTTTTTTGTTTTAATTTCAAAAACGATTTCTTTACTTTTCTTTCTTTTTTTTTTTTCGGTTTACTTGCAAGGTCGATAATTGATTTTTTAGGGGGTTAAAATGTTTTTGTTTGTATACTTTCACTATTTTTTTTTAATTCTTTGATTTTGTTCCACTGGCAAGGACTATAAACATTTACTTATTTTTTGTTAAATCTTTTGGTTGTCTTTTTCGTTAATTAAAAAAGATTTTTTTCGTTTCTTGTTGTTCCACCGGCAAAGTCAATAATATATTTATTTTTTGTTAGTTTTTTTAATTTTTCAATATCTTTCTGTTGTTATTTTTGTTGTCTTTTATTTTTATTTTTGTTGTTGTTGTTGTTGTTGTTGTCTTTTGACTTACAATGATGAAAATCGTTTTTTAACTTTTTTCTTTAAATTATTTCAATTTATGTATTTTTTTTTATCACTGTTCCCTTCAGTCGTTTTCGATTAGTAAGCATCCTTGCACAATAAATTTACAAGAAAAGAAACTTGCTCTCTATCTTATAATTCTCACAATTATTGTCAGCATCTTTCTAATCTTGAATTTAGAGAAAAAATACTGTGCACAGCCTTATATATCAGGAATTGGACGGAAAAACTTCAAGTAAACATCCATCATGAAATCAGAATATAAACATATTTTCATGATTTGAATAAAGATTAAGATTCTTAGCTTCTTTTCTTTGCGAGATGTGATCATTTTAGTACATTAAACTGTATCCAATCAAGAGGTCCAAGTTGTGGAGCTCTGTGGTTTCAGAAGTTACCGCATCGATGCCCTAATTTCCAAGTCCACTCTGAGCCAGAGTAGTTAAAGCTGCCCCATCTACTAAGCAAATTTTAAATGTTTAAAATGATTTTTGAATTACATTTACTCTTAAAACATTGCTATTTGCTGATAAGCATGAATTGTGTACTTGTTTAAAATGATGCGAAAATATATTTCTGTACTGTCTATAATTGAAGCCCATTTTTTAAACAGACTTCTGCATTAATTAAGAGCTAAATTAAGGTAGAAACAAATAAGGATTATGTTTTTACATTCTCTTTACTCTGGATTAGTAAAACTATAGTAAACCTCAGAAGTATAAAATACACGTTTACATTTGAATAATCCAATTGTAATTAAATCGATATTTATTTTATAGATCTAAAATTTGATATACGCGAGAATTTTCACAACCTAAAAACAGATTTGGATTAACTTGAAAAATAAGTGTACAAATAAACAAGTAGGAAAATAACCATCAACAAAGAAAATGTAGTCGATGAGACAAGTTCAAGCCCCGGGCGAGGCTGTTTGTGTTTCAGTGCATGCCTAAGGAAAAAGCAGCTAATTTATCTTTAACGAGCAATAAAGAATAGGATATGTTTGATAGCCCTCTGTCACTTCATGATGGTTAAGGATTGAACTGACTTCTATTAGATGGTAATAATAATCCAACTCTTTTTTTTATTTTTCTGTAGACCTATGCTGTTCATTCGGAGAACATTTCTTGTCATAAATAACAACCAAAAACCTATTTTCGTGCATATCTTGATATTTCATTTCTTCTACATATAAAACCAGCATACATCGGGGAGTAGTTCAATGGACTGAAAAGTAATGAATACCTACCATTACACATGTGTGCTAGTTCGGATCTCGGAACCAACTAACGATAATTTTCCAACTTCCTCGACTGTTTGGTCACATATTCGAGACTATCCAATCCGACACATGGTGTCAGATGCTGTCATGTGCTGTCACTCAAACAGAACTGACCCAACGATATTTGAGCAAACTAACTTACACTTGACGTATATAACAGATTTCTTTATGGAGGTACCCGTGGTGTAATGGTTATCGTCGTAGGAAATGGACACGGCGATACGAGTTCAAATCCTGGACGAGACTTGTTGCATTTCACATAGCACTAATACCCTTGGGAAAGGTATGAATCCAATTATTCTCCCTCCAGGTATGGGTAAATAGTAGGGCAGACTGTTTTCTTCAGCCTTGTTGCAACTAGTCTAGGAGAAGAAAAACTCTGAATTCAAACCAGTTAAACTCCGCTTAAAAATTGACCTTGTGTCATATCCTGCCCGAGCGAAGGGGTTGGGTAAATATGATAACAGATTTCTACAACTTCCTTATTAAAGTTGGTCTTTACTTCCCGAAGCGTGTCAGGGCCAATATTTATAGGCAATAATAGGAAATACTACAAATTTGAAATAGAAAAATTGCCGCTGCATTTACTGAAGATTTTACATATTCTAGAATTCGGTTTTATCGATTGATTGACTGAATGATTGATTTTAACCGTATATTAATTCGTCTAGGCGCATTTTAAGCCTTTAGGTTAAGGAATTGAGTACAGTATACGTATATATTTTCATTTTTGTGTAGTTGTTTGTGCAGTCATATATCAAGTATTCCTATCAAATAAAAATAAAGACATTGTTTCTAGCAATATTTTCCATTGAATAATATTTATTTCGTAATTGTTTTTAATTGGAATCATTTTGAGATGAAGCTTCTTTATCTGAGAATTATTTTTTTTTATCTATTGCGGACTTTCGTTCTCAACTTGGTAGTTTTTTTTTTGTTTTTTTTTGGTGTTGTTTCTTCTTTCACTACGTTTCGGCCAAATTTCACCTCTGGCCTTCTTCAGGTAATTTACCGCGATTCATCATTCCTATCCGAGGTCGCAGTAAATCACCTGAAGAAGGCCAGAGGTGAAATTTGGCCGAAACGTAGTAAAAGAAGAAACATCACGCAAAAAAAAAAAAAAAAAAACTACCAAGATGAGGACAAAAGTCCGCAATAAATGATAAATTAATTCTCAATATTTATTTGTGAGCAAAAAATGCATGACCCCAAGTAAGTAATACTACTACTATTAACTAAAGGGTAAAACTAGAAGAAAGTTAATAATAATAATAATAATAATAATAATAATAATAATAACTCTATAGCCGGAAACTCTCAAAGAGTAAAATAATAATTAATAATAATAATCTGATTAATCCCTTATAGCTCTAAGTAATGAATATTAATACAAATAATTTACAAATATTTTATGGTTTTACGTATTCACGTATTGTCAGAGGAATAAATACCTGGGCTCTCCTCCTCGTAAGATACTTGGGAGCATTCTTGAAGTGGACCAGAAAACATCTTAAACAAATGAACCATACGATAAAAAAAACAACTAATGATCATGCATGGGGCGTTGCATCCCAGAGACAAACTATATGTGTCAAGGAAAGAGAGGGAAAGAGGACTTACCAATAATGAAGACAACGTTGAAGTATCGATACAACGACTCGAGGACTACATATAAAAGCGTTGAGGAAGCCTGATTATAGACACCTGAAGCAATACAGACGACCCGATGATCAACAGAACAGAAATAAACAGAAAACAAAAGTAGGTAGAAAAACAACTCCATGGACGTTTTAAGTGACATCGCACACGAGAAAACGTGGCCGTGGCTAAAAGGGAAAGCTTAAGAGAGAAACTGATTCTCTTCTGATTGCAGCACAATACAACGCCATAAGAACCAACTATATCAAAACAAGAATAGATAAGGTGCAGCAAAACTGCACATGACTGCAGCAATTTGACTCAGAAAGAAAGACTTGGTGGGCAAAGTAATTCACTGGAAATTGTGCAAGGAATTGAAGTTTGGCCATATGAACAAATCGTATATGTACAACCTAGAATCAGTCCTGGAGAAAGAAACACTCAAACCCCTCCTGGGATTTTGAAATACAAACGGATCACCTAATCTCAGCCAGACAACCACACCATATAATAATAAAAAAAAAAGAGAGAACCTGCAGATTTTTGGATTCTGTTGTCCCGTTGGACCAATGAGTAAAACTGAAAGAAAGCAAAAAAAGGCATAGTAACCTGGACCTTGCTAGAGAATTGAAAAAATATGGAACATGAACGTGATGATTATACCAATTTAATTGGTGTTCTTGACTTAGAAATATTGGAATAGGTGGAGACTGTCCAAACTACAGTATTATTGAGATCAGAGAGAACACTGAGAAGAGTCCTGGTGACTTGAGGAGATTTGCTGTCACACAAACTTCTGTGAAAGATCGTCAGATAATTCTGATATGAAAAGCTCTCAAAGAGTAAAATGATAATCAATAATAATAATCTGATTAATCCCTTATAGCTCTAAGTAATGAATCTACAAATAGTTTACATATATTTTATGGTTTCACGTATTCTTATCAATACTAATTGATTTTCAAAGAGATATAAATTTGTCGACCGTAGTCGAGGGTGACACGAAGGCCCTCTTTTCAATAGCTTTTACATAGAGGTGTAGGCGAGGGTGCTACTCAATTCCCTGGATTGTTCCACTTTATCCTTGATCCTTAACTTATAATACTGAGTGTTAAGCAAGGAAGCATCAAGTACCATTTTTAGAGTCTTTGGTATGACTCAACCTGGGATTGAACCCCGGTCTCTCGGACCATTTGCAAACACTCTACTCATTAGGCCATACTTGACCGATATATTGGACCTAAATCTAGGAGGTCCCAGACGTGTGAAATGGACCCTGCGCCACGAGTTCAAATCCTGAACAAGGTTGATTGCTTTTCACATAGTACTGATACACTAGGGAAATGTAAGAATCCTATTATTTTCACGCCTGCTATGGATAAAAAGCTGGGCAGTCTGGGTGCTTTAGCCTTGGTTTAGTAACCGGTCTAGGTGAAGGAAAACTTTTAATTCATGCCTGTTAAACTCCGCTTATAAATTGACCTCCGAGTTCGTATATATATATATATATATATGGGAGCGTAACAAGTTCTTCCACTCTGGGTCAGAATGTTCATAGGAATAATGGGAATGGAAGAGTACTCGAAATTTCCCAGAATTCCATAATTGGATTCCACTATCAGATGAAGTTTAGAGTCATTCACAGGATAATTTGGATAGTCTTACCCACCTCCAGGGAATAAAGTCAGCGTATTCTAAACCTTAACGAAATAGCGTACTAAACTTGATCTTAGAACTATGATACTAAAAATAGTTGTCTTAAATGGTTGTTGAAAATATCAGCGTGCTATTTGGGAATTAAACATCATATTTGTTTTTCTTTGAGGTCTATCAGTATTATTTTAGCCCAGTTGGGTGGGGCTGTAGAATACAACGACTGCTTCTCTAAAGACAAGTTAAGACCCCCAACCAGTATCCTGGATATGACATAAAAAATCTGATGGTGAGGTTCCAGTAACACCGGAGCTTTGGGGGATGTGGACTACCCTTCCATTGCCATCACTCCCAGGTCAACTCTGGCCCGGAGAGGACTCACCTGATAGGGTCCTATCTGTGGGTCAAATAGAACTAAACTGTCTACTTATGCTAAACTGGATTGCTTGAAATAGATCTGTTTCGACATTTAAACTGCGTACTTCCTTTAAACTGCGTACTTATCTAAACTGAATTGTTTAAAATGGAACTGTTTTGATGTTTATCTGTGTAAGCAAAACCTATTCTTATGTTAAACAGTATAATTTGAAATATAACTGTTTGAATAAATTGAAGAGCTTGAAATAGAAATGTTTTCCACAAATAAACTAAGTATTTTTGATACAGGACTGTTTATTTGTATGAAAATGGATTAGGCATTAAATAATCTACAAAGGTTGATATCCCGTAAAACCCAAACAAACCAAAGCAATATTATTAATTTCTATTTGACTTGTCATGATGGAAAAAGTCTGATTTCCACATAAAAATTCGGAAAGCATACTAAAATGCCTATTCGGTGGCCGATTTTTGTCGTAATTCTTTTTTACACGTGCATGAACATATGCTGATTCAGCAAAATGATTTGATTGTTTTGCTAGGTTGTCCCAAATCGTATGGAAGTGATCTCCCCTTTTAAAAGCGACTTCAATATCAAACAATTAGATTTAAAGAAGACACCTCGGATCTGAAATTCCATTTCATTTTCGTGTAACCCACGCATTTCAGCCATTAAAATTCGCAGCTTCCTCCTGGGAGTGTTATGCAAGTCCCGCCGGAAACACTCTTCTCTGACGAGAGTAAATATTACTTTCCTTTGAAATACGGAATATTTAACAAAGCCAAGTGAGAATTTCCTTGATGGAACTAAATCGAAATCATAGACGAGGTGGGGCGTGGAATATGTCGATTCAGATGTCTTCAACACTTATCAAATAATCGAAGGGGTTTCTGGAAACAGGCTTTGATTTACATTGCAGCTGTACGATATCAGCTGCAAATGTTCTGCCTTCCAAAAACATTTCTTCTACAAACAATAAATGGTGAATGTTTAGATCTGTCAGCTGGCGTTTGAGTTTAAATTCTGATAAAATGTCGCGTGTACTCAATGGGTTCCCAATAGAAAGGCGGACCATGATAAAATTTCTCGGGTGAGTAAAATATTTTGTAATTTTTTAGTATAGTGAGGCACAATTCGACATGTCCTTGTACTTCTATCAAGGTCATTAAGATGGTTAAATATATTTGACTGTGAGATACAGATTGATTGATACTCTCTGAATGCTACTCATCGTGACTGGCCTCTATGGCTAGTAGCACGATCTCGAAAGCTGTTGTCTTAGGCCTCTCTCAATATACTAGATCGTCGAGGTTCTTGTAGCCTAAATGAAATTTCTCGAAACATCTGTTTTTGTTCTGTGATAAAGTCCGCATTCAGTTTTCTCACAACTGCCTTTGGGTCTTTTATCATCCTTATGGCACTGTTCAAAATCATAAAGAATATGATAATTATTGCTCGAAAGAAATATTAGGAAACCATTTAATTGTATGCAAATTATTTAGATTAAAAATCCTTTCATAAAACGATAATTATTGACTGATTATTATCATCTGAGTTTGTAACACCAGTGTTTGCTGATGGTCTTTGACTGGGGTCTGAGTGAGAGAATGTCTTCTCAGTTCTCCAGTGCTCGTCTCAGTATTTAGGCAGAACTTACAAATACTGCAGTCTGGATGGTCTCTACTCGTCCTCCGATTTCTAAATCTTCTAGCCCCCTTATTATATCTTTGGGGATTGTTCCAAGTACCCCAGTTACATTTGGTATCACCGTCACCTTTATGTTCCACAGTCTTCTTACTTCTTTGTCAAGGTCTAGGTATTTATCTCTCTTTTCGTTATCTTTGATTTTTGGTTTGGTTTGGTTTCTTGGGTTTTATGGCATATCGACATTTGTAGGTTATTTAATGCCAAATCCATTTTTATACAAATAATCTGTTCTATTTAAAACAATTCAGTTTAGCATAAGTACACATTTTAATTGTCAAAAACATTTACATTTCAAACTATTCAAGCAGTTATATGTAACAATTCAGTTAAGTGTAAATACAGTTTTAATGTCGAAAAACAGTTCTACTTCAAACAACTCAGTCAAGCATAAGCACGCCACTTAAATGTAAGTATGGTTTAATTGTCAAAAACATTTCTATTTCAAGCTATTCAGTTTACTCAAACAATTCAGTTTAGCATAAGTATGCTGTTAGTTCTATTTAACCCATAGAAAGGGCCCTATCAGGTGCTACCACTCCGGGCCAGAGTGGACCTGAGAGCGATGGCAATGAAGAGGTACTCCGCATTCCCCAAAGCTCCAGCACTGCTGGAACCTCACCATCAGGTTGTTTAGTGTCATATCCAGGACACTCTTTAGGGAGGTGGTCTTACCCCTCTGCAGAGGTGCAGTCAGTGTATTCTACAGACCCAGCTGACTGGGCAATACATAGAGTTAAATGTCAAACACTTTTATTTCAGATAATTCTGTTCAACATAAGTACACAGATTAGACTTCAAAAACAGTTATCTTTCGAGCAACTCAGTTCAGCACTAGTACGCAGTTCCAATGTCAAAACAGTTCTATTTTAAACAATTTAGTTTAGCATAAATGCGCAGTTTAAATTCAAAAATCAGTATAGTGAACGAATCATAGTTTAGTTCTATTTAACGCACAGATAGGACCCTTATCAGGTGCTACCACTCCGGGCCAGAGTGGACCTGGGAGCGATGGCAATGAATGCGGAGTCCGCATTCCCCAAAGCTCCAGCACTGCTGGAACCCCACCCTCAGTTTGTTTAGTGTCATATCGAGGGCACTCGTTAGCGGGAGGGGGTCTTACCCCTCTGCAGAGAAGCAGTCGGTGTATTCTACAGCCCTAGCCGACTGGGCAACTTTCATTTTCATTCTGTGGCCTGCCTGGATGGCAAAATCTATTATTCGGTTTGTTCCCCCGGTTTTGTTTTTTTGTTTTTTGGGGGGGTTATTTTTGTTTGTTATAGCTATCAATCATCATCATCATGTCGTGCCGCCAGCACCGATATCCCTGACCCTCTTTCGTGACTTCTCCCTATCTTTCATCGCCTCTGGCTGGTATTCAGGGCTACATCCCATATCCTCACATAACTGCTGTATGTATGTTCGAGCTGGTCGTCCTGCTTTTGCTCGGCTATATGAGGGGGCCCATAGGAGTACATCACTTATGAGCTCGTCCTTGCTTCTCCAGCAATGTCCTACATGTCTGGTTCGTCTAGCTTGGATAGTTTTCGTGATGGGAGGCAGGTGGCCGTATAGTTGGTGCCTTATGAGATGTTGCTGCCAGTACTTGTTCAATATTGCTCGCAACATTCTTGTGTAATTGCCATCTAGCTTCTTCTCCAGCCGTTTTGTTTGCGTCCAAGTAGTGAATCCATACAGCAGTATCGATACGACCGATGCCTGGAAGAAACTATCGGTCAGGTCTGATTTCCATATGATCGATAGCCTGTCGATAGCTGTCCATGCCTTCGTTAGCCGTGTTTCGATGTCTTTTCGGTTGATAAGACACTGCTTCCTAGGTAGGTGAACCAGTCTACCTGTTTCAGAGAGGTTCCGCAAGTGTGGAGATTTTGCCTGTTTGATTATAGCACATATATTCAGTTTTGTGTGCGTTGACTTGGAGGCCAATGACTGTGGCGACTCGTTCCAAACTATGTAGTTGTGATTCGGCTTGGTTGGGTGTATTTGCCAGAATCGCCGTGTTATCGGCGAAGTCGGCGTTGGTAATTATTTTTGCGGGGTACCTTTTGCTTCTTTTTTTTTTGTCTGCTCGAAACTGGCCGGGATTAGATGATCAGGTTGTATCTCAATATCCTAGATTTTTTTAATCTCATTCTCAAAACAGGTAATGATTTCTGCATATACTATTTGATAGTATGGACAAATTTCCATTTCTTGCACAATTCACAATGCATCACCTTCACCACACAGTCGTGTCTCGTCTTATATTCTTTTTGCAGTAAATTGCTGCATTCGTATATTATGGGATTAATTGTTTCGTCTGAATCATTTCATAATTTACTCTTGCTATTTTGTTGTGTCTTATCTATTTTCTCTTGAACATAGTTGGTACTTATGGCGTTGTCTTTGGGAAGATTATTTTACTCCTTGAGAGTTTTCCACATCAGCATAAGACGATAGTCTTTCATTGGAGCTTTAGTAACAACAAGCCTCCTCAAGTCTCCAGGACTCCTCTCAGAATTCTGGCTGATCTCATTAATGCTGTAGTTTGTTTTGTCTCCACTCGTTATCTTATTTCTAAGTCCTCCAGTCCTTTTTAACAAATCTTTGGTGACTTTACCAAGAGCACCAACGACAATTTATATAACCGTTACTTTCATTTTCCCGTTTTTTTTTTCAATTCCCAAGCAAGGTCCTACTACTTATCCTTCTTTTCGCTTTCTTTCAATTTTACCCTGAGGTCAGCCGGGACAGCCAGGTCCACAATACTGCAAGTTCTCTTTTTTTTGTTCATGATTATGAGGTCTGGTCGTCTGGCCGATATTAAGTGATTATTATCATTGTTATTATTTTAGTTACTCGAAACCATATCACTGTTTTTAAATAAATAATTATGATTAAATAGAAATTAGATTATTATCAAATAGAAATAGCTTTTGATGCGAATATTTGAGACATACAAATATCTGCAAATAATTTACACAAGATAGGAATACTTGATACCATATAACTGTGTATAAATAGATGATTACAGAGAAATGAAAAAGTGCTATTGATCAATTTGTAGTGGAATATTTAAAATGTAGTTATGATTGTGATCACAAATTTTAAAATCAATCAAATTTCAGCATAACTGAATCAATGGGGAACTGATATGCAATTAAACAAATTAGCTAAACCATGTATATTAGTAGGACATAAACATAGCAAACCGTTTTCAAATTCTGAACTGTGAATCTTAACAAAACATAAAACCATTATGAAAGGTAAGAATCAAACTATTCTACCTCACACTAGAAATAAATAGTAGGGTGTAGTGAGATATTTAATTTCAATTTGACACTGGTTCTAGAAAGACAAAAATTCTGAAGTTAAGCCGGTTATATTTTGATTTGAAAATTTGATCTTGTGTCATTTCCTGCTCGTGGAAATTAGTTGGTTAACACGCGTACATATCAAGCACTCCAGCTAGCCGATAACGTATATGTAAATAAAATCTTATATGTAAAAATGCTTCTTCTAACGCTGAGAACGATGATGGCTGTTGAGTAAGATATCCGACTGACGTTAAGTCAGCCGGGTTTCGATCCCAGCTTGAAGTATCTTGCGTATCTAACCCCAATGAAGTCTGACGATACAGCCTGTCTGTGAATTACAATATATATATTTATATGGGAGTACAATATATATGGAACATGCATTGATTCTTATATACATTTGGAAAAGAAATTCAATACTTTTTAATTTTATAGTTCAATAAACACATAAATTCAGAAAAAGAAAGAGAAATGATATCATCATCATCATCAAGTCACACACTTTCTCACCATCCGTCCCTATCATTCTTCGCCCCTGGCAGATTTTCTCTCTCTCTCTCTCTCTCTCTATATATATATATATATATATATATATATATATATATATATTGTAGTTTAATGTATATATCGTAATATGTGCAATTGGACACAACTGATAGATATTCAGAAATACAGTAATGTAGTAGGGAAACATGTCTTCAATACATAATGGTTTGCGTTTTATTTAACTAATACCCTTAAAAAGATATGAATCCAATTACAACCAAGTCTGGGTAAATAATTATGGTAGATAAGACTCTTTTATCTTGCATGAACTGTGGAAGAAAGATAATTCTGAATTCTACTCTTACTCGTTCCAATGATGCCATTGTGCGGCAGGAGAAGATATCATGACACGCCATATCTTAAAAATGAGGTTTGATATTTCTCAACAACAGTCTTGTTGTGTCAGGGATGGGATTAATTAGCGATCATGTTTATCGCTTCATTTTACAAGTTTCTTTTATAAATCCCTGAATGAAAATATGATTTTGCCATTTTGTTGACTTCATTCTCTCCCATGGCCATAATAGTCCTCTTAGTTTGCCCCCTGGTAAAAAAAGAATAAAATTCTTCATAAATGAATTGTGAAATTCACAATGATAGTCATGTACTTCCAAAACTTTGTCTTGGCTTAAGAATGATTTTTCACGTAAACGTTCCTGTCTGCTTTTCACGATCTTTTCTTGATAAAAAAATCTCTTGTCTCTAACTTCTTGTTTATTATAACCGGTGCATTAGACAGTATATCATTATCAGTGATAATTGTATAGCTCCATAAGATCCCCAGGGTGGTATTAATATTGAATGATCGTCATTTATTGGCATACGGTCAACTATCTATACAATTAGTATCGGAGGAAGAGTCTGCTGTTTTATAGAGGCAAGCAAGCTGGTCTCAAAATGAATTGTTGTTGGATTTGATACAGTTTTGGAGACTCTCCATGATAAGAATTTTGTAAATCAATTCGTGATATTTTTCTTAAATACATAGAAAAGAAAAAACTACCACAACAATAGCATTCTCTATTTGAATATATATATATATATATATATATATATATATATATGTGTGTGTGTGTGTGTGTGTGTGAGTGTGTGAGAGAGCATGTAAAGAAATGGAAATTACACTCTGACATTTTATAAAAAAATTGCTTTAGCATGGATGAGTATACCAGTGACATGTTGAGATACATTATTTCTCTTGGTTTAGCTTGGCTTGGTTTCTTTGTTAATGGCATATCAACCTTCACTGATTATGTAATCCCTAAGCCATCCTCATATAAGAAAAGTTAAACTGACTGATTTGCGTTAACAACATATTAACCAGTCAAGGGTTATTTTATGTCCAGAGGATCGCGAATTGCGTCCATTCCACGTTAATATTTACATGGTTTGTAGAGTTGTTTCTCAAGCTATTTGTTTGCATACGGTTGTGTGATATCAAGAATTCCTATCTCATACAAAAAATCGAGCTCAATTTAATATCTAAAGTAAATAATAATAATAATTAGTGAACAATTATATCCTCAAATGATTTACAGTTATATGGCATCAAGCATTTCAATCAAATACAATACAATGGAATATATTCGACTATTCCCAACTAATACCACTCTGGGTCTGAGTGGACCTAGGAATAATGTCAATTTAATTTTGGTTTAGTTTGGTTTCGTTGTATGGCACATCACCTATTGTAGGTTAATAATGCCAATTCCATTTTTTACATATAAACAGTTCTATTTTAAAGAATTCAGTTTAGTTTAAGTATAGCTTTTTGTTTACTCTCAATTATATCTCAAAACAATTCTATTTCAAACAATTCAGTTTAGCATTAGGACGCAGTTTCAAGGTCCAGTTCTATCTCAAAGAATTCGGTTTAACAAAAGTACGCAGCTTCTATGTAAAAAAAAATACGGTTCTATTTAAAACAGTTCAGTTTAGCATAAGTACACAGTTTATTTCAATTTGAACCAAAGAAAGGACCCTATAAGGTGCTTCCATTCCGGACAAGAATGGACCTGGGAGCTATTGCAATAAAGGGGTAATCCAGTGGAAATAAAAGAATAATTCACATACGCTAAAGATAAAAAGATCTAGAAATGAAACAGTGCCATATGATCCTGTTTAGTGACACTCTCAATAAATCCCCTTGGAGGGTTCTGACTTTTCTTCAGCGAATGTGAATGTATTCTAAGTTCAGCTATGAGTAAATAGTAGGGCAGACTGGGTTCTTCAGCCTTGGTGAGGCAACTAGTCTAGGAGAAGGAAAACTCTGAATTCAAACCTGTTAAACTCCATTGGAAAAAAACTGGCCTTGTGTCATATCCTGCCCAAGCGGAGGGGTTGGGTAAATATGGTATTCCAAGTCCCACCTACTGGGCGGTTGGAATAAACTGTCATCATAAATAAATAAATAAACTGAATACATTCCTGGCATAACGTTTATCGACTAAGAAAATGGATTCTGCCTCCTGATTTGAAATACTGGACGAGGTCGTTTGAATTAATCTTCGGAAAGGTATGAATCCCAATGTGTCTGCCTCACCAGACGCCAGCAAGGATAGACTGCATTTTTTAATCCTGGTATGGAAACCAGTCTAGGATAAGGAAAACTCTGACTTCAAACCTCTTAAAAGTGGACCTTGTGTCACATCCTGTTCATATCAGAGGAGCTGGATTGATACATACATTGATAAATTATTACGTGATGAATATCTACAGCACTTGAAAGTCATTAAAATCGCTGTTAATCAGCATTCTGTAAATTCTGAATACCTAAATCTTGCATTATGTTCAATACTTGATAAGCTTTTTTTTCTGAGACTATTCTAATGAACACTAGCGGACGGGTAAGATCTATTTCTTCGTTTAATCATTTATTTGACTAAGATGGTTTCAAATAACTTATAATAATCATCATAAAAATAATAAGGAGATACAAAGTGATCGCCTAATCTCTACCTGAGGACCAAGCCTTATAATAATCTTAAATATTCCATTGCATAATCATGAATATCACTTTTTTATTTCTCTGTAATCATCTATTTGCTCACAGTTATATGGTATCAAGTATTCCTGTGTAATACTAATTATTTCTATTTGATAATTCTATTTTTATTTAATAATAATCATTTGTTTGAAAACAGCGCTATGGTTTCAAGTAACTAAAATAATAATGATAATAATGGGAAGGGAAACAACTCCATGGGCGTTTTAAACGACTAATAAACAAGATTTCATGCAGCAAAACCTGGACATGGCTACGAAAAGGAAACTTAAAGAGAGATACAGAATCTCTTCAAATGGCAGCACAAAATAGCACCATAAGAACCAGTCATATCAAAGGGAGGATAGATAAGACTTAACAAAATAGCAAACGTTGACAATGCGGTGACAGAGATGAAACCATCAATCACATAATAAGCGAATGCAGCAAATTGGCTCAGAAGGAGTACAAGCTAAACACGACTGGGTGGGCAAGGTGATCCACTGGGGAATGTGCAAGATATTTAAATTTGACCATGCCAACAAATGGTATATGCATAACCCAGCAACTGTCCTAGAAAATGACACACACAAACTCCAATGGGACTTTGATATATAAACGGATCACCTAATCTCGGCCAGAAGACCAGACCATATAATAATCAAGTAAAAAAGAAAATCTGCGAAATTATTGACTTTGCTGTCCCGTAGACAACAGAATAAGACTGAAAGAATGTGTAAAGAGAGATAAGTACCTCGACCTTGCAAGAGAATTGAAAAAAACTATGGAACATGTAGGTGACAATTATACCAATTGTGATTGGTGCTTTTGGCACGGTAACTAAAGGGCCTGGAAGATTTGGAAGTTGGCGGCCGAGTTGAGACCATCCAAGCAACATCATTATTGAAAACGGTCAGGATACTGATAAAAGTCCTGGAGACTTGAGGAGACTTGCTGTCACTCAATCGCTGATGTGAAAAACTCTAATGATAATAATAACAACAACAACAACAATAATAATAATAATGATAATTATAATAATAATCTAACCTAGGATAGACGACCAGACCTTATGATAATCAACTAAAAAAGAGAACTTGCTGTATTGTGGACTTTGCTGTCCCGGCGAAGAAAGCAAAAAGAAGAATAAGTACCTGGGCATCGCTAGGGAATTAAGGAACATGAAAGTAACGGTTATACCAATCGTGATTGGTGCTCTTGGTACAGTCACTGAACCCTTGTTGAAATGACTAGAGGACTGGAAACAATACAAATCACTGCATTGTTGAGATCGGTCAGAATACAAAGAAGCGTCCGGGAGACTTGAGTAGACTTATTGTCGCTCAAACTCTAGTGAAAGAACATCAGCTAACGCTGATGGGAAAAAACTCTCAAGGAGTTATGTAATAATAATCTTTCACAAGACAACGCCATAAGGACCTACTATGTTAAAGTGAGAATAGATAAAACGTGACAAAATAGCGAGTGTAAATTATGAAGTGATCGAGACGAAACGATTAATCCGATAAGAAGCGAACGCAGACATTCAAATTTTCTCTATTATACTGCAAGTCAAAATACCTAACTCTTTGGGATGGTTGTCTGTGTAATTGCTCACACACACACACACACACACACACACACATATATATATATATATATATATATATATATATAACTTTTCAAAATTAGAGTGTACTGAACTATCACTGAGTGAATCTCCTCCAAAATATAAAGTACCCATGATAAAAGAAGAAATAACATAATCCATAAAGCCTTTTATATTCTCTCTAAAACAATATGTTACAAATAATTCACAAGAACAATTTGTCAAATAAACTATTCTAACAACAAATAAAACTCTAACTTCATAGCATCCATCGAAATAACAAAAAGACACGACAATGATACCGCCATTAATTCATATAGCAGGAATCAAAAGCACACAAATTATATAGTATGGTAACACGCATTTGCTGCATACGCTCCTTGCTCGACGTCTTGCATCCTATTTATATGGATCGTACACTCCAATCGTTGTTAGGTTAATATAGATTTTACTTCATGGTTTTTGAGCTCCCATCTCTTCTCCTTATTTAAGTTCTTACTTTCACCCCTCATCTTCTTCCGTTGTCTCATCTTGTATTCGTCTTTCCGCTGTTTCTTTTCAGTTTCAATTCCTGTTTTTAAAGAGGGATGACAGTGCGACAACCATTTCATGAGCACACCTTTTCATATATTGACGACTTTTACTAATTACGATTATAACTCGGGTTACGTCGTTTCAAGTCTAATCGTTCTAGATTATACGTCATTTGTCAAAAATGAATATATAGAAAAATAAGAATCAAGTTTAAGTCATTTTATTCTGACTGCCACAAATATTAAAGTCGTAATATTACTAGAAATTCATTAAAAGCATATAAAATCATGTTATTGTTCAATAAACAAAATAAAAGTATATACAATCATCGTGAAATGTGTACAACTACAGCAAATGTTAATTAGTAAGTAAAGTTGGCGACCGTATTCGAGGGCGATCAGAAGGCTCCCTTTTCAATAGCTACTACACTGAGGTGTAGGGGGGCGCTACTCCTTTCGCTGAATTGCTCATCTTTACCCTTAATACCTATCTTATATTGCTGAGTTGTAAGCAAGAAGGTATCGTGTACCATTTTAAAAGTCTTTGGTATGGCGCGACCTAGGATTGAACCCAGGTCTCCCGAACCAATGATGACCACTCTACCCACTCGCCAATGAGCCGGTTCCCAGAGAAAAGATTATGAAAATATTGACGACTCTGTGTTGTTGTCTTATTTAGTGGTCTTTAACATAAATTAGTTTATTTTCTACTTTGGCAAAATAATTTTAATAACTGGATGTGTTCTTTAACCACACAAAATCATTTTATTTTATAATGTGTTAGAGTAAACTATATTTACAAATGAAGAGTCCGCAATGTAATATAACGATTGCCAAATTGTAAGTATCGACATTTACGAGTATGTGCGTACATGTAGTCATAGATTCACTATATATATTTTTCTGTGCAATATTAAAAAATGAAATTCATTCGTTTGTAAACTTAAAATAGATTCTTATTGACCGTTTATTTCTAAAAATGTATTTATAAATAAAATAGAGGTCTGACAATGGTTATTTGTGGGTTACTCTAGTGACAAGTAAATTTGGAGTCAAGTAATTTCGACTTAAGACTTTTTTCGACTTAAATTGTCTCTTCTGGAACGAATTACTGACCTGTACTACTTGTCTTGCCTCAACCAGTTATTGGAGAACAAGATGAAGAGTTCGACCGCTCTGTTCGAGTGTTTCCCACCAACTGAGTCACTTATTCTAACGTTAAAACCGTTTTCGTCCTCAGACTGAAACCATCCAATGAGAGCCGTGGTCTATACATGTCAAAAGTCGATCTTACTGGAGCATTATGTGGCACAATTAACAACATCACTAATGAAGATATTAAACCGATCGAACACTTGAAAAAAAAATGAAACTCATTCAAATATAAAATATCAAATTGCATCGTTTTAAATTGATACAAACTCCTCTAAATTCATCTTAAATGAAACAAATGTGCATTACAAATTCACTTATCCATTTTGGGAGTGTCTCGCTAAAAAGATGTTTCAATCCTTTTGTATGTACATTGACCATTACAACTCCTTTCTTCTTTCATTGTATTCACTACCGTTTCTTTTTCATTGTATTCACTACCGTTTCTCTGATAACAATGCTATCAAAAAACATATCTATAACTTATAATATTAAGACTGATGAATTTATATATATGGGGCTTGAGAATGTTTGGGTGTTATTATTTTATTCGTCGTTCATCGATTGTTGGTTGTCGTTCGTTTTGGTTTGGTTAAATACTTTAAAAATTAAACTTTATTCTAAAGGTAGACAACTATTTCGTGGTGTGGAACTTCCTTCCCATGCCAGTAAAAGCTGTCTGTCCCGTAAGAAAGTATAAAGAGAAAACGGCTGAGAGTTTGTTTTTTTGTTTTTTTTTTTGTTTCGTATTTTGGCACCTGGAAGCCCACCCAACCAACCACCATTTGTATCCAATAGCATGTATTATACATATTATAGTCGGATCATTCACCTGCTATTCCAGGTGTATAGAGGGTACCCGGATGGTGTGCAATTGTTAATGAACTAATCAATTAGGCCAATACTGCAGTGCTGTGATTTACCGCCCACACTAGATTATCTTTACAGGGTGGCCTGTATTATTCAAAGCAAATTCTTACATAGATAGAGCAGCTTGTGGTTGTAATTATAGAAAGATAATATTTCGAGAATTTTCAAATACCAACGATACCTTATACATGTGGCATACTGGCTGAAGTGTTTGACCACAGCCTTGAAGGCAATAAGTTCGTACTCCATTAACGTTTGCTTTTATACTAGTACTCTTGGGTGGGGAAGATATAAGCTCCATTATACAAAAGTTTTGATTAAGATAGCATCACTGCTTTCTTTCTACAAGGATCGATTTCATATAAATAACCTTCAGTCTAAAGTCATCTATAGGAAAAAAGCTTTTCAGAAGAATTTTTACATGTTTTTTTTCAATAGTTTTAAAAGGACCGGGAAATTTCTGAATTGAAACCAACTGCATGTCGCTTAGAAAAGGGCTTTGTGTTGAAATGTCTCCATGAAGGAGGATATGTGTAAATTCGTACACACATAAATAAAAGAAGGAGAGATTATATTGTTCAAAATACACGTAAAGGGAGATTTCGACAAATATGCATAAATTGAGAACTTGAAAATTTCTAACATCAAAATTGTTCACTTCGATCTCGAAAAAAGCACACATTCAATTCATATAATATATATATATATATATATATATATATATATATATACGCTTATAAAGATGATACCATATCATATATACGTGTGTAAGTAAGGATTAAATTTCGCAATATATATATATATATATATATATATATATATGTGTGTGTGTGTGTGTGTGTGTGTGTGTGTGTGTGTCTTCTATGTTTGTGTGTGTGCGCGCGCATATTTGTATTCTAATCATTGAATATGTAAATTTTGTACAATAATATGTATGAATGTATGTGTGTCTCTCTCCGTCTCTCTCTCTCTCTCTATATATATATATATATATATATGTGTGTGTGTGTGTGTGTGTGTCTTCGTGTAGTGATACATACATATTTATATATAAGCAAGCTCGTTCCGATTCACTACACTAGGGAACACATATACATACAATCACAAACGCATATACACACACATGGAAACAAAAACTCACTAGGACATGTACGTGAATTCTCTAGAAGTTAAACGCATTTGGGTGAGTGCACTTGTATGTTTGTCTGAATATATACCAGAACACAAATCCCTGCGGCAATATAAATATTTCATATCGGCTATTTAATGACGCCTGATTGCTTTTGAAAAAATCAATCGCTTCTATTGTTGGCGCCAAAAAGCTGAATTCTGACGGGAATGAATAGCTGTTTGCAGTTTTTTTAAAGATGACGCCGATTTTGTGAGGGTTGTGGTGGCGACGCGCCAGTTAAGTCATTTGGGAAATGGTGGATGATATTTACGATTGATAGACAAAACGATCTTAATTTTGTCTCGAGATAAAGATCGGGTTGGCTTCGTACCGAGAATTTTAGATAGATAGATAGATAGATAGATAGATAGATAATGAAGAAAAATGGGACCTGATTAAGAATCAGGTAAATTGCAGTATAAAAAATCAACTGATATCTCATTTATTCCTAAGTAGAAACTCTTTAGATAGATAGATAGATAGATAGATAGGGAATAGAACGGGATAGATTTCTATCGGCAGGTGGATAGATTGATAATACTAAATATGCATATGAACGAATATATATTTTTTAGAAGCTGATACAAAAATATTGGTATGAACAAATATATCTCTAATAGAACCAAATACCAAAAGAAATATTCATGAATACACTGAGTATTACCTTTTACTCATTAATGATGTGTTGAAGATGGAAAGTCTTTTTTGTGAACTGATCAGTTATCCAGATAGATATCTTCTTCATAGGTGGCATCATCCAAAATGTGTCCCCCCCTCTCTCTCTCTCACTCACTCGTTCTATGTCTGTCTGTCTCTCTGTCTGTCTCTCTCTCTCTCTCACACACTCACAGTATTCTTCTTCTTCTTCTTCTTCTTCTTCTTCTTCTTCTTCTTCTTCTTCTTCTTCTTCTTCTTCTTCTTGTTTCTGTTTGTTTTCCCTGTATCTTAGGTTCAATAGATTCTTCACTTCGATTTATTATGCATGACGATAACAAAGATATATTTTACTTTTCGCCAGAGTTAACAATCACAAATATATACTTCTGGGATTCTGAGGTTTCGTTTTAATCTTTAACAAACAAAACCTGTTTAGTTTGGGGTTTTTTATTTGTTTTCGTTTTTTTGTCAAAATGTCTTCATTGTAATCGTTCGCCTGGTTTCATTTTCATTTACTCGACTTGGTGCTAAGGAATATATTTAGTCGAATTATGTAAACATTTTCTAATTTTTCCCCAAGAGATCTTACTTTCTCTGTTGGTACTTTTTAATGATACAATGGAGGTGATATATTTTCTTTAAAAATGTTTTATTATAGTTGTTGTTACACCCTTGATGCATTCGGTCCAGAGAGTGTGTATTTATCCAACCGCTCCGTCAAGAGAAGGATGTGACATGAGGTCATTTTTAAGCGGACGATACTTGCTTTGAATTTATGGAGGTACCCGTGGTGTAATGGTTATCGTCGTAGGAAATGGACACGGCGACACGAGTTCAAATCCTGGATGAGGCTGACTGCATTTCACATAGCACTAATAGCCTTGGGAAAGGTTATTATTCTCCCTCCAGCTATGGGTAATTTGTAGGACAAACTGGTTTCTTCTGAATTCAAACCTGTTAAATTCCGCTTAAAAATTGACCTTGTGTCTTATCCTGCTCGAGCGGAGGGGTTGGTAAATATGGATACTTGCTTTGAATTCAAAGTATTCCTTCTTCTCTACTTCTTACTGTCCGAAAACTAAACAAACCAGTCTACTTTGATATTTTACCAACAGATAAAAGTAGAAACGATGGATTTATAGAGTCAAAGATGTTTGGGACCTGTACTGGAAAATTATGTGGTTAGTAACAAATTTTTTGTACTTATCTTCATTTACTTATAATCTTCCTTTTGTCTGTTGAAGCATGAAAAGATTGAATGACGATAAAAGATGCAGGGATATATCTAAACTCAAATTTTATTCCCAGGTCTAAAACTATTTTGTGAAGTGGAATGTTTTTCCCGAACCAGTAAAATAGCCGTCCTCCTAGGAGAGATACGTGAAGGGATCTAATCATGAAATTTCTTTTTGGCCCCAGGAAGCCCATCTTTTCAGGCATGCCCGGATTTCTTTTCCTGTCTGAAGCCCCCGGGAATGTTGTTATTTATGTATTCATTTTATTTCGTGTTTATCTTATTTTCATTTTTTTTTTATATCGTATTGTTTTTTATTTTTTATTTTTTTATTTTTCTTATTCAATCCACATAGATTCATGCCTTTTCTAGGGGTAATTACGCGAAGTGAAACACATCTAGTATTTGAACACGGGTCATCAATTTTATCACCGAAGTCGATTACCGTAACACGAACAAGGATTCATTTACTCTCTAAGGTGTAGATAATTATAACATATTTGTATTTTTAATGGCATTTGATGATACTAGAAGTTATCACTTTCTTTTTTTCATTTATATCCTTGTGTTGGTATGATATTGTTAATATTGAACAAGTTTATACTTCAGCAACAAGGGATTGAACCAGTCTAAAATGATTTTAGTCATCTAATTCACCTATTCCCAGACTGAATACTATTCTATTTTTTGTACTATTGAGGCTTCTATATTTATTATCTTATATTTGTTTTGTTTTGTTTTGTTTTGTTTTTTTAGTTTATACTATGCCGCAAGTTTGTGCCATCGATGTGTATTCTTTTTTTGTTTTTTTTTTTGTTTGTTTTTTTGTGCCATCGATGTGTATTCTTTTTTTTTTTTTTTTTTTTTTTGTTTTTTTGTTTGCTTGTTTTTGTTTTTTGTTTTTTTTGTTTATGGCATATAAACTTGTCTGATGTGAGTATTAATAGGAAAACTTTCAGATAGATGATAATTACGTAAAAGAAAAGTTTATCTGAATTTTAAAGAAAATTATATATTGAACCCTATATATATACTAATGCATAATTATAAAAACACTTTATTGACTGCCACCTGCATAGCGATGTAGCAATTCTCTTAAATATGTATCCATGAAAAATTTCGGCAATGAATTGAGATAGATAATGATAATTCTGATATATACTGATACAATTTGGTTTCTTTGTTTTAATGGCATTACATCATTCGTGAGTTATTTAATTCCAAAGTCATCCTTCTAGAAGAACAGCAGTGAAGTTAATTAACCCTTAGGTGGGAGGATAAAGGGGTTGATACCTTCCCTAAAGGTATTTGTGCGAAACTGAACGTAATAGCGTGACTGGAGTTCGAACTCGCTTACAACGCATCCGTAGCCCAGCCCTTTAATTCTTATTCCGCGAGGATACCACCCACACGGATAGGAATAGACTAGATAGATAGATATGAACATATACACACACACACACACACACACACACACACACATATATATATATATATATATATATATATATATTTATAAGCAGATTTTATTGACGGACATCTTGATATATAGCACTTTCCACTAATTCATTATTATTAGATATAATAAAGAAAATAGAAATATTTTCTCAAAAAAATTATGAGCAAATATTTGTTTGGGTCGTTTTCTGGCTAGCCCATTCATTCGTCTCTCTCTCTCTCTCTCTCTCTCTCTCTCTCTCTCTCTCTCCCTCTCTCTTTCGTCCTTTTTCATCGACGAATCGAAAATCGTTTATTGATTGCTCAGAGTCAGTCTTTGTGGACGTACGGAAAAACAGGAGAGCCAAAAATTTGGACAAATTGCGAGAAAATTTTTACCTATATTTACACTTTGAAGACAAACTTCGTTTTTGTTTAACACTTTGAATAATTTATTTGAATTGGCAAGAAACTGTATCTTTTATTTCGGTAGAGCTTGATAGTTTTGTGTATTGTGGGAACTGGTCGCGTTTTAGATTGTGAAGGAAGAACGAATTGTGGATCAGGTGCCAAATTTGTAGAAATAAGCTGGCAAGAAATGAAATACTATGAGAGTAAATAGAGAAATCATTAGTAATGAATGGATATGAATATTTGTATATAGATGGATAGAAAGATAGACTGATATACTTTACCTCTAAAAGTGTTTTAAATTAATATAATATTGTGGTCTTTGTACGTATTGGCAGAAATATATCACAATATTTCAATTAGTAAATAAAATAAACAAGAGTAAACATTACAAATATAAGTACCACGGACACGATACTCAGCTGAGTCTTTATCGGCATCTCTCTCTCTCTCTCTCTCTCTCTCTCTCTCTCTCTCTCTCTCAGTATATATATATATATATATGTGTGTGTGTGTGTCGATGCGTGTGTGTCTACCAACCTCATCACACGAGTTCGATATGACACTAGGTCAATTTTTAAACGTAGTTTAACAAATTTAAATTCATAGTTATATATATATATATATATATATATATATATATATATATATATATGAAGACTATGTATTAACAACCATCCCTGCCACGGCCAAAATGTGACATTTGGTAAATTTTTAAGCTGCTTTGAATTCCAGTTTTCCTTTTCCTCGGCTAAAGAACTCATTCTGTTATACTATTTAAACATAGCTGGGAGGAATAAAGATATCTTCATGCCTTACACAGCTGATAATGAACAATGTATTGCGGAGTTTTCTTACTAATTCAGTAGTCGCATAACCTGATTTGTCCGTAGGGGAGGATACTAATGTGCGTGTCCGAAACAGAATAGTTTGGCGGAATCTATCCTTATCCCAGTCTCTAGTTGGTTTTATTTAGTTTCCCTTCTCCTTGGTTGTTTGCCATACCAAGGTCAAATAGCCCAGTATGGCCTAACTATTTATACATAGCACGCAGCTCGACGCCCAAAGGGAGAGCTCATCCGCGATGTACTTCTCCCCCCTTTTCTTCTTAACTGGCGAAAACGTGTCGGTGGGCAGCTGAAGACGTGGGCCAGCACAATCAAGGATGACCTAGCAGCATTCTCCGGTCCCCAAGTAGTTGGTCTTCAGCGATGGAATCGCGATTGGCTTGCCATTTCGTGTGACCCGGCTCAGGATCATCGAACGTGGGCTGCGATCGTTGGAGATGCTTTACTTAGGAGGAAGCCGGTTCAACCCGATCAGGGTAAAAGCTGTAACAAGTCAAGGAGAATGAATAGTTGGATTCATACCATTCCCAAAAGGAATAACTCCGAATGAAATGCAAATAGACTTATTCAGGTTGTGAAGTTGAGCAGCCGAATCTACTCCCAACGACGATAATTATTACGTTATAAACACGTCTTAAATTTGTTATGGTTATATACTCCATGACGTCACAGCATGGAGTCTTCCCGACACTATGAATAGTGACTGACTCGATAAACGAGTCAAGCGAGTCTCGTCAGTTACCGGTAACCGTTATTGTTTGTATTTCCGTAAATATATACTGCTGTAAACCTTACATATCTTTCTGTTATTCACTTCTGGTCCTTTAAGGCCACAACACTATTGTAAATTCCTGATCATGAATTATCATTTGCTTACATATTTTAAGTTAACTACAATTTTCACCAATGTATTTTGTCGGCTATTGTTGGGGGCTGTTTTGTAGATTATATCTTCGGGTGTACAATTTTTTTTTTTTTAGTTTTGTATATAGTTTGATGTGTTGAAGGTATCTGTTACTATATTTATATTAAGATGAGTTAGAGTTTATTGTTGGTGTTTTGTTTTTTGTTCGAGATTGTTAATATCTTTTTCATAAATATGTATTTCGTGATTATAGTCTCTTTTGTCGTTATCAGATTTTTTTCCTCTGTTTATTTTGTATGCACTTCTTTTTACATTATGTATGAAGTGTTTAGGATAATATATAGTTTTAAAGAGACGTATGTTTTTCTTCTTTTGATTAGTATTCAAGGCCACAAAATCCTAAGGGCTCTTAGATAAAACGTTTATGATTATCCCACATATATTTTACAGCGGTAGTATATTTTTTCGTTATTTAGAGTGAAAAATTATGCAACCAGATTAATATTTATTATTTAGCTGTTGCTACAACAATAAAACTGTGGCACCAAAAACAAGAAAATTTAGCTGTCCAAAAATAAGTACAAATCTTGTATATATTTCAACAATTTTCCTTGATGGCATATGAAATATTGTGAGTTATTTATTGCCAAATCCATCCTTATAGAAGAAAGATTGTCGTACCATTTAAACCATAGCTGGAGACATAAGAGAGATCATTCTTTTCCCATGGATGTAATTCCAAAAGTTAACGTATTAGAACCAGAAGAATTCTCACTCACAACCTACAATGTGGATAAATAGATAGATAGAATCAAAATTGAATTTTATATTAAACGTACTGCCCAGGTAGATATACAAGATATAAGATAGGTAAGAAAATAAAAAGAAGCAACAAAAGATAACTATAATTTTTAGATTGATATATATATATATATATATATATATATATATATAGATATATTGTTGTCGGAACCATACCCATCTCACTATAATGGACTCTTCTCACC
This sequence comes from Sepioteuthis lessoniana, assembly GCA_963585895.1. Classification (NCBI taxonomy): domain Eukaryota; kingdom Metazoa; phylum Mollusca; class Cephalopoda; order Myopsida; family Loliginidae; genus Sepioteuthis; species Sepioteuthis lessoniana. The sequence continues at coordinate 101,552,051 of OY757910.1, forward strand.
GTATTAGTACAGAGATTTCGTTGCCAGAAGGGTAGATCACTATCAGTGTTATACGAACAGTACGAGACTTCTTACCTTGTCTATGTAACTCCATCTTTCTTGAGTAATATAATCTGTTATCTAATATCCGTGTTTGTGTTTTCATTAGTGACCCTTTCCGGGGCCACAATATATATATGAAGAAAAAAACAAAGTAATCCTTAAGTGATGAATTAATTAAGATGGAAAGTCAACGTTAAAATGTTTCGCTTATAATAAACCTAAATCAGAACATTAAGATATTGAAAAATTGTGTCTAACAGCGATGAATGTTTTATCAAAATAACGGGAGTAAAGAAGAAATTATTTATACAAAAAAAAACACAAAACATTTCAGTCATGTTTTTTTTTTCTTTTTAAACTATCACGTGTTTGGCAAGGGTAATGATGTTTAGAATATGTGCAATTTCAATGGAAAAATTTTAGATTACTTTGTTTTTCAATGTTTTTCATACTGTCAGATTTATTTACATTATTTACATCCTTATATATATATATATATATATATATATATATATATATATATATATATATAATTTCATTTTATCGCAGTTTCTTCCAGGCAGCGGTTGTGTCGATACTGCTATATGGATGCACTACATGGACGCTAACTAAACGGCTGGAGAAGAAACTAGACGGAAATTACTCAAGAATGTTGAGAGCAGTATTGAACAAGTCCTGGCGACAACACCCCACGAGACACCAACTATACGGACACTTGCCCCCCATCACGAAAACTATACAAGTTAGACGAACCAGACACGCGGGACACTGCTAGAGAAGCAAGGACGAGCTCATAAGTGATGTACTCCTATGGACCCCCACATATGGCCGTGCAAAAGCAGGACGACCAGCTCGAACTTACATACAGCAACTATATGAGGACACAGGATGTAACCCTGAAGACCTGCTGGAGGCGATGAATGATAGGGAGAAGTTGCGAGAGAGGGTCAGGGATATCCGTGCTAGCGGCACGACATGATGATATATATATATATATATATATATATATATATATATGTGTGTGTGTGTGTGTGTGTGTGTGTGTGTGTGTGTGTGTGTGTGTTATTCGGTCCAGTTAAACCAGAGTTCGGAGTAATTCCTTCAGGACAAGAAAGTCATTCAAGAGCTGAACATTTAAACTTTCCTGGTGGAGAGCTCAATGTAATTTTTTTACAGAGCAATAATTCTTTAAGAAAAAACTATATATATATATATATATATATATATTTAAGTTTTGGAAGAAGATAATTTGACGCTAGAATTTTTATTCGTTTTCCTAGTCCTGTTTTCTTAGTAAATCTAGAAATGACAATCTCAATCTGATGATAATCTATCAATCTATCTATCCTTTTTTTGCTAGCACGACTCTCTCTCTCTCTCCCTCTCTCTCTCTCTCTATATATATATATATATATATATGGGTGGGTGGTTAAGTTTTGGAAGAAGAACATTTGAGGCTAGAATTTTAATTCGTCTTCCTAGTCCTGAATTCTTAGTAAATGTAGAAATGCCCGTCTACTGTCATATTTTATACGTGGCTTGGCTGGGAAGAAATGATGTGTGTATACCTTATTCCAAGTACAATGGTTCGACGTTAATTGCAAACAGCTTCGATCAAGATTTGAACTTGGTTCATAGAGTTCAGGCTATATTTGTCTTCTTAATAATACTTCATTAAAACAATACAAACAAGTTTGTGAGTGTTTTTTTCATCATATTTCAAGATTTTTTTTTCAGAATCGTTCGAAAATATTTAAAAATTGTCTGAATTTTTCTCTCGGAGAATCTTTTTCTGATTGATGTTCATTTTTGATTGTACAATCGAGCTATCTTTTTTATTTAGTATTCCATGGAATTTTTTCGCCATTTTTTAATATCCAACATGTTTAATTTCCCCTGGCGGAATTAGCGTCTTTTAGCGTAGATGATTCTGATATCACTATTCGAACAACTTGTAAAGTTTGAAAACGAAAGGAACAAACAATCATGATTGGATTTTTAAAAACTAATAGTTGTTGATTTTTTTCAAAAAATATATTCATGGAGAATTCATCGTGGTAATTTCATCGCAGTTAATTCATCGTGTGGCAAATTTCTCATTGGCAAATTCATCCTATGGTAAATTCATAGTCTGCCAGTAAAGGCATCGAAGTGTGAATTCATCATATCATTTTAACTGATTTTATGATATAGGATTTCAATAACCCTTACTATTTTGCCCTTTTTATTAAATAATTAGGAAAAATGATTGTATCCCTAATTTAGCCATCTATAATTTACTTGTGATATATTTACTATATGAGGAATTTACCGACCATGAATGTGCCATACGATGAACTTACCAGACAGGCCTAAAATGATATCTGTTTGTTAGCGTCTGTTGTCATCATCATGATGTCGTGCCGCTTGCGCGCATATCCCTGACCCTCTCTCGCCACTTTTCCCTATCGTTCATCGCCTCTGGCAGGTCTTCAGGGCTACATCCCGTATCCTAACATAGCTAGTGTATGTAAGTTCGAGCTGGTCGTCCTGCTTTGCTCGGCCATATATGGGGGTCCATAGGAGTACATCACTGATGAGCAAATCCCTGCTTCTCCAGCAGTGTCCTACGTGTCTGGTTCGTCTAGCTTGGATAGTTTTCGTGAGGGGAGGCAGGTGGCCGTATAGTTGGTGCCTTGGAGGTATTGCTGCCAGGACTTGTTCAATATTGCTCGCAACATTATTGTGTAATTGCCGCCTAGCTTCTTCTCCAGCCGTTTAGTTAGCGTCCAAGTAGTGCATCCATACAGCAGTATCGACACGATCGCTGCCTGGAAGAAACAGCGTTTCATTTTATCGGTCAGGTCTGATTTCCATATGATCGATAGCTTATCGATAGCTGTCCATGCCTTCGTTAACCACGTGTCCACGTCTTTTTCTGTTGATGAGACACTGCTTCCTATGTAGGTGAATTTGTCTACCAGTTTCTGAGAGGGTCCTTCTTGTGTGGAAATGTCGCCTGCTTGATTAAAGCACATATATTCAGTTTTGTCTGCATTGACATGGAGGCCAATGCCTGCGGGGGCTTGTTCCAAACTATGCAGTAGTGTTTCAGCTTGGTTGGGTGTATTTGCCAGTATCGCTATGTCATTGGCGTAGTCGGCGTCGGTAATTGTTTTTGCGGGGTACCTTCTGCTTCTTTTCTTTGTCAGCTCGAAGCCGTTTTCTCTGGTTTTATCAATCGATGTTCTAAGCACGTAGTCTAGACAGATGATAAAGAGGTATTGGGCTAGCATGTCCCCTTGTAGTACTCCTGCTACAATGTCGAAGTATTCTGTGTCTCCATCCGCTGAACGTACTTTAATTTGGTGTTTCTATAGAGAATCGTTATTGCTGCTACAGTTTCTTTTGGTAGGCCGTATGCTAGTAGGATTTGTTTCATCTTCCCTCTGAGAATGGAATCGAAGGCCTTGGTAAAGTCGACAAATAGTAATGTCCTCCGTAGGTTTTTTGCCCGTACGCCTTCAAGGATGGCCAATATTTGTGAGATCGTGGTTAAGTGGCTACCAAGCTGAACTATTGCATCGTTGTAAACAAATTTAAGTTCCAGTCTCGTTATTGCGTTGATTTTCGAACTGACACCCTTGAAAAAGGGGGTGTCCTCGTGGTGTAATGGTTAAAGCGATGGACTGCGGAATCGTAGTACGCGAGTTCGTACTCCAGTCGCGCTATTACATTCACTTTCGGGCAAATACCCTTGGGAAAGGTATGAACCCCATTATCCTCCTAGCTATGCGTTAAATAGTACAACTACTGTTCAAGGAGAATAGCTTTGGCATTAAAAAACCTACTCAGGTTGATATGTCATTAAACAGAGAAACCAAACCAAACCAACCCTTGAAAAAGTTATGAACCCACTTATCCTCCTAGCTGTGGTTCAAATATTACCACCATGTTCCACAAGGAGACTGTGGCATTAAATAACCGACGGATGATGACATGCCATTAAATAGGAAAACCAAACCAACTCCCAATATGTTTTCCAGTCTCCTCACTCACAGCAGTCCCCTACGTCGATGTGTCTCTAAATCAATGTAGATCTTTAAACAATTAAAATTAAATACAAAAACAGAGCTCAATTTAGAATCTATAATAGAAATATGTGCACATCTAATTAAATTCTTTTGTCTGGCAAATATCTAAAACTTCTTTGTCGTTCTAATTTATTTTTCTTCAATTTATTGTATCAAAAAAAAATCTTCAATATTTTTTTTTAAATTCACAATAAATAAAAGACCTGTAATTAAAAAGTAGAACGGAAGCTTCAGGCCTAACAAATTCTGTTCGAAACTGAGCGGCACTAGTTTATAAAAATGTCCCACAGATATCAATTAAAAGAAAAAAGAAAAAGAAAGACTTATTTAAGAATCTTCCTGTAATTAAAAGCGTACGGAATCCAGTCTGGAGTAAATGAAATGGAAATGTGATAAATAATTAAAAGCTATTTTTTAACACTCCATTTACAAAGTCGAGTATTGTGAATTCAGAGTTATCGATTGAACTGAGTTTTGTTTAAGCTAAGCGATTCTTTGATTAAAAAAATGAAGGAAAACTGAAAGGACTTTGACAGTTCTTTTATGATCTTAGGCATAGCACCTCACAATGGAGCTAAGGTTATGTAAGCTGATCTCGCAACTATTTTTACTCTAGTGAGTTTGACAGAGGCTGACACATATTACAGGTAAAAGAATAGGGCTGAGAAAAGTCAGAAAATATTCCAACAAAAAACATTTTCGAAATTCGTTACAGGACATAGGCATATTTACTTAAAGTTATCCCGATATCATCAAGAGAGAGAGAGACAGCAAATTGTTGTAAGATTTATCTTTTTATTAATATTGGACGTGATCTTTAAAAGCCCTTCGAATTTGACTTCCAGGCTATAATAAAATCCGGCTCTATCTGAAACACGAATTTTACAGTATATAGGAGAATGGCACTGAGTTCTAAATATCATACTTTCTTTTTTCTTTCTTTCGTTGTTTCTTTCGTTCTTTCTATTATATTGTCATGTCAACACGTGTAAGGGAATGTTATTCGCAGATGTTAAGGACTTGCTTTAATTGTTCATTCATATTACAGCTTTTGTGCAGTTTTTTCGTTGTTTTGTGAGGGTTTTTTTTTTGTTTTGGTTTTGCTTTGCGTGGAGTTTTATAAAGTCAAGCATTCCAACATAATAAAAATAATTTGCTCACAGTTGTATGGTTTCAAGTATTTCTATATGATATTAATAGTTATATCACTTCAAATTAGCAGTTATAGTATTTCAAGTTTGTTTGCTTGTTAGTTTGTTTGTGTTGTATGGCATATCAACCTTCGTAGGTTATTTAATGCCGAATCTATTTTTATACGAATAAAAAAAATGTTCAAACAATTCAGTTTAGCATAAGTACACATTTTCATTGTCTAAAATATTTCTATTTCAAGCTATTCAGTTTAGTCAACCAGTTCTAATTCAAACAATTCATTTTAGCATTAGTATGCAGTTTAAATGTTAAAAGGGTCCTATTTTAAGCAAATCTGTTTATCGTAAGTGCACAGTTTAAGGTCAATTTGACCCATATAGAGGAACCTATCAGGGGCTATCACTCTGGGTCCCAGTGGACCTCGGAGCGATGGGAATGAAAGGGTACTCCGTATTCACCAAAGCTCCAGATATACTGGAATCTCATCATCAGATTGTTTTGTATCTTATCAAGTAGACTCGTTTGGGTGTCTTATCCCTCTGCAGAGAAGCAGTTTGTATATTATGCAGCCCCAAATAACTAGGCCATTTGTTGGGTGAGTCTTACCCCGCTGTAGAGAAGCAGTCGGTGTATTCTACAGCCCCAACCGACTGGGTATATTTCAAGTAATTAATAACAATCCTTTGAACATATCTATGGCTTCAAGTAATTATTTTTGTACAAATAGTTTACACACATTTATATGTAGAATATTCATATCAGATACAAATGATTTTTAAACAGATCTTGGTTGGCTATTTTTTATAGTATATCAACCCTTCCTCAAAGGTTATTTGATGCCAAATATTGTTTATACATATCAAATATATGGTTTGTAAATGAATAATTTGTAGGTATCATTTAAAACAAGTCAGAGTTCATTTGTTTTGACACAGTTAAATGGTTTCAAGTATTCTTATCTAACTCGAATAATTCTATTTAGCATTATTCATTTGTTTGAACACACTTAAACAATTTGAAGTATTAATATCTTGCACTGAGTCTTTATTTGCTCACTGTTAAATTGTTTAAATGATTCCCAGTAATATTTATAATTCTATTCATTTTTTGTCATTCTTTTGCACAAAGATGGTTTCAAATATTTCCATTAAACGCAAACAATTCAATTTAGCATCAGTCATTTGTTCATTAACATTTAAATGGTTAAACAGTTAAAGACAGTTTTCGGGTTGATTTGCAATTAAACCAAATAACCCAATTAAACCAAACAGATCAATTTGAACCATAGATGCAACCCTAACATATACTACCACACAGTGCAGAGTGGGCCTGGGGGTCATGGCAAAGAACAGATATTCCCCACTCCCCAGGTCTTCTGAAATGGGGCCTCACATTCAGATGCATTTTAGTGCCATACCGAATACACTGCATTTTTTGTGGTTCGAGAGAATTACCCACCACAATAGTAGATACAGTCAGTTTTTCCGAATCTCTGCCGACAGTACGCAATCAAGATAACATAACCAGAGATTAAATTTATAGTTTATGTGAATTCAAGTCAAGTTGAATGATATTAGAGTGTACTTCAGAGTCCTATATTAATTCCTATACATTTTCTGAATAATTGATTTAAATCTTGATATAAAGTCAATAAAAATTAGACTGTTCTGTAAGTTTAATAACTGTTCAAATATTCTTTACAACCTTTTATATATTAACCAGAAAATTTCCAAATCAACGTCTCGCGGTGAGATTCCGATTTTGAAGTTCTGTGAAGTGTGAAACCAAACCATCGTTGCCATTACTCCCAGGTCAGCTTTGGTCCAGAGTGTTAGTACCTGTTAATGTACCATCGATTGGGGTGAGGTTCCAGAAGTGCTGGAGCTTTGGGGAATGCAGAGTACCCCTTCATTGCCATTGCTCCCTGGTCCACTCTGGCTCGGAGTGGTAGCACCTGATAAGGCCCGAGGGTTAAATAGAACTAATAGCATCCTTATGCTAAACTGATTTTTTTGAGTAAACTGAATAGCTTGAAATAGAAATGTTTTTAACAATTAAACCATACTTACATTTAAACTGCGTGCTTATGCTTAACTGAATTATTTGAAATAGAACTGTTTTTCGACATTAAAACCGTATTTACACTTAACTAAATTGTTACATATAACTGCTTGAATAGTTTGAAATAGAAATGTTTTTGACAATTAAACTGTGTACTTATGCTAAACGGAATTGTTTTAAATAGAACAGATTATTTACATAAAAATGGATTTGGCGTTAAATAACCAACAAAGGATGACATACCATAAAACCAAACAAACCAAACTAAACCATCGATTGGTAAAATACATGTTGGAGATAATGTTCAATATGGTATTGGAGAAGATTAATACATTTACATGACTACAGATCCAATGTTTACCTGTTTAAAATGACTGAACGTGTATACTGAGAGACTTTAATAGTTTTGCTGGCTTCATCCTGAAATAACCAGACAAAGATTGACTTACCCTACAACCAACAAACGAGTAAACCACGTCAGAAAATTAATTATAAAAAAAACTCTCCTTCTCTCTCTCTCTCTCTCTCTATATATATATATATATATATATATATAATTTCACTACCGTCATCTGTTCTACGAACTAAGCTATCAAGAGATTCCGCTCTTCATACATTAAATATATATATATATATATATATATATATATATATATATATAGTCATCCACAGAGAGACTGTTACGTTGTATCACAACTATTCAGTGTGGCTTGACACACTTCAAGCTGGGATCGAAACGCGTCTAACTTTGCAATAGATTTGGTATCTAACCACACAGCCATTTCGTCGACATACCTCACCACAGGAATTACAACGCATTTGTATTAGATCTTGTTTGTTTACATTTTGCTCAATTTGTTAGAAGAGCGTTGCATTACGTGGGTGCTCAACCCCCGGAAGGGTAGCATATATATATATATATATATATATATATATATATATATATATATATATATATGATACTATATATATATATATATATATATATATATATATATAATGTATCAAAGGTATCTTGATTGGGAATTCCCTGTTGCATGTACTCTAAACAGGAACATTTCAGAAAGCGTGACTGAACTCCAGACACGCCATTACATTCACATTTGGACTAATACCCTTTAGAATGATATGAATTCCCTTATCCCTCAAAATGGTTAGAGTGTTCGCCAATGACCTGGGAGACCTGGGATTGAACCCAGGTCAAGTCATACCAAAGACTCAAAAGAATCGTACTTTATGCTACGTTGCTTAACATTCTGCATTATAATGTAACGATCAAGGGTAAAGTGGAGCAATCCAGGGAAATAAGTAGCGCCTTCACGGAAACCTTGGTGTTGTAACTATCGAAAAGGGGGCCTTCGGGTTACTCGACTACGGTCACCAACTTTACTTATTACCACAACTGTATTTCTATGAGGTTTGCTTTGGCATAGAATAAGCCATTATATCTTGGTTTAATGACATTAAACCAGGATATAAAAAATCCCAAAAACTGGAAATCTGATTTATGAATGAAATAAAAACATCAATGACACCTCAGTGTTGATTATGTCTCCATCTTTCAGCAAAATACATGAAGTAAGATTTTTCAGAATCTCTTTTTTTTTTTGTTGTTTTTTTTTTTTACGTAGAACTGTTGCAAATGCAGCAATACCCTTTTTTGCTTTTGAAATCCAGTATAATCTATGCTAAAAATCCATTGAACATCACCTCACAAATAATTATAATTAGTCTGATGAAATAATATCCCTTGCAAAAATCAGTTCAGACTTCCATGTTATTGTTGTCTCTCTATATATTTGTCTTAACCCACAGTAATTCACCGCTTAAATAATGATTATCATCACTATATCATATGTTTCACATTTCTAATCTTGTTTAACATGAGAAAAACCGGATTTATTATCTATGCTGCAATGACATATTCAAAGGCAACTGTACTGTCCCCAATAAATTACCTGAAATTAATATTTTCCAAAATTTATCATTTAATCAGCTTAGTTTAGCTATGGAACAAGTCTAGAAGTATGGAACACTTAGTGAGAATTGAAATCACTCACTGTGGTTTGATAATCTAACTTGCTAAGAATCAAAAGTAAAGTGCCCTGAGGTTCATATAGACTAGAACATAATAAATATATAAATCCTTGCTAAACAAATTGACGCCTATATGGAGTAATGGCAATCCTCGTAGAAAATGGACACGATAACTCGAGTTCGAATCCTGGACAAGGGTCACCTGTGCAATTTGTTTATATACAATAGTATTATGCAAGATAATTTTGTCCTTATACAGTACTGTTAAATACAGCAAACAAATAATGCCCTACTAATAACTTCCCAAGTTTTCTTGCCAGTGAATGTATAAGTGTTTCAAAAAATATGAAAAATATCAAATGATTATATTTATTAACCGGTTCATTGGCCTAGCGGTTCGAGTGTTCGCCAATGGCCGGGGAGACTGGGGTTCAATCCCAGGTCGAGTCATACGAACGACTCGAAAATGGTACTTGATCCCTCCTTGCTTAACACACAGCGTTATAAGGTAAGGATCAAGGGTAAATTGGGACAATCCAGGGAAAGGAGTAGCGCCCACCCCTACACCTCAGTGTAGAAGCTATTGAAAATGGAGCCTTCTGGTCACCCTCGGTCGCCAACTTTACTTTAGACCGCCTAATTGGTCTAGTGGGTAGAGTGTTTCTCAATGGTCCGGGATACCTAGGTTCAATATATATATATATATATATATATATATATATATATTGTCATCCACAGACAGACTGTTTCGCTGTATCATAGCTCTTCATGGTGGATTGACTCGTAGGATACTTCAAGTTAGAATAAAAACACGTTTCACTTTACGCTAGATTTAGAATCTACCCGCTAACCATTTCTGTAACATACGTCAGTTCAGGAGGCTTTCGATCGTATGGAAATTAAATTTGACCGATAAAATGAAACGCAGTTTCTTCCAGCTGCGGTCGTGTTGATACTGCTATATGGATGCACTACTTGGACGCTAACTAAACGGCTGGAGAAGAAGCTGGACGGCAATTACACAAGAATGTTGCGAGCAATATTAAAGAAGTCCTGGCAGCAAAATCCCATAAGGCACCAACTATACGGCCACCGACAACTATCCAAGCTAGACGAACAAGACATGCAGGACAGTGCTTGAGAAGCAAGGACGAGCTCATAAGTGATGTACTCCTATGGATCCCCGCATATGGCCAAGCAAAAGCAGGACAACCAGCTCGAACATTTATACAGCAGCTATGTGTTGATACGGGATGTTGCCCCGAAGACCAGCCAGAGGCGATGAATGATTGGGAGAAGTGGCGAGAGAGAGTCAGGGATATCCGTGCTAGCGGCACGATATGATGATGATGATGATAATGACATTAGATTTCGTTTGTTTATATTTTGTGCCATCGAATAACAGTGCTGAATTCGTTAGAAGAGCCTTGCATAACGCCGGTGGCAGCCGTTAATTCTTTTGCTAGAGTGCTCAACCCCCGAGAGGGGAGTATATATATATATATATATATAGTGAGTTTTTGAGTAATTTATAGATATGTAAAAGGAGCCATATGAATGCAATAATTCTCGGCATTACAATTTGCCTTACATTTGGCTCATTTTTTTTTTTACATTGACAATAGTCTCTTTTTACTTCTGAAAAACTGAAAAAGAAATGGGGTCTAGAGTAATTACTTTAATGGAAACGAGAAAACTTCGGTCGACAATTCGCTACATTAATTGTCAATTCGGTTAAATACATTTTGGAATAAACAAGAATGTATTGCAGTAAGACTTTTCATAAGGATCCATTTCAATAATTTTGATGACTGATTTATCATACTGAAATTCCACGGGGAAAAATAATTATTCTTATGTCGTCCTGACATATCTCGCGAGATTTATCTCAAACCTAATGTCTTTGTCACTTTCGTTTTTTGCATTTCCTGCTCACTCTCCTTCTGTATATATATATATATATATATATATATATATATATATATACCAATACAAATAATCAAATGCATTTATATATATATATATATATATATATATATATATAATTGTGTAGGCGTCATATTCAATTCAAACCAATTTTCTATATTTGCTAAAAACGTACAACCATTTCAGAAAGGTTTTACTGTTATGTATAATCTTGTCTATATGTCGGTATCTCTGTTTGTCCGTGTCTGTTTGTCTGTCTCTCTCTCTCTCTCTTCCTTTCATACAGACATGCACACACACAGTGATAAGCACTCTCCATGATGACTTTCGGATAAGTTACGTAGTCGGTGTATGAAAAAGTTCATAGTGATTTTAAACAGCGGTATTATTCAGATATAACGAAATTAACATAACTGGGAAATCTCTCTCTCTCTCTCTCTCTCTCTCTCTCTCTGTCACGCACACACTCGTATATAAATATATATATTTATACATATACAGATAGATACATAGATAGAGAGATAGAGAGAGAGATTGCCAATTCCAAAACTGAAAATAATGCTTCTAAAATAGTTGACGAATAAATGATGAAAAAAATGATAAAAAATATTTCAAACACAACATATCAAGGCCCTATATTATCAAGTGTCGTTTTAAATATTACTATATTGAAATAATTGTTTTTGTTTAATCCTATATAAAGTATTATTACTTTTTGTCATAACCAATAATGTTGTGTTTTAGGAACATTAACTATTGCTCCATAGTTGCCGATTATTCACCACCCAGCAATGTGTTTGAAGATACATATATATATATATATATATATATATATATATATATATATATACGTGGTGCCTTCAATAAGTTTCTAGACTGTTTTTGTGAAAGGCACTTGAAATTATCGTAGACACTTGAAAATTCAGTATGTCATTGCTATACATCTTGTGAGATGACTGACCAATTCTTATGATTTCAGCTCCAAATGAACAGCTTCAGCAGCAATTGGAAAACACCCTACTAAAGCCTGATTGTCACAGCTGGTGAATTTCAAAAATGCAATCTGGACGTGAGGACACTTTAGAAGAACGATATGCAATAAAATTCTGTTCTAAAATTGGAAAAAAGTCCACAGAAACGTATGGAATGCTTCAGACTGCTTTTTGACTATCTTGCATGAATTGAGCATCAGTTTTTGAGGGCCAAATGAGATTCAAGGAAGGCAGGGAATCTGTGAATGATGGTGAGAGGTGTGGGAGGAGTAAGGAAGTCAATACACCAGGGTTGATTGGCCACAGGGTTAGGATTAGGGTTACTATGTTGAGGTTTTAAGGGGGTTCAGGAAGAGATTCCGTCGGAAGAGGCCAGCGCCCTTCAAATCGGGTCAGTGGCATTTGCAGCAGGACAATGAACCAGTCCACAACTCTATCCTTGTCACAGACTATTTGACCAAGATGGGCGTCAAGACAGCTCCCCACCCTCCCTAAAGTCCAGACCTTGCTCTCTGTGACTTTTGGTTATTCCCTAAGCTCAGAGACGGTCGTTATGAGACAACTGGCGTGATGAAAGAAGCTATGATGTAGGTCATTGACTCGCTCACACAAGAGGACTTCCATGGGGCCTTCAAGAAGTTGTTGGAACGGTACAACAAGTGTATTGCAGCCGGAGGATATTACTTCGAAGGGGACTAGAGTTTCATGTGTGTTCTATCAATAGAAGTGCCCATACGAAAAAAGTCTGGAAACTTACTTAATGATCCTCGTATATATATATATTGTCGGCCGCCCCTAGCGTAATGCAAAGCTCTTCGTAAGAATTGAGCACTCTGGTAGCCGATAGGGTATTAAAAATGTAAACAAAGGCTGCTGCTGCTGTTGCTAAAAATAAAATACCTTAAAATTCCCTTAGCCAACGTAGTCCGCTTGTAGCTGTGTGGTCTGAAACCTTAATCTATCGTAAAGTTAGACGGGTTTCGATCCCGGCTTCGAGCGTCCTGCGGGTCTAGCCACACTGAAGAGTTCTGATAGAACGAAACAGTCTGTCTGTGGATGACAATATATATATATATATATATATATATAGGGCGTGGAACCAAAATATAGAATGAATTTTTAAAACTTTTTTAGTCTGATTAGTTCAATTTTTGAAAAAAAAACGAGAAACAGAAACAGGGAGAGGCAGAAAATCGAACCAATATTTAGATTGGAAATGGAATTTGTTTTGTTTTATAAAACACCCTATATAGTGTAATCAAGAAGGTTACAGGTCTTGGTTTAATGGAGGCCATAAAGAAACTACAATCATGAAAAACATTTTGTGATTTGGTTTCGACGTTAAGCCAATCATAGATTCTTTGTCGTTTCTTTTCTTGCTCATTCATATTGGGCTGGACTTTTATGAAAAAGTGATTGAATAATAGAATTAATCACAAAAAATATAGATTTAGCGCATTTTTTTTTTTTTAATTAGACTAATCATTTTTCAACTGCTGTATTCTCCGGTCTTCTTCTGATGTCTTTTATCGTAGTCGATAACCTTCAGGAAATTTTTAGCCGAGCCTTTTTTTCTGCTGTCTGTATGTCGAGATATTTCGTATCCCTTAAATAAGCCACGGGTCACTGTGCCTGTAACTTGGTTTAGTCATAAGGGCGGTACACATGTAGTGTGTTTTGGGTAGAAATAACCTGTTGGAATCCATTCTTCTTTAAGTCTACTACTAGTCTAATTGTTATATATTTGATCTTTTATTGGCTGCATGAGTTATATGGATATAAAGACGGGATGAAACTGTGTCTAAAGGTAAACAAAACACAGTGGAAATGCCACATGAATTGCGTATATGGTTTGCTGGAAAAAAAGAATAACAACGTGGGTCAAGGGCGTCAGGAAAATTATATAACGAAAGAAGATTTTCGACCCACGACATAGAGAGAGAGGGGGGATGGCAGAAAGGAGACTAGAGGTCACACAACTTTGAGCGCTGACCGTGAGCCAGACAGCCCAATTCTGAGAGTAAGGAAAGGTCTGAAATTTACAAAAAATGTCGAAAATGAGTATGACCAAAGAAGTAAATAAGGAAACGTTGCGTAGGCTTCCATAATTGAAATACATATAGAAGCTGAGATGATCAGATATTTTGAGTTGATCTGTGCCAGTCTTCCGAAAATAAGAATTAAGATGAAGCAGATATGATCAAATGTTTTAAGTAAGCCCCGTTCCAGTCTTGTGAAAGTAGAACGAAGAGAAGCGTTTCAGTGGGGATTTTGTATCTCCCGCTGGTTGTATATCTTAGCTGTTCTCCACGTTCTCCTGACGCAAATAACTTCATACATTCTGTAATAAAAACAGGAGAAAAGATTATATTATCATAAATAACTGCTATTGTCTCCCACTCCAGTCATACAACGTAATTCCGTTTTCTCTTTCCTAGACCAGTCACTGTGCTAAGTCTAAAGAGCCTAGTGTGTCCTATAATTTGATCATAGCTAGATTCTGCTAATTTGATTTATACCATATCCGAGGTTATTAGCGTTATGTGAAATGGAATTAGCCTCGTGTAGGATATGAACCTGAGAAACCGAGTTCTCTATATACGAGAACCGTTACACCACGGGAGCCTTTCCCATGCGTCATTAGATAAATGGAAAGACGAGATAATGACAGGAGATATCATGAGGTATAGACAACAAAAAAAGAACAGTCTACCCCTGTGGCTTTAATTAAAGTTTCAGAAACGTTGTTTGCATGATAACCAAAGTGTACAACAACATTCCAAGACTTGTAAATAATGTAAATAATTTTATTTGTTCTATCCTTTTCCGAAAGTAAGCCTCAGACATTACTTACGTAATATAAATGAATAAAGTTGTTTTGTTTTTAATTCATCGAAGATATGAAACGAAGAAGAACATATATTAGATATGAGCAGATAAATATCAACAGATTTTTGATAACTTGGAGCAGTTTGAAAGAAAAAAAGGAATTACCTGGGCTCGATACAAAATACATAGATAAGATAAGAATTTGACAGATAGATAGATAGATAGATAGATAGATAGATAGATATTCGTGCCTCCCACCAGACAGGATTTGACTCAAGGTATTTCTTATGATAGGGTTTTAGAGGAGGGGAAGGTCAGGCGCAAACCGAGATTCGTGTTCCGCTGGACTACGTTGGTCATAGGCTCACTGAGTGTTATGCGAGCCAGGTAACCCTTCTTGACTTTGACACTCTAAGTTCAATAAAGGCCACGAGATAGATAGATAGATAGATAGATTGATAGATAGATTTATGTATGAAAACATTAAACCTTACTAACTTGTACATATTTTCACTTGGCCTTATTGTTTATCTACATCGAAAACCATTTCAGATAAAAGGGTAGTAAGTGCTTATTGAGCTTTTCAAACATCGTTGCAGGCTATCTTTTGTGAACAGTTCAATCTAAGTTATTCAGAAGAAATGAAATCCATTTTTCCAAGGATGCAGAATTAAAACAAAATATATATTTGATAATTCAAGATTTGTTTTAGTTGCTTTCTCATTATTTTCTACGCGTCGGGAATCAGACTTGACAATTTTGATTAAAGACTTCATAAAATTGAAATAATTCCTGTGAACAGATATCATTTTATTATCTTCGTGCCGAGAGGGAAAAAAAAACGAGGATTGGTTTAGCATTAAATCAATAATTTTGCAGATTAAATGATTTAGAAAAGTATATTTTCCAAAAAGAAATATAACTGCTGTGTGTTTTAAAAGAAAGATGAAAAGAAAGATTATGTTAATAAAGAAAGAAAACAATAACAATAAAGTGTGTTATAAATGGCGAATGTTGTGAAATATTGGCAGAAAAAAAGATTACATTTTTTTCAAATTTCTTCTTGTCTTTTCTTTTCATTTTTCTAATTTTGTTTGTATTTATAGTGACTTTCCTGCTTAATATTAGCCAATTGTATTTGCTTTTCTTTGCGTTGTTTGTTTTTTGACTGAACGCGTTTATTGAATTGTAAAATTAAAAAGTATTTAATTTGTTTTCCCTATACACACGTATATATATATATATATATATATATATATATATATATATATATGCATCCATGTATATATACGTTTTGTATAAATTGTATCTCAACACACACACACACACGTATATATATATATATATATATTGGTTTCATATTGACTGTAAATCTAACAACTTTCTTTAATACATACATACAACCAGGATACATACATACATACATACATACATATATATATATATATATATATATATATGCTTGTGTGTTCCAGTTTCTTGTATGTTGTGCATCTTGACGATTTTCTCTGTGTCTCTCACTCTCGCTGTTTCTCTTTTACCCCATACAAACTTATATATCGGTTTGATATATATTGTATATCTTACAAAGAACTCTATCTCTTACTTTATCTCACACTCACGGATAAGAGCACGTACACAAGAACATGTGAATACACATGAATACGCCCACAAATGCACATGCATAAATACACACACACAGACAGACAGACACACACACACACACACACACACGTGTATATATATATATATATATATATATATTTTATCTTAGTTGTATGTTTTAACAGCTTCCTGTCTCCTAATCTAGATACACACACATATTGATACATTTTATTTATATGTATATTTTAACAAGTTTCTCTCACTTATTCACTCCCTCACAAAGACAAATATACATACGTTTATATATATATATATATATATATATATACACATGAATCTCTGTGTGTGTGTGTGTGTGTGTGTGTGTGTGTGTGTGTGTGTGTGTGTGTGTGTGTGTGTGTGTGTGTGTGTGAGCACGCGCTTGCGTTTGCATGTGTATGAGTTGTTAAGAAGGTGTTCAATAGATATGAATTGAGTATGGTGTTTTTGATGTTACCGGAACGAGAAGCTCAACAAAGATTTAATTTGAATATTGCAAAGAAGATTCTTTTGTTTAATTTTGGTTTGTTTGTTTGTTTGTTTGTTCTTTTTTCGCTTATTTTATTTTTTAGTGTTTTCTCGTTTTTAGTTTTTTTTTGTTGTTGTTCTTGCTTTTGTGCTTTTTATTTTTTTTGTTTTTTGTTTTTCTTGTTTGTTTGTTTATTTGTTTGCTTGTTTTGGTTTTGTTTTGTTTTTTGCATTTATTTCGAAAATGATTTAGAATGAAAGCAACATTTTCAAAAAAGTTATTGTAAAAATACGGTTGTTTATGTATTTTTTATCGTATTTTTTTTTCAACTTTTCTTTTAATATGGTCTTCTAATCGTTTAGATGTCTGGAATTTTTTTTATTTTCCTATGTTGTCTTTATCCTTTTTTTTTTCTTTTTATCGTGAATTGTCTTTTATTCTCTTAATCACTTTTCTTTTCTTCTTCAAGTTATCATAACATTCTCCAACCTCTTTCTTTCATTCTTTCTTTCTTTCATTCTTTCTTTCTTTCTAATGTATTTGTTCTTTTAGTGATATTTTTCTTTGATGACATTTTCCTTCTTTCTTGTTTTTATCTATTTAGGAAATTCAGAAAATGCAAAATCAGTTTTCTGCAACTGCTTGACAGTTATACATGTGGTTTGTCTAAAAAAATAAAGGGATATATCCGTGGGTAACATGCTGGACTAGGTTATCGTAGCGAAGGATTTCGAACTTCAGTCGTACTATTATGTTTACTTTAAGATGAATTCCCTTGGCAAAGGCATGAGACACCTTATCCCCACCTGCTATATGTTCAATACAATCTCAACTGTTCTTCTACATAGTTGGTTTTAGCATTTAACAACCCATAAAGAAACAGAAACCAAACTATAAAGTAAGGTACAAATGATTTTTAATTCAACGTGTTCATTACTGAAAAAAAAGGAGTGCATACTACCGCAGAGGAAAATCATGGAATTAGCACAATAAGAGAACAAAAAAGAAACAAAACAAGGTAACCATGGTAATCATGGAATTAGCACAATAAGAGAAAAAAAAGGTAACCATGGCAATAATAGAATTAGCAAAAGAAACAAAGCAGAGTAACCATGGTAATCATGGAATTAGCACAATAAGAGAGAAAAAGAAACAAAGTAGATGACCATCGTAATCATGGAATTAGCACAATAAGAGAGAAAAAGAAACAAAACAAGATAACCATGGTAATCATGGAATTAGCACAATAAGAGGGAAAAAAAAGAAACAAAGCAGAGTAACCATGGTAATCATGGATTTAGCACCATCAGAGAAAACGGGTTTTGTAATAATGTGTTATCATATGTACTCAACCCCTCCGCTCAGGTAGGATATGACACAAGGTCAATTTTTTAAGCGGAGTTTAACAGGTTTAAATCAGAGTTTTCCTTCTCCTAGACTAGTTGCCTCACCAAGGCTGAAGAACCTAATCTGCCCTACTATTTACCCATAGCTGGAGTGAGAATAATTGGATTCATACCTTTCGCAAGGGTATTAGTGCTATGTGTAATTCAATCAGTCCAGGATTTGAACTCGTGTCGCCGTGTCCAATTCCTGCGACGATTACCATTACACCATTATGTCTTGTGGGTTTGGTTGACTATAATATGCATAAATAATATAAATAATTTTGCCTGTGTTCGAGTATCGAACACTTGTATATCTATCTATCTACAAACATATGTTTGTGTCAGTGTGTGAGATATGTTTCTCTCATTTTATTTTGATAGACACAGACTGCTACATGTTTCTGCATTTATTGAATCGTCTACGTCTGTTTGGAATTCTCTCTTTCTCTGTCAGTCTGCTGCTCCCCCCTCTCTCTCCCTCTCTCTGAATATACATATATGTACAGAGAAAGAAGGAGAGTGTGCTAGAGAGAAAGAGAGAGAGAGAACGATTTTGCTGTCTGGCTAACTATGAGAATGCTTGCTAATATTTACCCATGTATGCGTGTATACATATAGACACAAAGATATATTTGTGTGCGTATGTGTATGTGTGTATCCAAAAGTATGGAAGATAACGAAATTTGTTGACTTACAACTTCGATTTTGAGATGCCCTATATTAACAAAATACAATAGACAGATGGACAAAAGGCTGCATCCTCCCGGTCCCTTAGAAAGATGACCCCGGAATCAACGGGAACAATAGAGGTATAACGTTTTCCTCTATAGCAGTTTATGGTTTATAATGTTCTGCTTCGCAATCGCATCAAACCTGAAATTGAAAAAGTTCTAAAGAAAAAGCAGGTGAAAAGGATCCGCAACATCACAGATTCTAACAATCTGTCAAATCCCCGAAGGAGTTGGTGCAAAAAATCTCGAGGCAACATTAGTGTTTGTAGATTTTTCGGTTTGGTTTCGGTTTGGTTTCTTTGTTTAATGGCATATCAACTCTTTTTAGGTTATTTAATGCCAATGCTATTCTCCTTGAAGAACAGTAGAGCTACTATTTAACCCATAGCTGGGAGGATAAGGGGGTTCATACCTTTCTTTCCCAAGGGTGTTTGCCCGAAAGTGAACGTAATAGCGCGACTGGAGTACGAACTCACGTACTACGATTCCGCAGTCCATCGCTTTAACCATTACACCACGAGGACACCCCTTGTAGATTTTTTTAAAAGCATTTGATTGCATTCACACAGGAAAGATAAAGCCAATACTTTTAGCCTAAGATCTCTCCAAGGAAACTGTTACAGCCATAAGGATGCTCTATACAAAATACGAAAGTAAAAGTTTGGCTCACCGGATGGAGATACAGACTTCTTTGACACTTTTGCAGGAGTTCTGCCAGGGAATACATTAGCACCTTACCTATTTATAATCTCCATTGACAACTTCGAACATCGATAGATCAAATAAAAGAAAATGGCTTTACACAAAAAAAAGACAAGAAGCCGACGTTATCCCGCAAAAACTTTAACGAACGCAGACTATGCAATTGACATAGCGCTTCTTGCAAACACACCCGTTCAAGCCGAATCCCTGCCGTACAGCCAGGAGAAGGCTGCAGGAGACATTGGTCTCTACATGAATGCAAAACGGAGTACAGGTGTTTTAATCGAGAAGGAGATAGCTCTACTCTAAATGGCAGTCCTCTAAAATTAGTTGACAAGTTCACGAATCACGTATAAAAATTCTGTAATTGTACGAAATCTATTATTACCATCGTTACCTTGTGTTTTTGTTTGTTTGTTTGTTTGTTTTTTTTATATTTAGCAATAAATTAGACTCACACACTTAATGTCTTATCTTTTATTAGTTTATTTACTGCTAAAAATAATGATTAAAAATCCCTAAAGGAACATTCTCTAATTGTTCTAATTCCATGATTACCATGGTTACCTTGTTTTGTTTTTTTTTCTCTCATTATACTAATTCCATGATTACCATGGTTACCTTGTTTTGTTTCTTTTTTTTTTCTCTTATTGTGCTAATTCCGTGATTACCATGGTTATTTTGTTTTGTTTCTTTCTTTCTTTTCTCTCTTATTGCGCTAATTCCATGATTACCATGGTTATCTTGTTTTGTTTCTTTTTTTCTCTTATTGTGCTAATTCCGTGATTACCATGGTTACCCTGCTTTGTTTCTTTTTTTGTACTATGTTAAATGCACTACATATGCATATATCCATTCATGTTTTTCTCTCAAAATATTTGTTTATACTTTTTTTTTCTTTTTCAGGTAAGTACATCATGCAGTTGAACATTCAGTTTAAAAATCTAAGGTAAGAACGTTCCCGTTACTTCGAGAAATCCGTACGAATACAATATCCAAATATGAGATGAGGAGGAAAAAGGGTGTCAGTATTGTAAGTCACACATTTTCGATTTGTTTTTGGAGATATTTGCAATCAAATATAGGTGGCATTTTTGGAATGCAGACTCGTACACATAGACACACCAGTGTTTGCCGACCAATAAAAACTAACATTCATCGACTCTCGGTAGATACTGGATGTTGGGTAAAGAATCTGCCAAGGTGATGGCAGATATGGACTGATGGCAAGAGAGAGAGAGAGAGACAGAGAGAGAGAGAGAGAGAGAGAGATGAGCTAGATAAACCATCACGGTGCGAAGAAAATTGATGTAAGTAGATTGTGTTGCCCCTGGTTAGGTTACCGGTCAACCTTGAAAATCAAAGTCCGGAACCCAAGTTTTTGGCTGGGGTCGAACTCAAATGTATCGAATCATTAGCAAAAACCCATCTACTTTCCGTTCGAGAGGAACAATACACCTTTCTCCTTTTAAGTTTGTTTGAGTCTGTGTCACTCTTCCTGTTGGAAGAAAATTTTTAAAAGTCAAGTGTTCTCTGTCTGTCTGTCTGTCTGTCTGTCTCTCTCTCTCTCTCTCTCTCTTTATCTATCTATCTATCTATAAAAGTAGTAAAGTTGGCGACTTTAGTCGAGAGTGACCTGAATGCCCCCTGTACAATAGCTACAACACCAATGTGTAGGAAATGATGGCTCCACTTTACCCTTGAGCTTTACCTTAACATGATTAGTCTTAAACAAGGTGGCATCATATACTATTTTTTAGACTTTAGTATAACTCGACCTGGGATTGAACTCCGATCTCCCGGACCATAGGCCAATCATCCAGTTTATCTATATATCTATTATAATTTACATCTTGTCCGTAGACATTTAAAGAAAATGTGAAAAGATTATATGCTCGATCTCTTTCTTTTGTCTGTCTGTCTCCTCTCTCTCTCTCTCTCTCTCTCTCTCTCGTCTCTCTGTCTCTTACAACTCACCCTCTTGTCGGTAGACATTGAAAATGGGAAAAGATCAAGTGCTCTCTCCTCTCTATTCCCCATCTCTCTCTCAATATTTTTTTTCTCGCAATTACACATTCTTTATATTGAAATCTTTTTCGGCTTTGCTATTGTAATCTCCGTCACCCAAACATGTGATGTCTGTTGCTGGCGATAATCCTTTTTGCTTTCAGCTTTTTTTTTTAAACTTCAGACATCAAACATCTGTTTTTGAAGGATAATCAGCCTTCGCTCAGACAAACAAAGCCAATCAATTTTACACGCTTAAAGATAAGGAAGCGTTTGTTATTGGTGCATTTTGTTTGTTCGTTTGTTTTATGTTTTTTCAAATCTAAATAACGCGTTTTACCCATACGTGACCTTGTGTTTCTGAAAAATATCACTATTGGCATTCTGGGAACAACTGCTGGGTACAATTCCGTTCTGATTCCTTTTAGAGAAACTTTTCTAACAATAAGAGTAAACCTAATCTTCAATTGACTTTCGCCCAAAAAATGTAAGAATATATGACATGTTGTAATAGCAACCAACTAAATTGCCTGTCAACATCAAAATATTTCTTGCAAGCGTCCGAGCGTGCATTCAATTATGGTTGTTAAGGATATCAATTCTCAGTGGGTACACCTTACGTTAATTTAATCAGAGCTGAGTAAATGCCTTTGATATATTTATTCCTATTAGAATATTCGGACTATTAACCAAATCTTTATTGTTACTCTTACCACGTTTCGGCCGATTTGTCCCTTAGCCTTCTTCGGGTGTTTCATGTCGAACTCGAGAGTCGAAATAGAATCTCAAACTGAACCCTTTATTTGAAACACAAGAGTAGACTAGTCCAATGAGTTCCTTGTTATCAACTTTTGTACCTAATCACGTTTAACAAAATTGGAACAGTCCTCCAGTGGATCATATAAATTTGCCGCGCTTATCTTAGTTTCTCGAAATATCAACCTTTGCAGGTTATTTAATGCTAAAGCCATCCTTCTAGAATAACAGTAATGGCCATTTAAGCCATAGTTGGTAGAATAAGGAGATTCATACCTCTCCCAATGGTATTTTTTTATGAAAGTGAACGTAATAGAGCGACTGGAGTTCGAACTCGATCACTACGATTCTGCAGTCCCTCGCTTTAACCATTACACCACGAGGACATCCCCCGGTTCAAATAAAGAGTTTTGTTTGTGTTTTTTTTTTTATAAATTAAACATTATCTTGTTTTATAAGACTCGTTTATAATTATACTTGAATATTTCAAATTTTGCTTTCGCTCTCTGTATATAATGATTCTTTCGTAGCGGATCTTCCGTCTTTATTGCCTTTATCATTATTCAGAAGATGATGAACTCATCAATCTTCATAAGATGTTTGTCATCGTTAATCAGAAATTCTTAACTGGATGTCCTTTTTAGATGTACTCAAGTTCTTGAACAATATTTAGTTATCTCCCTGTTTTGGTAATGATCGCAAAACACAATACAGTACAGAGTCTCCTTTTTCTGAGCTCAAGAGGTTAGAGTCATCTCTATACTGGATTTATTCAAGGATTCCCTTTGACACGGAGTTTTACTACCTATATGATAAGTGTTTAAGATTATGCTAAAGAGGACTGTGAACTTTGATGATGCATTATGTTTGTCAGTGGGGTTTAGAATACGCTATAAACTGCAGAGGCAGAAGATTCCCCTAAAACGTGTGTCCTGTCTATGATTCTAAACTGCATCTGATGTTAACGCTCAAGCTATTGATGTATGAGATGTTTGTTATACTCTTACATTTCCGTTAATCCCAGGTCTACTCTGACCCGTACAGTTAATTCAAGATAGGGTCCCATCTATGGGTCAAATAGATCTGTTTAAAGGTAAGTCAAATTCGATAGGACAGTGCGTAAAAATACGCGCAATAAGTGTAAATTTGAACATACAATAAACGCGATTCTTTAACTACTTCACATAGAATAGCTCTAGGGATGTTGATACCAGTGAGATGTAATCGATAATTCATTAAAATATTCGTTCTTAAAATGTTGATATTGTAATTACAATGTGTTTATCGATTTAAGATGATTGTGAGGATAACATTTTATCGTGTATATTTGGAGACCAGAATAGTGCACCAGATTTTGACAGGAAATAATCTAAGGAAGGATTTATTCAACTTCCCACCAAATCAGATTTGACATGAAGTTGTTTTATAGTAGGGGCCTCTCACGAATCAAGATACATGCGTGACCATCACAAAAAAAAAATTGATTCCCTCTCAGGCGCCAATCGATAAAGTTAGCCTTGCCAAGCAGGTACTTCGAGGGTGGAAGGTTCCCCACGGACCAGCCAATCAACTTAATATTACCCAACTGGCGCGAATGCCAGATGGTCTCGTGCGAGGCTATGTAAGTTAAAATAATCTAACAAAGTTTAACATGACGTAAAACTAGCCGAACTATCAACCAACAAAATTGCCTTTCACCTTTAAAAGCATTCGTTGCAAGCATCTTCACACGCTATCACTGATGTTAAGGTCTGGGCTGTTAACTGACCAAACAGAAAATTTCATACGTTGCGTTTGAAGAAATTGTTACGAACAAAATCCTGTTAAAACCGTAACCGAAACTCTGATCCAAAGATATTCAGCAAATAAATTGGTATTTCTTTGCATCATTACGTATCATGAGTGATATGTGAATGAAATGGATTACTATCTTCCCTTTGTCGCCTCATATCAAATAACCATCTCCTATTTTAACCCATGAAGATCTGGCCCATTTGGCGGGAGCTGTAGAATATACCGACTGCATATCTGCTGAGGGGTAAGACTCCCATAACGAATGTCCTCTTTATGACACTAAACAATCTGATGGTGAAGTTCCAGTAATGCTAGAGCTTTGGGGAATGTGGAGTACTCCTTTTTTTCCATCGCTCCCAGGTCTACTATGGCCCGGAGTGGTAGCATCTGATTGGGTCTAATGTATGTTTTAAATCAGACTAAACTGTGTACTTATGGTCAACTGAATGTTTTAAAACAGAACTGTTTATATGTATAAAAATGGACTTGGCATTAAATAACCTACAATGGTTGATGTGCCATAAAACCAAACCAAATTCTTATCATACTGACTGAATTCGGCATTAAATGACCTAAAAAGGGTTGATTCGCCGTAAAACAAACCAATCAGCCAACCGAGCAGACCTCGGTATCGTAGTTGCTAGCGTAATACACGGCGCCATTGTATTTGTATATTAACACAATTTGAGAATGTTTATTTATTAATTCTATTTATTATGCTGACGTTTTTTTATTATATTTTTCAAGAAAGGAAAACTTAACCATATTAAAATATTAAAGCAATGACAAAACCTTTAGTGCTGTTTTTTTAGTGTTCTTAAAAGACAAAAAAAAATTAAATCCTTCAAATATAAATTACGATATAATTATGTCCTCTCACTTTAAATGGGGATTTTTCATTTCTGAAAAAAACCCAAAATACCTTAGTAAAATTATTTCTTCAAGCCTTTAATGTGTCGAATAAGCATTATAAAACAGAAAAGCATTCATCGAAATGTAGTTTATAGTGTGTCTAAAATCATCACGATTTACAACTTTCAAAAAACTCTTTATCATATTTACCAACCCCTCCACTTGGGCAGGATATGACACAAGGTCAATTTTTAAGCGGAGTTTAACAGGTTTAAATCAGAGTTTTCCTTCTCCTAGACTAGTTGCCTCACCAAAGCTGATGAACGCAATCTGTTCTACAATAGCTGGAGGGAGAATAATTGGATTCATACCTTTTCCAAGGGTATTTGTGCTATGTGTAATGCAATCAGTCTCGTCCAGTATTTGAACTCATGTCGCCGTGTCCATTTCCTACACTGATAACCATTACACCACGGGCACCTCCAAACACTACTTTATACTCTTTACAAGCTGTTGTATTACATATATCTTTTATCCGTGTGGCATAATAGCTAAATGGTGAGAAGTAAGCGAGTTCAAACCTCAACCAAGCTATTACGTTTAGTTTAAGACTAATATTTTTTACGAAAGAAATGGACTCCCTTATCCACCCAAGCAATGGTTTGAATAATATCACCACTGTTCTGTTACAAGGATGATTTGGTGGCACTAAATAACCCAGGAAGGTTCATAAGACTTAAGAGAAACCAAACCTATCACCGGGTCAATTTTTTTCGTGTATCATGACGTACTAGATGACTGCTAGTTGTTAATATCTTTGTGGTGCTAGTTTTCAGGGTTGTCTAACGATCAAATGCGTGGTATGCCACTTTATCCAACAAATATCGCATACTAACATGTAGGCAGTTGTTTCGATAAATCAAAAGATAAGTAAATCCGAGGAAATTATAGCTGATATATTACTTGAATGTGATTAAAATGTCCCCAAAATAACTACACGCAAAATCACCTTTCTTGTTACTTATCAAAAAATATAACCCCGTGATATAATTTTCCTGTGATTTTGTGGAAATTCTTGTCTTTTTTTGCATCATATTCATTTTCCCAGATGCCATAATCAAGGATGATTTGACTCCAGTTTGCCTTCCCGTAGCGGATATTTGCAACCTTACCTCTATTTTTTGTATTTGTAACACTTTATTGTAAAAATATTTGAAATAATGGAATTGAGTCAGGTTTTCTTTTTCCTATCATGAACTAAGCAGACAATAAAACCTTTCATCCGTTTGTCGCGCAAATTCAAAAATCTTTTGAACTATCCAAATGTGTGGTTATTACACGAGTTCTTAAAACTCTTGGTACATATATTTAAAGGTGGAGAATAAATGAAGTTCTATGGAAAAAAAACAAAACCCTAATTAAGTGAAAAATGAGAATTATCCAATAGACAAAATATATATATATATATATTAATGCTATACTCTTCTTCTTTTCCTATGCATATTGTGCAAACGAGTGAACAATTATGATAAGATTATAGCGTATCTAACGGAAAATAATTGTTGAAAATGACTTAATCTGCCGTCGATATATTTACCAGCTTCTCAACGCGAGCAGGATACAACACAAGGTCAAATTTTAAGGGAAATCTAACAGATCTTAATTCAGAAGGCTCCTTCTATTAAAACGGTTAAAGATCACAGCCTGTGCTATTTTCCAATATCTGGAGAAAGAATAATTAGATTTGCCCCCCTAAGAAAAACCAAACTGCATCGTCTTGGATTTGAAATCGTGTTGGCGTGTCTATTTCCTACATTTCACCTCAAACGCTGTATATACATAAAATAAATCTTTATTTTCCCTATCATGTATATGATGATTATTTCTTGCTTTTAAATTAAAATCAAACGTTATTTAAATAATTGCGACACATATTATTCATTTCTTCTTTTTTATTTCATCTGTGATGAATGTATCTATCAACCCCTCCGCACAGACAGAATGAAACACAAGGTCAATTCTTCATTCTTCTAGACTGGTTGCCTAACTAAGACAAAAGAACCCTGTATGTTCTGCTATTTACTCATAGCTGGAGAGGGAATACTTGGATTTGTAACTTTCCCTAGGGTATTAAAGTTATGTGAAATGCAGTTAGCTTAGTCCAGGATTTGAACTCATGTCGCTGAATCCATTCGATACGATGACAAACAACGATATGAGCATCTTCAGAAATTTATATTGGTTGGTTGTATGTTTTCTTTTTTTTTTTTTTGTTTAATGGCATATCCACCTTCATGTGATATTTAATGCCAAAGCCATCCTTCTAGAGGAAGAGAAGTAATGCCATTGAACCCTTAGCTAGAAGGATAAGGGAGTTCATGACTTTCCCAAGGGTATTTGTCTGAAAGTGAACGTAAAAGTGCCACTAGTGTTCGAACTCGCTTACTACGATTCCGCAGTCCATTACTCTAACTATCACACTACGAGAACACCCAAAGAAAAAGTTTATATTGTCTTCTATGTTAATATTTTTTTAGATACTTAGATTGAATGGACAACTTTGAAATTATTACCAGTTTCCTTGGACATATTTTCATGTTTAATTGGTTGATTGGTTGTTTGGGTTTTCTGGCATATCAACCATTGCAGGCTATTTAACGCCAAAACTATTCTTATCAAACAATTCAGTTTAGCATAAGTACACAGCTTAAATGTAAGTACAGTTTAATTGTGAAAAACATTTATATTTTAAACTATTCAGTTTAGTCAAACAGTTCTAATTCAGTTTAGTATAAGTATAGATTTTGTTTACACACAGTTAACTGTCAAAAAGGTTCTATGTTAAACAATTCAGTTTAGTGTAAATACAGTTTCAACGTCAAAAACAGTTCTATTTCAAATAATTCAGTTTAGCAAAAGCACGCAGTTTAAATGTAAGTACGGTTTAATTGTCAAAAACATTCCTATTTAAAGCTATTCAGTTTAGTCAAACAATTCAGTTTAGCATAAGTATGCCGTTATTTCTATTTAACCCATAGATAGGACCCTTATCAGGTGTTACCACTCCGGGTCAGGGTGGACCTGGGAGCAATGGCAATGAAGGGGTGCTCCGCATTCCCCAAAGCCCCAGCATTACTGGAACCTCACCATCAGACTGTTTAGTGTGATATCCAGGACACTCAATTGGGGGGGGGTCTTACCCCTCTGCAGAGCTGTAGTCAGTGTATTCTATAGTCCCAGACGTCTGGGCAATTCATTTTTAGTGTTTAATTTTCATTCAGAGATATGAACTCAAACAAACACGACGTTTTATATGCCATGAAACACCTTAAATTGCGGCGTACAAGTCGACCTGACAAACAACCTCAAGATTTTTACTCAAAATTCTGGATTAGACTTACACCTGATTTTTAAGTCGACCCTTGTCATGCTTCGGTGACGTTCAGCTTCGTGTTTACATTCATTGAATCAGCTGTTGGAAGTTAAATGTGATATAGTGTTAATACAATACATTATTTCAATTACAGTTTTATCATTTCATATTTTCTGTTTGTTGAACATGTTCAATAAACACGAGATTAAGTTAGAAATGCTTATGACAGTCTGCTAGATTTACTATAAGTGGTGTAATACCGATTGTTAGGACTGCTCTTCTACTGTCTGACCTCTTTGTGGTAAAGGATTTGAACTTAGTTCTGATGTGTATGTCGACCCCTAGTTTTGTACAAAAATAGTCAACTTATACACTATATTTTACAATAAGAGATTCTTTAGAATGAAGAGGGTTATTCTAATTTACATTTCATGTGCAATACGGATGATTTAGATCAGTGAAAAATAACGTTCAACGCAAAAGAAGAATCATAAAACTGAACTAGAAAATGCTCGATATTGCAAATATATTACTTTAATAAAACTCTCGTAATTATATAGAAGTTTATGCTGGGTTATTATTAAACACATACAGATGTGCTCGCATACACACATATATACATATAATAAGTGGACTTTAATAATAATAATAATAATAATAATAATAATATATATATATATATGTGTGTGTGTGTGTGTATGTGTGTGTGTGTGTGCGTGTTTGAGTATATATATATATATACATATATACATACATATATATATATATATATATATATATATATATATATATATATATATAATGAGGATTTTAGTTGGATATCTCTTGAAATGAATGAACAAAACAGATAAGATTGTACCGTACTTAAATGAGAATGCTTATTGATAAGATTTTAGAAACGTCTAAAGTTCGTCTATGAAATTACCATTACACTAAACTTTTACTGCTGGAATATATACGATAATTATCTGCTTTGTTGAAAAAGACTAATTTGTAATTACAAACTTGCCAAGTTTTATTTGAAGTTTTTTTCTTTGTTTTCATCGAACAAACATTATTTTTTCTTTTCATTCCGCTGCCGCTTTGTTGTGTCCCATTTACACACACTCTCTCTCTCTCTCTCTCTCTCTCTCTCTCTCTCTCTCTCTCTCTCTCTCTCTTCATACGTATACTTATATATATTTGTGTGTGTGTGTGTGTGTGTGTGAGTCTCTTTTTATCGTTACATTTCTTTACTTTCCTTGTCCCTATCAAAGTTTATCTTCCTTTTTTTCAACATCTTAGTACGACTCTCGTGGTCGTTTTTACTAAATCCGCTGGTCAATATTCATCACACTGCCTCTGTCTGTCTCTTTATATTTGTAAATGCAAGCCTATCTTTATCTCTCTTCATCACTGTTTGTCGACTTTTCCTCGATCTCTTTCTGTTTATGCACTCGTTTTTCTCAGCATGCGCCCTTCCGTCTGAAGGTTATATCTCTCAATTGAAATAGTGAAAAACGAAAAACTCCAAAATGCATGTAGAATTATATATATATATGTATATGTGTGTGTGTGTGTGGCGCGTGTGAGTGTGTATCATCATACCGTGCAGCCGGCACAGATTTCCTTGACTCTCACCCACCACTCGTCCCTATCGTCCATCGCTCTCGGCAGGTCTTCCATGCTACATAGGAAAGAGTTCTTGTGTGTATATATATATATATATGCGAGCATATCATAAATATCTAAATACACATATTTCCATAATTATCCGTCCATATAAAGATTCACAAAAACACATTCATACATACATGTTTATATATATATTGTCATCCACAGACAGACTGTTTCGTTCTATCAGAACTCTTCAGTGTGGCTAGACCCGTTGGACGCTCGAAGCCGGGATCGAAACCCGTCCAACTTTACGATAGACTAAGGCTTCAGACCACACGGCTACAAGCGTGTGGCTAGATATATGAACATGTATGTATGAATATGTGTTAACGGATAATTACAGATATATGCGTATTTAGATATTTATGATATGTGCGCATATGTATATATATATATATATATATATATATATATATATATATATATATATATATATATATATATATATATATATATATATATATATATATATATATATATATATATATATATATATATATATATATATATATATATATATATATATATATATATATATATATATATATATATATATATATATATATATATATGAACTGACTAGGACTGATATGAATAGAATGAGATAGATAATAAAGAGAA
This sequence comes from Sepioteuthis lessoniana, assembly GCA_963585895.1. Taxonomy (NCBI): domain Eukaryota; kingdom Metazoa; phylum Mollusca; class Cephalopoda; order Myopsida; family Loliginidae; genus Sepioteuthis; species Sepioteuthis lessoniana. Next base: position 101,583,156 of record OY757910.1, read on the forward strand.
CCAAATGCTAAGCAAACATAGAGGGGTCAGTTGATAGATGGGAAACAATCGGGTGTTAATCAACAGATTAAAATAGATAGATAGATAGATAGATTTGAATGGACAAATATCCTGGTAGAGGCATAAATAGAATGAAGAGAAAGGTATGAATACATAAACGTAGATAGATAGATAGATAGATAGATTTGAATGGACAAATATCCTGGTAGAGGCATAAATAGAATGAAGAGAAAGGTATGAATACATAAACGTAGATAGATAGATAGATAGATAAGTGTGTTTGGTCTTTGGAAGCTGCTTTATCTCTCCTCGCTCTCTCTCTCTCTCACTTCTCCTTCTCTCTTTCTCTCTCTCTTTCTCACTTATTATATCACCTTTGCATGTTTATTTTCTTTCATTTTTTCTATTTTCATTTGGAAAGATGTTAATTAAACAGTCAATGCATTGCCTTAATAAAAAAAAAACATTATGTGGCAATTTTCAGACCACTTATCAACTTTGCGAATACTTTAATCGTTTTAAATTAATTAAAGGTGGTTTTGTTTACAAATGTTTGTTTTTAAACACTTTTTTATATTGTAATCAATTTGAAATGGCCGAAAATGAAAAAAAAAAACAAAAACAGAATAGCATAATCGTTTTTCCTGCATTGAAATGAAGCCAAAAGAGAATTTTTATATAGATTTTCCTATCTTGTTTAAAATTTGGCACACAAATTATGTCACTTACTTAATTACCTCCCTTTCGTCTTCGAGATTGACTAGTATTTTCTCTTTATCGCTGTTTTTCTTCTTTCCATTAAACTTAATTTTAAAGCAAATTTACTTCCTTGAATTTATACTTTTATTGTTTCTATTTGCGTTTATATGAAATTCTACGGACAGGACAAGAATTGTTATTTTTTCTCAAGAAAATTACTTTCGAAAATTATGAAAAGAAAATAGAGAGGGGAGAACATTTATGCAATATTATTTGTTGAGGAAACGACAACCAAATTGTATTTCACAGATAATGGGTTTTTTAATAGATTTCCCGGCATTTAAATGTATATATACATATATACACTGTGCCAAAATATACATTGAAGTATACATCTCCTCAGACACACAGGCACACATAGATCGATAGATGCATGCATTTATGTGAATTATTGTCAGCTTTACAACAGATTTTGCATGAAAAACTGTTTACTTCATTCCATTGAAAAGATAATTAGATATACAAGAAAATACATTTTTCACTGTCATCTTCATTCTAACTTTTCTAGCCGTAAATAAAGATAAGTTTATAAAGTTCTAGCAAAGATGGTTCAAAAAAGAGGACTTTTAAAATAGATTTGCGTATCTTCAGATAAGAATGAAACATTAGAAACAACTTATATGTTGTTCCAGGTAAAATTAATCTTAATGAATGAACCTCTCACCAACGCATAAGCTGTATTCTTAATTTAGAAAAAAATTATACATATATATATATATATATATATATATATATATATATATATGTGTGTGTGTGTGTGCGTGTGTGTGTGTGTGTGTGTGTGTGTGTGCGCGTTGTCTGAAGTTAATAAGCAAATCATATAAACTTCAATGATTCAAATTTGATTTGGTTTGAGAAAAAAATTTCAAGTTTTAAGCCATCAATGTAGATGTCAAAACAAAGCCTGAATTAAACTTTTAGGCAGTATCAATGTGTTTTATCGAAATAATTTGACGTATTCTAAAAAAAAACTTGTTGTCTGAAGTTATAAGACAAAATTAAATAATATTTTTATGCTTCAATGAAAAAGGCAATAAAATCATTAAAAGTTGATCAGCCGCTATAACGGAACACACTAGAATCATTTACAAGAAGTCTTTGAATCCTTTACATTCTAATATTGTAACCTTTCTTCTAAATAACAGCAATAATCTATTATACATAGGTTTTGTTAATTTTTTTCTTCTTCAATTTCAATTTCCGACATGGTTGTTTTAATTGCTTCCCATACGTCTACTTTGCAGTTGTATTGTTTGCCTTTTGTGTATAATTCCGTCTTAATAAATGACCATAGATTTTTGATCATATTCAGATCAGGACTTAAGGATGACCATACCCTTATGCTCAAAGAATTAACAAGTTTAAATACAGGAGAAAGAGCATTACACACTTCTATTTGGTACTGCGAGACTGGGATTTGTACTGTGCAAAGAATATCATGACCATAAAATAGCACTGTTGTTTCATTCTTTCATCAACTTTGAATGGTCCAGTGATGATTTGGTCGACAATTTCTGCTCACAGCATCACTCCAACGCCGCCTTGTTGCCTTCTTTTAACCACATATACGTCATGTTACAAACCCGGAATAAGGGAGCAATAATACATGTAAAAATATATTCATCTCTTGTTGATTATAATAAAATGGTGGCGAAATTAGTAGTGAGAGAGACAGAGTTGGGAACTGCAAGGATATATATATATATATACAAACAGAGACACAGAGACAGAGAGAGGTATATTCAGAAAGCCTTACTCCTTTGTACTTGCTTCCACGAGGCTGGGATAGAGCCGACTTAAAATATTTAATCATCTTTATTTCTTCCTCGTCCTGGGGTCATGTGCGCTTTCGAATTTAGCTAGTCTAAAACATTTAGACTTTCTCTACTTCTCAACCCGGTGTCGTTTGGTCCCCATCGGCATTATGTCTGGTGTCCCTCTGTTCTTTTCCCTCTGCAATGCGTTCACTCTTTTCTAGGTTTGAAAACTTCCGGCTTTATATATGTTTTATGGTTACTCTTCCTTCCGGCATCTCGCCTACGCAATTCACGTGGCATTTTCGCTGTCTTTTGTTTACCTTAAGACACAAGTGCATCCTGTTTTTGAAATACACTAACTAACATGGCCTATAAAAGGTCAATACCTAACAAGCTGAAATGGGAAAAAATTCCTCCCTTGGCATATCCTTCAGGTCCACCAAATGTTACTCTAGATTCGTACGTGAAAATTACTTTAGAAAAGTCAATATTCATGTATATCTTTGTCCAATTTTGGCGCTTTAAAACATCTTATCTTAAGGGAGAGGAAGATGCTCCGGAGATGTTTTACTGAACCCAGTTTACAAAGTATTCTACACGTTTTGTCCTTCTTGACTCCTCAATTCCAGCCTCTTCAAATATCTGAAAGCTGAGTAAACGGGGTATTTTTGCGATAACACGCTATAGTTTAGGTTCATTTTGAGGAAGCACATTTCTAAAGCATTTTCCTTGGCTATGAGTTCTTAACTTAGATACATTTTCAACACTTCCTTTGATCGTTTGATGATCTCTGCATGTATATCTTTAACGAAGACATTCCCTCGCGTAATAACTTTGTTAGTTTCTAGTTTTCAGCTGTTGTTTGGTTCTTCAATTTACCCATATGTCGACATATATTATAAACAAAAAAAGAAAAAAATAGTTTTATTAGATTTCAGAAGTTATCAGCTGATATTAGTTTAATATGCATTCTAACCTATTTTTGTAAATTCTAAATTTCTCAAAAACTAACTGTTAAAATAAGCTGTAAAACTCGTTTTTTTTTTCTATACTATGGGTGGTAGGGAACAAGTTTAAATTGTTTGAAATTAAAGTTAATATAAACCTCAATTGCTCAAAACTCTCGGAAACAATTGACATTGTTCCAGAGCGTTTTGAGCTGTTGAGGTTCATTTTATTTGCACAATAACTTCAGACAGGCATTGTATATATGGTTCAGATACATGATGACGTTGTTTGTTTCAGTTTGCGCTTAAGCTTTTAGGAAAGGCAGTCTAGAGGATCTGCTACGAGCAATAAATGATTGGGACGGATGACGTGAGAGAGAGAGAGAGAGAGAGAGAGAGAGAGAGAGAGAGAGAGAGAACTCCGTACTATCTGCACGACGATGATGTTTTTGTTTTTGTTTTGTTTTTTGTTTTTTGTTTTTTTGTTTTTTTGCAAAATACATCTTTAGTCGGGTTATTCGTCGGGGTTCTTTGAAAATTTCGGTTGTCACAACATTGTATTTTCTCTCTCATGTGACCCATTCAGGGTAGATCACATCCGAATTCTCTTACCAGCAACAGGCATTTACAAATCTAAATTCCAGGTAGTTTTGTAATTTTTATACAACTTTGTCATGTTTAAGTTCTAATCGACCGCTATATTTATAAACTTTTGACTTGAATTTGGTGCCAAAATCCTATTACAAGAATACCAGGATCATTGAACTGGCTGGGATAAGTTTTAGCTTATCCCTGTTCAAGAAAGGTAAATTTACTCAATTTTATTTCGAAACTCTTATTTACATCTCTCTCTCTCTCTCTCTCTCTCTCTCTCTCTCTCTCTCTCTCTCTCTCTCTCTCTCTCTCTCTCACACACACACACACACACACAAAACACAAACACACACACACAATCAACAAAAACTAATTTTGAATATACTCAAACCCAAAATATAATTAAAATATAATTAAATCTAAAATATTATTAAAATATAATTAAAATATAAATTAAAAACGGAAAGAAAAGAAAAAATTCAAAATGATAACATAATTAAAGCTTATTTTACCTTAAAAAAAAAAACAATACAATTTAGCGGTATGTCTAAATGAAACTTATCTGTCCGTATACTGTTTATTGCCGTGTAAAGAAAAGTATTATATATATATATATATATATATATATATATATATATATATATATATATATATATATATATATATATAAAACATCTACCGTATTAAACACACAAAAAAACCCTAAAAAGAAATATGAGGTCAAACTATGTAAGGTGTTCATGTATGATACTTATCACATTATTTCGTTCATTGCGAATTGGAAATCATTCATATATGATTGAATATATTGTGGGATTAAAAGATATTGTACGCTCTCATGAAAGTACTTTTATGATATAATTTCAGTCTCCATCCTTTACCATCAATGTCAACACATTCTTTTAAATTCCCACAGGTAAATAAATAATGTTAATATTGCTGTAGAAATATCTTTATAAGAAAAGCAGAACTGATGTTACGGAAACCAACATGGGAAGATTCCGCATATGTATTGACAGGGATGGTGAAAAAGAGGAAGACCTTAAAATGATATCATAAAGGAACTCCCATAGAAGTGGTAACATTTTAAAACTTCCAGTAATATTCTTTTAAGGAAGTGTCATATTGTACATCGTTGTTTGTTTTTCGTACACAAGAAACGATAGAAAAGACAACCGGTTAAATGCAACAAAAAAAATTATTAGAATGAATTCAGAATACTGTGTGTTGCCCGTCACAAAAAAATGAACTCAGAATTCCAAGACGGATTAGTTTTCATTTTTTTGATGTTGAGGAACCTGGTCTAAATTCGTCTTGTATTGTTGACATCAATTATTTCAGTGCTCCTGCTTTTAATGAACTGTTTCTTTGTGATGTCGTTTAATGGTATATCAACATTCTTGGGTTATTTAATGCCAAAGCCATCCTTTTTGAAGAACAGTAGTGGTACTATTTAACGCATAGGTGGGAGGATAAGGGGGTTCATACTTTTCCTTAGAGTATTTGTCCGAAAGGGAATGTAATAGCGTGACTGGAGTTCGATTCCGCAGTCAAGCTCTTTAACCATTAAACCAAGAGGACACCCCCCTGATAAACCGATCGTCTAATGTTTGAAGGAAAACACAAAACACAACTCTTATCAAAGATAGGACCTTCTGTAGTATCTTCTCTTCGCTCTGTAAGTTAAGCTGTGGAAACGTGAAAAGAGACTAGGGACATTATAAAAAAAGCGGTGGGGATTTATGAATCTTTCTTTGGTGTAGTCAGAACCAACTTTTCTTTTGTTCTTTCTCTCTTAGTCTTCGCTACGACTTCTCTCATTCATGTCCACAGCCACATAGAGAGATCACTTGAGAAGAAAAGCCGAATTTCATTTATCCCAGGACAGCTCACCCTAATTTCCATCAGAGCAGTTTACACGCTTGATCTGTTCAAATGACCATCGTGTTGTCGAATAAAGTCTTGTTCATTACTGTTGCACACGGATCTTATTGTATTTAATTCACTGGTCACGACAATTCGTCCCTCTTCCAACTGCTGACTCATTTCCTCTCTACTTATCTATTCTCTCCCGTGATCCCTTCACTTCAGCATTCACATAGAAAATCACGGGCGTTCTTGTGTCATATTCTCTCCTATCTCATTATTTCATCCAATCAGCGAATACGGGTTTTTGCAGTGAGATTATCGATGTACACAATTTACACTGTTAGTCAATTTTATATTGCACTTAAAACTTTTGTAATATAGTTAGTTCTTAAACATTACATAACTCTTAAACATTTCGTAAGATTTGTTACATGGTCACCCTATAGATGGAAATCATTTTGATTTTTTCTGGCATATAACCTTATGTTGATTACATCACCAGCTATATTGAGGTGTTTTTAGCGTAAGGTTTATCGGGATCGATGTCGCGAGTGTAAAACCTGGACGAAACTTTGAATCTCACATAGCGATAATAATTTTCTGTAAGGTAAATTGCCATTTATAACTTTGAATCTCACATAGCGATAATAATTTTCTGTAAGGTAAATTGCCATTTATTTTTTATCTAAGCTATGGGGGTATAGCATGACAGACTGATATCTTCATCCATGTGATCGCTCTTGTCAATGTGACAGAAAACCCAAATTGTACTCTGTTTGAAAAAGGTTGACCTTTTGACTTTGTATCACATCCAGCACGTGGATGTGGATAAATACATTTAGTATATTCTGTCCCTACATGATCACACGCAGGTTGATCGCTGTTTAATTTCAGTGATCAAGCGGCGACCGGTGCTTTAAGCAACACCTGACTGTAAGTCTATTTAAACCTAAGTGTTGCTAGTATATAAGGCTTAAAGCCCAACATATGAAGCGTCTAGTGTGGTCTAAACTCACATTGATAGCAGTAGCTGATCTGCGAAAAGATTTCCAGAACAATGATATTATGCTGAGTAATCTTACTAGAAATTTTATTTATTTATCTAGATCGTCATCATAATTATCAGGTCGTGCTTATAGCATGGACTTCCTTGATACATTCTCACCATCCATCCCTATCATCCATTGCTCCCGGGTTGGTCCTCTAGACTGCATCTAGTGTTCGCACAGAGCTCTTGTATAAAAGTTCTGACTGGTCGGTCTACACTGGCGCGTCGATGTGTAGGCGTCCTTTTAAGAGAACATCGCTTATGGATTAGTTCTCACATCTCCACCTGTGCTCTGTATGTCGTATTTGTCTTAAGTTGATGGTTTCTAAGAAGAGGTAGGAAGGTGGCCTTAGACTCGCTGTTTTGTTGGGAGGGGGTTGTTTCCAGGATTTATTCAAAACAGCACGTAACATTATTGTGTATTTCTCACCTAACCTAATTTTACTCACGTTTAAACGTTTATTAAAAAAAAAAAGAAGAAAAAGAGGAATAACAAATATTAAAAATTAAGCGATCAGTTGATTTTACCTTGCTCGAAATACTTCACATTGAAATTGGCGCAGATATAGAATCAGTCGAATTGACATGCTAGTAGCGGAACTGAAGATAAAAATTCCATCGTTCTCTTAAAATCGTCTTGTTTGGCTTAAAGTTCATTAAAAAATAATTCCTGTAAAAAAACTGCTGGGAAAATAGAATATCGACTATAACTTAAAGAAGAATTATCGATTTTTATAATATTTTTTAAAAATTGTTTAGCTAGCAGCTCATAATTCACCTGCAAAAGTGTCGAGTTAAAATTGATATAACCTGAAAAAGCACAACACACACACACACACACACACAGAAATATATATATTGATAGACACACACACACACGCAGGCACGCTGGCACGCAGGTTATATATATATATATATATATATTTCTTGTTGTGCGTGTGTAGTTAAGAGTGTTGATGTATATATATATATATATATATATATATATATATATATATCATGTCGTGCTGCTTGTACGGATATCCCTGACTCTCTCTTTACCCCCCCTCTTTATCGTCTATCGCTCCCGAGAAGGTCTATCCTGATCCTACACAGAGCTGTTGTATATAGGTTCTAGCTGGGCGTCCTGGCTTTGCTCGTCCATGTGAAGGGGTCCACAAGAGTACATCGCTTACGAGTTCGTCCGTAGGTCTTCAGCAGTGTCCTGCATGTCTGTTTCGTCTAACTGCGATAGTTTTCGTGATGGGTGGTAGGTGAGCGTTCAGCAGCTGTTTTGTTGGGTCTCCCGGACTAGTTCAATATTGAACGCAAAATTCTTATATATATATATATATATATATATATATATATATATATATATATATATATATTATTCTGATTCAAATTTATCACTAAACGCATTTCTACACTGACAACAGCTCTATTCCTAGAAATGCAGGGCAACATCACACGATTTTACAAGAATAAAGTACGATTATAATAAAGCTGGATAAAATCCCGGGTTGAGGATTAACAGCGCGAAACTCTTGGTCATTAAGTTTTATAACGATACTTAAGACATTTATTAATTTAAAAAGAAATATTTTTATGGATTTTTAGCCCCAATGTCCCGTAATGTTTTCGAAAATGTCATTTGAAGCAAATCTGTTGCGTTCGAATCAGCAATTATGTATAAGAGACACTTTGACTGCTTGTGTCTTCAAGTGGTGACGGAGCTAACGGAAAAGAGACATGGGTTCTCCCTCACAGCCAAGTGAAGGACGTGACTGAATATTCTCCCCTTCTTTATTAATAAAGCAGGGAAATACTCCAGCCTAAATGCATTGGTGACAAAGTCAGTGCGCGATGCCTCATCGCCTGGCATTCGTGCCAGGTGGTTGTTTGCAAGCTATGACACTTTGGCATCGGGGGTGGGGCTGTCCCGCTCAAGGTCTTTACCTGCTTCGGCAGGACTGATTTTTATTGCTTGGTGCCTTAGGTGGCGTATTTGGAAAATGTCGACGGAGTCAAGTATATTTGCACCTACCAAGCACAAGTTTCAATTTGTGCGCAGTGTTCACCATTTGATATCCCACCTTGTGCCGAATCTGACACGCTGGGATGTAGGATAAATCACAGCGATGACAAAATTAGCAACGCAGGTAATGATTCCAATAGACTTTTGGAATTATTATGGTTTTGCTGACGTCTGTCTTCCTTCCAAAGAGAGCACAACCATAAAATACCAAATAGCCGGAGAGGAAAATGTATTTTATCAACCTCTCCACCACGGACAGGATAAAAACAATTTCTAAACGCAGTCCTCCTGGTTTGATTTCAAAGTTTTCTTTATCAAGAATAGTTGCCTTAACGAGGCTAAGATGGTGGGTAGGTTGCGTTTCATGGTATTTCCTCCCCCCGTGTCTATTCTGATTTATTTTATCCATAAGATCTAAAGAAGTCCTGTTATATTTTTCTTTGTGTTTTTGGTTTACCTCAGAAACGCAAAACAGGATGGAAATAAATTTATAATCCTAAAATAACCGGTCTTTGTTTTTTCTTTTTCTTTAAAGAAAGTATTGCTCTGTAATATTAATTACATTGAGCTCTCTACCAGGAAAATTTAAATGTTCAGCTTTTGAATGATTTTCTTGTCCTGAAGGAATTACTTCCAACTCTGGTTTAACTGGACCGAATACTACTATATATATATATATATATATATATATATATATATATATATATATATATATATATATATATATATAAACGAATAATTTGCAAGTAACATTATTTTTAAAAGAGTCAAATCTTTTGAGTTTGCCCATAGATCGTTTCAAGTATTACTATCAAACGATACTAATTATTTTTAACATTAATCATATTTTCAATTTTAAATTTATCATTGGAAAAATAAGTTATTACATAAACTGCAAACTCATTTTTAAATAAAATTTAAAGTGGCGATACAGAATGAATTTATTATTTACTTGTAAAATCACTGTTAAAATAACAGTGCTTTCAGTAAATAAAGATAATGTGAAATTTAAATGTTTTAATGAAACTCAAGTTAACAGGATGTGTATTCGTAGCAGATTATTTAACTATTCATTGCTGTAATTTGCAATGCAGAAAGAGCGTGTTACTTGATTTAAAAATATATTTTAAAGTAACTGTGTTTCAAATAAACCGAAATATTGTGATTGTTAAAATTTAACATTTTAATCAAATTCAAGATGACAGGAAATACATTTCTGGCAATCTTGATTTTTGAAATTGGTGATGCAGAAGTAACTTATTATTTAATTACTAGCTACATGCTAAAATTACAGTTTTTCCATTAAATTAAAATATTCAGTTATTTCAGTATTTAATGAAAATTAAGATGACGTGAAATGTGTATGATTCAGTTTTTAAACTATACATTTTTTAATTGGAGATGCAGAAAATATATTTCTTAATGTGAAAATCCTGTTTAACAAAAATAGCATTTCTATTAATTTCAAATATTGTGGTAGCATGATTTCAAGCGTCTGATGAACCTCAACATGACAGGAAATAGCAGCCTCTTTGGTTGTTTATCCTCGTTTTCAGAAATATCAGGATGGAAAATTCTTAGTGAGGAAGCATATGCCATTATTAAAACTAACCTTTGAGTTCATTGGGCATCGTTATGTTCCACTTATCTAAGTCACATATTAGTAAAACAGCATTTTAGGAGTATTTATCGAATAAGGACTCCCTATTTACTTGGACCCATGATATGAAAAATCCCCTTCCGGTCTACCTTTGTAGTAAAAATCGTAAAAAAATAATGTTATCAATAATGTTCAACATATTTGAAACCCAGGCTACATTGGGTAAATCCATTTGTATTTAATGTTGTTAAACAAAAATTAGAAAATGTAGAATAATGTTATTTTATAAGTAATATGCAATTGTAAAATTACTTAAACATGGCTGTCATTGTTTGATCGCATAGGAAGATAATTAAAATGAATTGAATAAACACTTGTTCAACTAAAAGAATGACTGAATATATTTCTGGAAAAGTTCCAATTAAAATAAACAGTTTTGTTTTGTTGCTCTTCAGCACTAAATACAAAGAAAAGTCGAAATTTTATGAATAGGTGTTTTATATTTTTATTTTAATTAATTAATTTATTTTCATTTTAATTAATTAATTGAATGAAAGCTTTTACAATTCAGACACACGTTATTCGAAAATCAGCAGCAGTAGCAAATTCAATGCATCTATTGGCGTGTACAATCGAATGGAAAATAACACACAAACACGTTCGAAAATATCTATATAAGGTGTGTTCAATAACTATTCGTTCTGTGATTGTTTGGTTGAAATAATCATTATTATTATTGTTACTTCTTGACAGATTTTCACACCCGTGTTAGTTGATGGTATTTCACTGGAGTTAGAGGAACAGTTCCAGAAGACCTGGGTTCAATCCCAGGTCGGGTCATACCAAAGACTTTAAAAATGTTACTTGATACCTCCTTGCTTAACACTCTACAATATAAGGTACATATCAAGGGTAAAGTGGTGCAATCCTGGGAAAGAAGGAGGGCCCTCCCCTACTCCTTGGTGTAGTAGCTATTGAAAAGGAAACTTTACATACAAATCTCAAGTCTCACTATTGTAGCTGATCTCAATAATGCTGTAGTTTGTATAGTCTCCGCTTTTCCTCTGATTTCAAGATCATTCAGTCCCTTTATCAATCATTGGAGAATTACTCCTAATGCATCAAATAAAATTGGTATTATCATTACTTTTATTTTCCCGAGCTTTTTCTCTGGTAAGATCAAAGAACTTGTCTATCTTTGCAAATTCTGGTCTCTACTTGTCTTCTGTTTTCCAGTCCCCTGACCAAAACTTTAGGTACTGTACTGAGTTCACCATTTAGAATTGGTATCACCGTCACCTTCATATTCCAAAGAATATTTTAAGCCCTCTAGCAATGTCTATGTAATTATCACTCTTTTCACTTCCCTTTATTTTTATGGCAAAGTCTACTATTGTTTTGTTGACTTACTCGTTCTGGTCGTCCGGCCTAGATGAGATGATCTATTATAACTCAAAATCCCAGGAAATTTTGCCCATCTCATTCTCCAGGACGGATTCTGAGTTGTGCACAATTCCAAGTGGATCCCCTTCCTCATTCAATCGTGTTTAGTCCTATACTCTTATCACGCTCATCTGCAGCGTTCGGTTATTATTATTATTATTATTATTATTATTATTATTATTAACTCATTTGAGAGTTGCCCAGTAAGCCCGGGCTGTAGAAAACACTTACTGCACCTCTGCAGAGGGGTAGGACACCCCAAACGAGGGTCCAGGATATGACACTAAACAATCTGATGGTGAGGTTACAGTAATGCTGGAGCTTTGGAGAATGCTGAGTACCCCATCACTGCCATCGCTCCCAGGTCCACTCTGAATGGGAGTGGTAGCACCTGATAGGGACCTATCAATAGGTTAAATAGAACTGAACTGCGTACTTCTGCTAAACTGAATTACTTGAAATAGAACTATCTTGATATTTAACTGTGTCTTTACGCTGAACTGAATAGTGTGAATTAAAGTTGTTCGACTAAAATGAACAGTTTGAAATAGAAATGTATAGTGTTCAATCTATGGTTTAAATAGAACTAAACTGCGTAATCGTGCTAAAATGAATTGGTGAAAAAAGAACTGATTTTTTGTATAAAAATGGATTTGTCATTAAATAACTTACAAAGGTTGATATGTCATAAAACCCAACCAACCGCCTAACTAACATCCTTGAGACATTTTCCAACAAGCATTACCTGATGATTTCTCCCTGGATTTTGAGAGACAGTAAGTCTCCTCAAGTCTCCAGAACTCTTCTCAGTATTCTGGCTGAACTTAATAATGTTGTAATCTGAATGATCGCTTCTTGTCTTATTTCCAAGTCTTTCAGTCTTTTTACCATTCTTTGGAGATTGTCTGAAGTGAACTGACAAAAACTGGTATCACCGTCATTTCGTATTTCCTAGTTTGTTTTTTATTTTGTTTTTCTTCTGTCACAAGGTCTAGGTACTTTCTTGTATTTAATTCTAGGGGATTTCTTTCATTTTTCCCCTGTTTTCACAACTCGGGTTCTCTTTTCTTTTTTGTTGTTGTCTATAAAAAGGTCCGGTCATCTGGCCGCGATTAGGTGACCCGTTTGTATCTCAAAATTGCTGAAAAACTTGTGCATCTCATTCTCTAGGGCAGCTTTCGGTTTGTGTATATACCATAAGTTTTTTATGATCAAATTAAATTTATTTTACATTAATATCTGTGGATTACCTTTACCATCCAGTCATGTCTAGTCTTATACTCTTTTAGCTCTAATTCACTGCTTTCTATTATTATATGATTGATCGTTTGGTCGCTATCATCGCATAACCTGCACTTGCTATTGTTGCGTCAAGTCTGTCATTGCTTTAACGTAGTTTGTCCTAATGACATTGTTTTTTTTTATTGCAATTAGAAGAGATTCAGTTTCTCTTTGAAGGTTTCCTTTTCTTTGCCATGCTCAATCTCGAGTGAGATTTCGCTTGCATGCCGCTTGTAATGTCCATACAATTGTTTTTCTTCCCATTTTTGTTTTCTTGTTATAGTTATTCAATTGATCCTTGTGTTCTTTGGGTTGTTTCTGGTCACTGCAATCAGACTTTCTTTGCCCTGTTTTATGTAGTCTTCGAGTCATCTTATAGATGTATCGACGTTATCTTCAGGACTAGTGAGTTCTTCTCCTTCTTCTTTTCTTGATATATAGAGTCTGCCGATATCATCTCTGGGATGTCTATTTTAAGAATGCTCCCGAATATCTCACGAGAAGGACAGCTTAACTGTTTATCATATTTACCAACCCCTCCGCTCGGGCAGGATATGACACAAGGTCAATTTTTAAGCGGAGTTTAACAGGTTTGAATTCAGAGTTTTCCTTCTCCTAGACTAGTTGCCTCACCAAGGCTGAAGAACACAGTATGCCCGACTATTTACCCATATTCTCCCTCCATAGCTGGAGGGAGAATAATTGGATTCATAACTTTCCTAAGGGTATTAGTGCTATGTGAAATTCTATCAGTCTGGTCCAGGATTTGAACTCGTGTCGCCGTGTCCATTTCCCATGACTATAACCATTACACCACGGGCACCCCCATCAGCATAAGTGTTTATCCCTTTGATGCGATTTCTGCAATGTAGTTTGATTTTACGTAATTTACTCGATCTTCTAAGGTATCTTTTTAAATTTTTTTTTTATTCCAACTCATCTTGTTTGATTCTGACCACTTCTAATATTCCCAAGTACTTGTAATTTTACTTTTCTCCAAGCAATCTGATTTTTTTTGGGCGGGGGGGATTTGGTAGTTCTAATCTTTCTGTCATTTGTCGTTTTCTGCTTTTCATGGCACATTTTTCGATGCCAAATTCTATCCCTATATCTTTAATGCATAGCCTCACTACCGGTTATAGAATTTCCAATTCTTATTCATTTTTGGCAAACCCTTTTTCCATGTTGTTTATCTATTCGGCTTTCCTGTTATATTTTCTACATTCCCATATTTTGTTCCAAAATTGATTTGTTTCCTTGTCATTTAGTTGTTGGTATGCTAGGTTGTGCATGTATATATATATATAGTTTCCACTTCAGCTTCGCTCTAATTTTTCAAAAGCCCTGCATATATCCCCTCTCCTAACTTTAAGTGACTAGTATGGCTAACTCGGTCCACTAGCTTTGCAAAGACAAGCAGTTGGGGAGAAGGAAAACTATTATTTAAGACCGGTAGTATTACGCTTAAAGAGAGACCTGTGTCGCATCCTGTCCGTTGTGGGGAAATTCATATATAAGGAATATATAGACATCTGTATGAGTGTTTATTTATATATATATATATATATATATATATATATATATGTGTGTGTGTGTGTGTGTGTGTGTGTATGCATGCGTGCACCTGTGTGTGTATATACGCGTTGTTCCGTGTGTATGTGTGTGCACATATCACTATATATATATATATATATATATATATATATATATATATATACAAGTGATACAAGTTCCGAAAAGTTAAATTGCTGAACGTTAACAGAGTATCGGGATTAATCTTTATTTTAATCTTAACTGCGTTATCCCTGTTTTTTTTTTGGGGGGGGGGGTTAATTGAATGCAATGTAAGACGATGTTTAGTTAATATCTTGAGACTCATTGATTATTAGATAAAATTTCGGAGATATATTCTCTCTCTCTCTCTTCTCTCTCTCTCTCTCTCTCTCTCTCTCTCTCTCTCTCTCTCTCTCTCTCTGACTTTCATTGGCACATTTCCCATATCCTTTTATCTTCGGTGTATAATTTCGCAGTGAGTAAAATAAACATACACTTTGTTTACCGATATTTCGACTTCCTTTGCTCTTTGACCAGGACGAGCTTATTAATTTTATTACCTTTTTCATGACCTAAGTGTTTATCTTTGAAATTAGTTTTTCTTTCCTATATGAGGGACGGCGTACAAATTTTCATAGATTACTTTCGTGAATATAGATAAAAATGTACTTTTAAACAGAATATTAGGTACAAGAATCTATGAGTAGAAAACTGCATTGAAGATGAATACGCTAATAAAAAAATGTGATGCTATGACAAGTTAACAGGCAAATCAGATTACGGAATATATATATATATATATATATATATATATATATATATATATATTGACAGACAGACTGACAGTTTTGCTGTATCACCACTCTTCGCTGTGGTTAGACACGTACGACGCTTTAAGCTAGGATCGAAAACCGCCTAACTTTACGCTAGACTTAGTATCATACCGTTCAGACATTTAGACGACCTACGTCGGCTCGGGAATTATAACGCATTATGTAATAGCTTTCGTTTCTATACATTTTGCGCAATAATTTAGAATATCTAAAATTAAAAACGTGCTAAATATCGGTGATAGAGTATATGTGTGTCTTTGTTACGTTAGCGTAAACACAGTCATTTAGTGCCGTTGTTTTATTCTGAACTACTCTCCGGTATTCGAGGACTTTTATATATTTAAGAAAAAAGATTTATAACGATTTGTATATATATATATATATATATATATATATATATATATATATATATATATAAATATATATTGATCATGATAGGTAACCATCATTTATTCAGTTTTATGTTATTCTTACTTGGCAGGGATTCAGATGCTGTTAATGTGTAACAAGAGTGTTAAAAAATGTCAAAATATTTGTAAGGATAACTCAAGTACTTTAACCATCATTAATCACTACAAAAAAGTAAAGTTCCCATAGTGTTGTTGACTAAACATACGAATCTGTCTTGGTTTAACGCCACATCAACCATCGTAGGTAATCTAATGCCAAAGCCACCCTTGCAGATCGACAGCTATGCTTGTATTTAACTCATAGTGGAGTGGGAAAGAGAGTTTGTACTTTACCCAAGAGTAATAGCACGAGTGGATTTCGAACTCACTCACTTCCATCTCACATTCCTGCAAGTTAGCCACTACGCTACAAGGACTCTCCTTGAAAGAAACCACACGATTGTGTAAGCACCCTAGAGTCTAATTCCATTTTTCTTTCGCTTCATTCATTTTTTTTTCTTTTCTCGTTTTTTCTCTTTCATCTTAATCATCTACTTTCCAACTTGCTTTGCTTCTTTTCGTCTTCTTTTTCTCTTTTTCTTACATCTTTTCTTCATCCTCTTTTCTTAGACGTCGCGTATTATTTCTTTTATCCATCTTCTTCTTCTTCTTCTTCTTCTTCTTCTTAAATAACACCAATGATAAATCTGAATTATATTGATTCTAATATTCATTGGTGCATTTCGCTCCATTGTTTTGCATATGCTACAGTTTTCATGATTCTAAACCTAGACACTGAAAACTTGCTTAAATTTCTGTAATAGAAAATACCGTGTTGGCTGAGGTTGTAAAATACGCCAATATTACCTCTGCTCAGGAGTAAGATCCCTACACACCCGATCGACCGTGTTATTATTTTACAAAGCTTTTTTGCTTAGATGCAGTAAGAGGCCGTACGACTGGGACACCCGTTGAGACTTGAACTCACCCGTAATGACATGAAACTGCATCAATTGGTGAGGCTCGAGTTTTGCAGTTTTAAGAAATGTGGATTTGGTATTAAATAACCCACAAGGACGATATCCTATAAATGCAACATAGGACCAACGTGTTGTGTTTTAAAGAAAGAAGTCCGCAGAAAAAGAAATACTCAAACTCGAAGGTAAGGAAAGAAAATATAGCAGTCGTTTATTATTTACTTACGGTTATGATCGTTGCAACTCGAAAAGTTCATTTGAGTTACGTTCTTCTTCTCCCTTCCTCTTGGTGGTGACGGCGGTGACACACGCCTGACAGATAGGTCGTAGCAGACTGGGTAGGACGGGTCGGGGCCTCGAAACCTTTGACTTGCTTGTTTTGAAAGCTGCCTTCAACTCTCCCAAAATCTCCTGACTTGTTTTCTTATATAGAAATTTTGGGTAACAAATCGAAGATCCCCGAATGTTCGATGTAAAACACGTGATAATTCATCTGTGATTATTTTAAAATCATGTCTAACTTTGCAGGTCATTCTGCCCGCACGTGCTAGTCTCATGACACCATCACCGATTGACGACATCACCCATCCTTAATATTACATAAAAACCAACCAACCAACCAGCAGGGCAAATCGAGTCCTATCCTGTTTGCATTTCTCATTGTACCGATACCTTTTGGAAAGAGATACACCCATCTATTTTTCCTTCAGTTATGGGTAAACAGCAGGGCAGACTTTAACCTTTGTATAGCAGTGTTGGAGAAGAAAACTTATAATTAAATTTTTCCAGCAAACAGATTGAAAATCTGTAGGAAGGATTTCATTTCACCAGACATTACACCCTTGAGGAAATACGTAAAAAGCTCTTCAACGTTTAAACCAATTACCATTATATAATGAAGAATATGTATGAATTTACTCAAACCTTTCACTAACTCTGTCTGACGGACTCAGAATATACGGATCGTATCTTCAGCACAATAGTAAGAACCCTCCTTTGAAAAAGGAGGTGTCCTTCATGTGGTACTAAACTGCATCTGATGGTGAGACTTAGTTCTGTAGAGGGTGGAGTTTTCTTTCATTTCAAGTCAACTCTGACCGGAAGTGGTCGTACTTGTTAAGGCTTCAATCATTGCGGCAAATAGGTCTATTTGAAAATTTTCATTCGATAAGAGCGTGCACAGAACAAAAATATGAAAGAATAAACTCAAGAAAAAATGAAAATATGAATGTATATTAAGGCGATTCTCTAAATTCTTGAATAAATCAACCCTAGATGGGTTTATATGGCGTTTAAAATTAATTAATTAGGAAATCAGTCCCTCCGCTTTGAGCAGGAAGCGACATAGAGTCCATTTTTAAAAGGAATACTGTTAGTGTGAAATCAGAGATTTTCTTCTTCAAGACTGGTTGCCTTATCAAGTCTAAATACTGTTTACGAATATCTTGAGGAAAAACAGATTTGCCTTCCCTTAAGGTATAAGCTCAAAGACGATTAAACAACAATATTTAATGCTGTATATCAATCAGTATATAGTGATGCTCGTTCGCTTAGAAATACGAATACATTAATAGCCAATTATTTCGTTTGCAAGATAGGTGGAATTGTGTTAACTTTATGTATACGAGTCATAAAAGTTTGCGACCATAGTCGAGGGTAACCTGAAGGCTCCCTTTTCGATAGCTACTACACCAAGGTGTAGGGGAGGGCGCTACTCCTTTCCCTGGATTGCTCTACTTTACCCTTGAAATATACCTTATAATGGTGAGTGTTAAGGAAGGCGGCATCAAGTACCATTTTTTGGGTCTTCGGTATGACTCGACCTGGGATTGAACCCAGGTCTCCCGGACCATTGGCGATCACGGATAAGATGATTTGAGATCCATCAACAGAGATAGATAGATTGATAGATAGATATGAAATTACAGGGGGAAAGACAGAGAGAAAGGGAAAGAGAAAAAAAGAAAGAAAGTTGACTGAACTGAAATACATCGATTGACAAGCGATTGATTCTTAAAAAAATGTTATTGATTTAAATTTACGTAACGTTTTAAATGAGGAAATAAAATGTATTTTAGTTCCGTATTAATGCATATATATATATATGTGTGTGTGTGTGTGTGTGTGTGCGTGTGCGTTGGGAGATCTAGAGGACCTGTTGTCTGTTGCCAGAAATAATAGGAGAAATAAATTGTCTCTCATGTAAATATCATTATCCAGTACAAATTCCCTATGGCCTAGGCAGATGTTTGATGTTGCTACTTCTGGTCCTCCTAAGTTAGAATATTCAAAGCCGTCAGAGTATGAACAAACATCGGCCTGAATTACATTATAGTCAACAAGAAATATCCACGCACAAAGAAGTCCCTTATGACCAAAATTCCAACAATTTATTTGCTAGCACATAGTTATAACAGCTTAAGTAAACACTGTTTCAGTTGGTTACGCTTATCTTCTAAATATTTGAACATCTCCAACAGAAATACGAAATAATTTGTCATAAAAAGATACTATCAGTGTGGAAATCTCTCCATTACGACAAACTTTAAAGAAAATTGACTTTTGAAGACAATTGAGGTTTTGAGTAAGTGGGTTTTGCTGGTTTTATAGCACGGTATGTTACAGTGGGCTACCTGAGTAAAGGCAATCGTTAAATCTTACAGACCCTGAGGAGATAGATAGATAGATAGATAGATAGATAGGTAGCAAGAAAGAAAGAAAACTTCAGGCCTAGTAGGTAGAATGTTTGCCAATGGCCCGGGAGACCTGTGTTCAATCCCAGGTAGAGTCTTACCTAAGACTCAAAAAATGATACGTGATACGTCCTTGCTTACCACTCAGCATTATAAGGTATATATCAAGAGTAAAGTGGAGCAATCCAGAAAAATGAGTTGTACCCTACCACAGACCTTGGTTTTGTACTTATTGAAAAGTGATCCCTCGGGTGCCCGTAGACTATGGTCGCCAACTTTACTTATATATATATATATATATATATATATATATATATATATATATATATATATATATATATATATATGACAAATTACTAATATTAAGAAACATAAGATAATAAAAAAAGAATCTAATTCATAACTGAATTATTCGCCAACGTTAAATGTTGCAATTTTTGTTGTTGTTTTGCTTTTTCTTTTGTATTTTTTTTTTTATTTTTCTTTTTTTTTTTTACATTCAACCTGCATCAGAAGGTTTAAATACGTGATATTATATCTTGTGAATTTTATTGAAATCGATTTTTTTTTTCATTTGTTAAATGAAAAGAAAAAAAATAGTAAGTTTTATACATTCTATTTCCGTTCGTAGCGTTACTTTTCAAAACAGCATGATGTAATTAATATTCGTAATTTATTTTAAAAACCTATCGTATTTCCTAAAAAAAAGAATAAAACAAAATCTTTAAAAAATGTGTTCACATCAAATCAGTCAATCTATCTATCTATCATGTTGGCTACGATTTTTTGACTGTTGTCCTGATCTTTATTGTGATAAGTTAAAACCAAACGTTTCGGCCACTGTATCCTCCGGCTTTTCTCAGGTGTCCATTGTTTATCTGCGTATAGAAATGATTCAGCCTCGGAAATCATTAAAGTCAAACTTTAAAGATGTTTTTCCATGATGAATCATTTCTACACCTGAGGAAGGTTAGAGGATATAGCGGCTGAAACTTTGGGTTTTAACTTATCACAATAAAAACGGGGACAATGGTCTAAAATATCACAACCAAAATAATACATATCAGGCCTCTTCTAAAAACTTCTGACAGATAATACCTATCTATCTATCTATCTATCTATCTATGTCGAACGCTATATAATTCTGATATAAAATGTTTGAAATAGGTAGATATGAAGCGAACTAAACTAAAATGTTTAACGCTAGCAAATAATTTATCTTTTACGAAAATCATCCTTCGAAGACAGTGTTCTTTTCATATTTATACAGTTATTTACCTTTAGATTTATTTCCTTTTTCATATATATATATATATATATATATATATATATATATATATATAATGATGAGGAAAATAAAAGTTAAATGAACATGTGTACCAAGAGCAGCCGAAAGCTAATTCCTTATTTTTTTCTGGGGAAAGTGTTTAGTTTCAATAGTAAAGAGGAATTTTTTATTTTATTGTCAAGTAATAACAATAAAATTAAAAATTCTATTTTCTGAAATGTCAAAGCCGACGAATTTTTTTTCTCAGTTCGAACTTTCGTTATTTTATTGTTTGATTTTCCTATAGATGAGCATGATTTCGAGTATGATTTTCATCATCATCAAGTGTGGAGCTCCTTGACACTCTCTCTCTTTCTCTCTCTCTCTCTCTCTCTCTCTCTCTCTCTCTCTCTCACACACACACACACACACACACACACTTTTTCTACTCAATATGTATCTCCTCTTTCTTTCATTCTCTCTCTCTCTCTCTCTCTCTCTCTCTCTCTCTCGCTCTCTCCCTATTTCTGACTCCTCTCTCTTTTTTTCTCTCTCCCTCTCTTTCTTTTCTCCCTCTCTTTCTCTTTCTCTCTCTTTCTCTTTCTGTCTGTCTGTCTGTCTCTCTCTCTTTCGCCCTCCGTCTTTAATGTCCTTTGGTTCTGGCAGATCCTCCAAATTGCTGGTCGGCCAACCCACTAAAACTCGGTTATGTGTTTCTCCTCACTTCCTAAGCTGTGCCCAGAATGTCTTGTTCGTTTTACTTGAATTGTTTGTGAGATGGGAAGTAAGTGGCTGTTCAGCTGCTGTTGTGTAGTTTGCTGTTTCTAGTATTGCTCAAAACAGTTCGTAGAATTCTATTATAGCCCCCATCACGCTTTTTCTCCATGCGTTTGATTAGCGTCCATGTAATGCAAACAACCTAAAAATAAAAACAACTTCCGACCCCCACCACATGCCTTCCTACAACATATAAAATGATATCATTGATTTTAAGGGTAAGAATAGTCAAATTCATAAAATGTATGGATATTTTCCCTTTAAAACAAAAAAAAAACAATATGGCTGCTAAGATCAGCTCTTCCTTAGCAAGAATGTAGAGTGGTTGATTTAAACAAAAAATAATATGTATGACTTAGATTGACTACAAGAAAGCTTTTGATAACGTACCACAACAAATAGTTTCTAAAACTTGTAAACATTTCAAAAATATTTCCAGTTATAATAACATTGCTAAAATGCAATATGAAAAAGTAGGATACTAATCTCCGATTAATCAATGAAAAAAGCAAGCTCAAAACTTATAATCTGAAAATTGACAATGGAATCTTCTTAGGAGATTTTCTTTTCTTTTCTGTATAGATATAATACCTCTCTCCCTAAAACTTAAAGGAACAGACTATGGATATTAAAAATAAACCTCCTATTCTATACGGATGATATGAAGCCATAGGAAAAAATGTGGAGGATTTAGATGGTCTTCTAAACACTGTAAAATATTCAGTGATGACATAGAGATGCAATTGGGAGCAAAATTCATATTTAGAAAAAGGCCACTGGTAAAGTCTGTAAATATCCCTCTGGATATAAATACGGAAATTACAAGGTAAGAACATAATAAAACCTATGAATATCCAGGAATTAATGAATCTAATGTTGTTAACCATATTATGAATAAAGAAAAATAAGAGAATAATTTTCTTCTAGAGAATAATATCCATATTATGAACATAATTAAATTCAAAAAATAAGGTTATAGCAATTGATAACCTGATAATATTATACATTTGTAATGACCCAGCTAAAGTTATGAAGAAACTTCGTTGTATTTTATCAAAGAGATCAGAATTTCTTATATTCGATATCCTGTCATTATCAGTCCACGACTTAGTAACCCGTATGTTGATATCGCTTTCAGTTGATAAGAAGATAATTAAAATATTTTTTGAGACAGGTACATGGTTGAAAACTGAAACCATTAAAAAAAAAAATGCCACATTGAAGCGCAGTTACGAAAGCTAATATATCACATCGCCAGTACGGCCACCGGCTTTCTATCTCCCAAATCGTCCAATTAAGACACTACCAAAGAGGTAAGGACGATCTCACGAGTGATTTTCTCTTCTGCGAGCTGTTAAATGTATATCAGCTATGTACTGACACAGAATGTAGACAAGAGGACCCACCAGGAGCGATGAATGATAGGGAAACACGAGGAGTGAAAGAGAGAGAGAGAGAGAGAGAGGATCAAAGGACTCAGTACTATAACTTGACTTTATATATATATATATATATATATATATATATATATGTGTGTGTGTGTGTGTGTGTGTGTGTGTGTGTGTGTGTGTGTGTGTGTGTGTGTGTGTGTGTGTGTATGTATTGGCCGGAACAAGGAAGTACGATATCAATTAGAATTCTATTAATGGGAGCCTCTTTCTTTTGTAATAATTTGAAAGTCGTTTGTTGTTTGTCATTTCATTCTTTAAAAATTGCAAATTATTTAGTCTCTCTTGTGAAATATTTTAATTAGTTCAATTTTGACTGAAACTGATTTTAACGTCTGCCCTGGGCCAAATTTTAACAAATCTGATACGCTTCATAGTGGCCTTATATATATATATATTTATATATATATATATATATATATATATATATATATATATATATATATATATATATATATATATATATATTATACTAGTGTTGGTTGTCACTAAATCACTTTGTGGGTTTGTCGCGAATCAAGTGCAATATAATATGGACAGTGCTTAATATCTCAGATAGAGCTACTATATAATAATAATAATAATAAATAAATATATAATAGATTTATATATTTAATGAAATTTAGTCTGTGACCCCTAGGTTTCATGGTGTTTTTACAAAACAACAATCATCAGACAGTTAGCAAAATGAAATGAATCGAAAATCGAAAAATATAATCACACACACACACACACACACACCAACAAACACATCCACAAACACACAGACATGCTATCATACGTAAAGTTTACAACAAAATCCCAACGGTTTTTGACCGTATTTTTCGACTTCCGATTCATTTCATTTTGTTAACTGCCTGATGATTGTTGTTTTCTAAAAACTCCATGAAACCCAGGGGTCGAAGACTAAATTCCATGGCATAAATATTTAAATCTATTTTATATTATATATATATATATATATATATATGTGTGTGTGTGTGTGTGTGTGTGTGTGTGTGTGATTATATATCGGATGAATTAGTTAATGATTGAATAAACACTGATCTACAAATTAAGTAAATTTTATTTCATTAACTTGAGGACTTGTGGAAGGCCGACTTAAGCCAGCTAAGATTCCAGATCCAGGCAGTTTATGATCTTCTCCCTAGCCCATCAAACCTTCACACATGGGGCAAAAATGATACCCCAGCATGTCAGTTGTGCGGGGGTAAAGGATCGCTACAGCATTTGCTATCCGGATGCCCAAGATCATTGAGTGAAGGGCGTTATCGCTGGCGACATGACCAGGTCCTCAAAGTTATTGCTGGAGTGGTATCTGAGGCATTAAAATCGAATAGATTCAGTCCTGGAAGAAATAAGGTTATTTTTGTTAGAGCGGGAAGCTCGAAACAGCCGCAGACAAAAAATAAAGTATCGATGTTGTCATCGGCGCCAGATTGGCAATTGTTGGTGGACCTGGAAAGGCAGACGAAGTTTCCAGCGCATATTGTGGAGACAAAGCTCCGACCAGATTTAGTAATGTTTTCAAATTCCACAAAGAAGGTGATAATGTGGGAATTGTCAGTCCCATGGGAAGAAAACATGGAGTCCACACACGAAAGAAAGATAGCCAAATATGAGCCGCTAGTAGAGCAATGTCGAATGAATGGTTGGCAGGCAATATGCCAGGCAGTCGAAGTGGGATGTCGTGGATTTAACGCAAGGTCGATGAGTAAAGCGTTGTCAAGCATCGGCATTTCAGGTGCGGGAAAACGTAAGGCCCTGAAAAATATTACCACTGCAGCTGAAAGAGCAACAAACTGGCTGTGGATCAGAAGGGCGGATAGTTGGGGTTGTAGATAGGTGATTATTAGAAGGGGGGAAAAAAGGAAGGAAAAAAAAAAAAAAAGATCTAAAAAAGGTCTAATTTAAAACGATATATACACGTATGATTTATCTAGTTTTTATCTGTTATTTTTTAGTTTTATCTATTTATTTTTGCGCGCGGAGGAGTGTGGTTGTATTAGGCTTGAAGCGTTCATTTGAAACCGGCTCATTTAATTGATTAATATCTTAGACGTTTTAGCCATTTTGTAAATATAGCATTTTAAACGACAATGTTTTTGTGAAGATTTCAACGTACTCCTCGGTTGTTTTTTTGTTTTTTGTTTTTTTTTTGTTTTTTTATTTTATTTTATTTCGTCTTTTCTCATTCGTAAACCTTTCAATGAGTTGCAACGTATAGTAGTGCGCAGCGTCTCTTTTAGTTCGTAATTGTATATTTATGTAAAGTTTTTAATGAAAATAATTTTTAAAAGTAAACGTATGTCAATTTTATATAGGAGTTTCTTGTTTTAATCGCAATTGATATTTATGTACAGATTTTTTTTAATTTTTTATTAAGTTTTTTTTTTTTTTTTTTTTTTTCGACTTTTCTCATTCGTAAACCGTTCGATTAGGATGTTTTAACGTATAGTAATGCGCGGCATCTGATTTAGTTCGTAATTGTATATTTATGTACAGTGTTTAATGGAGATAAGTTTTAAAACTAAACGTATGTCATTTTATATACGAGTTTGTTGTTTTAATCGCAATTCTTTAGTTATGTACAGTTTTTATTTTTTTATTTTTTTATTTATTTTTTTTTTTTTATTTAAGTTTTTAAGTTTTTTCCTTAGGTAAAAATTAATTAAAAAAAAAAGGGGGGGAAGGAAGGAATACATACCGGAATGAACAAATAACCGAATAACGACCCCATTGTAGCAAAAAAAAAGCAGAGTAAAGTGGCCTCCCGATTTTTAAAGAAAAGTTTTAAAGTCATCAGTAGAGCTTAGCTCTGATTGGCTGTTGCAAAATTATATATAGAGCCTTTTCTGTGGTCATTTTTTTTTTGTTTTCTCCTTGTGTGGATGCGCAGGTTGGCTGCCGGGATGGGAGTTGGAGTTAGATCGATGCCAACTGGGTCATTTGGGTGAGGGGGTCTGATGCTGAAAGACCCGAAACCCCCCATGATCCCAAAGGAAACATCACTGACGACCCATCCCGAAGCATCAACTAAGATGTATGGTATAAAAAAGGGAAAAGTTTTTTAAATGTAGAAGATTTTCATGTTAGAAAACAGAAATAATTAATCAAATAATTTTTTTTTTAAAAAACCATTAAGTTATTTTGAGAATTAGAGTTAATTTTGAGAATAAATAAAATAAATTGTTAGATAGAAAATTGTGAAAAAGCATATAATACATATGTACTACGCATAAAAAGTGTAACTATTTAATGCCTTCTAAATAATTTCGAAATTTTAAAATATTTAAGTAAATTAAATATTTGCTTTTGTTTTAATATATCTATTACTGCATCTTTACGTGAGATTATTATTTAAAATTTAAATCTAATTAAAAATATCTGTAATTTAAGTCTAAATGTAATTTTTTTTTTAATTTTAATTAAAAAAAAATTTTTTTAAATAATTTTACTACATTGCTAACCGAAATTTAAAACAGAAGTGGGCTTAATGAAGATGTAACTCTTCATCCCTCTTTTATCCACTCCTACTCTTCTATCCCCTCCCACTCTTCTATCCCCTACCACTCTTATGTGTCTATTCTAGTTTTTTTTATCAAAAAGATCTGAAGAAGTCCTGTTAATTTTTTTTTTGTGCTTTTGGAAATTTCAAAAATGCGTAACAGGATGGAAATAAATTTATAATCCTTTGTGATTGGTTTCGTTGTTTTTTCTTAAAGAAATATATATATATATATATATATATATATATATATATATCATCATCATCATGTCGCGCCGCCTGCGCGGATATCCCTGACCGTCTCTCGCCATTTCTCCCTATCATTCATCGCCTCCGGCAGGTCTTCAGGATTACAACCCGTGTCCTCACATAGCTGCTGTATGTAAGTTCGTGCTGGTCGTCCCACTCTTGCACATCCATGAGTGGGGGTCCACAGGAGTACATCGCTTATGAGCTCGTCCTTGCTTCTCCAGCAGTGTCCTGCGTGTCTGGTTCGTCGAACTTGTATAGTTTTTGTGATGGGGGGCAAGTGTCCGTATAGTTGGAGTCTCGTGGGGTGTTGTCGCCAGGACTTGTTTAATACTGCTCTCAACATTCTTGTGTAATTTCCGTCCAGCCTCCTCTCCAGCCGCTTCGTAAGCGTCCATGTGGTGCATCCATATAGCAGTATCGACACAACCGCTGCCTGGAAGAAACAGCGTTTCATTTTATCTGTTAGGTCCGACTTCCATATGATCGAGAGCCTATCGATAGCTGTCCATGCCTTCGTCAGTCGTGTGTCGATGTCCTTCTCGGTTGATGAGACGCTGCTTCCTAGGTAGGTGAATTTGTCGACTAGTTTCAGAGAGGCTCCGTCTAGTGTGGCAATGTTGCCTGTTTGGTTGTAACACATATATTCGGTTTTGTTTGCATTGACATGTAGGCCAATGCCAGCTGCAGCTCGTTCCAGACTATGTAGTAGTGTCTCTGCTTGATTAGGCGTATTCGCTAGTAACGCCAAGTCATCAGCGTAGTCGGCGTCCGTAATTGTTTTTGCGGGGTACCTTTTGCTTCTTCTCTTAGTCAGCTCAAAGCCATTTTCTCTGATTTTGTCGATCGAAGTCCTAAGCACATAGTCTAGACAGATGATAAAGAGGTACGGGGCTAGCGTGTCTCCTTGTAGTACTCCTGCAACAATGTCGAAGTATTCCGTATATATATATATATATATATTCGTACTATTTTATAAAAAATATTAGAAAATTGTTATACCAATATTTTTACACTATTCAATATAAAAAGTAAAAATAAAGATTATACCAATTTTTGTTAAGACTCTTATCTAAAATGATAAACAAATAAAACTTAGTATTATATATCCCCTCGATTACAATTATATCTTCCACATTATCATCATATTCAAATAATTACTAAACCTCAAATCCTTAAATTTATAATATAAAAACATATCAAGTATCATAGATAATACCATATTAAGAATTATCATCACAATTAATTTTACCATTACAATTATTTCTACTAATGGGCAAACCTATTAATATTAAAAACTAATCTTCTCATTATTATAATGATTATTAATAACATCAATGGCAACAAAAATAATAACAGGCTTCAACAACTATCACAATATGTTATTACTAAATATAATAATTAATACCAGTAACAAATCATTATAATTAATAATTATTAGTATGTACTACATCGTTATGACAAAAATATCATTCATAATATGCATTGTGAAATCAATACAAAATAATACCCTATATCACTTACCACATAATTCAAATAAATAAAACCAGTCGTTTAGAATAAAAGATTTTAGATCATATCTTAAGACATATATTCTCAAATCCACAGTACATTACCATTAATTATCAATTCATCTCTTTGATTTAGTAATTTTCTGATATTTCTATGTTTCATAATAATAATTCTTTCTTCAAGACAAAGAAAACATCTACTTCTGAAATTACTTGGATTGGTTGATCTTTTAATAAAATTCCATCTAACTAAGGGTGTAAGGCCACTTTTAATCTCCAGAACCATTTAGAAAGGGCTGTTTGGTTTCTTAAGGAAGGATTAGAAAAATAATGCCTATCACTATAAATCGTCTGCTTTCAATTTCCAGCAGAAATTCCAAAGTATACTTATATGTCCTATCTGTTTTCGATTGGGAAAATGGTTGCTTTGTACTCGACATTCTCGGAATTACTTTTACCGCCAACAGGACATTCTTCTCTAACTCTACAATATACGAGGATGTTATGAAAATAGTATTTTTAATTCATTTTCACGAATATTTCACGAAATAAGAATATTTTGCTAGAATATTACAAGTATTCAGCTACTTCTTTTTTTCATATAGTCATTACAGTCACCTCTATATTTTTGGCCAACTATAAATATGAGCCTGCATGCCATGTAGGTAAAAATCTGCTCCACCGAAGGGGATTACTTTCTTCTCATAGCAGCGTTGTTTTTATAAAAATATTATTCGATTGCTCCATCTTTTATCGGTTTAAACGCACTGATCAAAGTGCACGAAGTTTCTTGGGTTGACAGGTGTTTTGAGGTGACTCAAAAATCACATCGCTGTCATCTGCACTGAAGCCTATTAGCTGTGGTTCAGCCTCAATTGCCATATCGCCAAAATCAACCTATGATCTTGCATGATCGAATGATTGATTAGAGAGTAATACATTTTGAACAACTCTGAAACGAGTACATCATGTGGGGCTTTTCTTAGGTGTCTTTGTTTTTATGGCATATCAAACTTCGGGGGTAATTTAATGTAAAGGCAATTTTGCAGAAAATCAGTAGCGGTACAATTTAGCCCATAGCTAAGAGGATATGAGAGTTAAAAACTTTCCCAAGCCTCTTCGTCCGAAAGTGAACATAATACCATGAGTGGAGTCTGAACATGTTTACTAGGATGCCACATTTCAGCTCGTTAAACACCACGCCATATAGATCCCTTTGCATAGTCCGTAATAGTAACTATGTGAGAACGTCTTTAGCTGTCAGTGGCTTGGAAATAAACTTCAGGCTTTATTTTAGGAATGTTCCTCTGTCTGTCTATCGGTCTGTCTAACACACACACACACACACACACACACACACACACACACACACACACACACACACACACACACACACACACACTGCCAGCAGGAGTTCTTAGCGTAACGTTTATCGTTGTTGAAAATAGAATAGGCAACCCGGCTCAAATTCTAGACGAATCGGTTTGCCTTTCCCATCGCGCCAATGGTCTGGGAAAAGGGGTTTTAACAATATATTCGCACACCTCAGAAGCATAGGAAAATATTTGGGCAGAGTGGGTTCTTTAGCATTGATTGGGCAACCAGTCTGAATTCGAACGAGCTTTACTCCTCTAAAAACAGACCTTGTGTGATATACTGCACTGTGGGAAGGGGTTTGTGTAAACACGAACACACACACGTTACCTAAAGTCGTTCTAAAATTGATGCTTACTGCCTTATGATTTAATCCCGAAAGTCTTGGTGGTTGTTAGTAGAATGGCAATGCAGGTTGCATCACGGGTAATGTGCTTCATTACAGGTGAGAGAGAAATGGTTTTTACCTACGTCAGTGCAGCTCTCGCCCCCCCCCATATGACGTGTACTGTGATCAGAATATTTGCAGTTCTTCTGATGATTGCAATCAATTATTTTTATGCTGTTTTACATGATGTAAATTTTTTACAATTGAAATATATTGTTATATTACTCAGTATTTTCTTACATTGTGTACTGTGAAGATTTTATATCGGCTTACTCGAAGATCGTAATCTTGAAACACTTAGTCGTGATTTTCTATTCTGTCTTGCAACTTTCGCATCTTTAAAAAAAAAATTACACTTGAAATATGTTTCGATTTTTCTCTGAAGGTTCGTGCATTGAGCACTGTAAGGATTTTACATCAACTAATCTGAGGATCGTAACGTGAAACTCTTAATCTTAAGGTTTTTTTTTTTTTGTTTTTTTTCTATTTTATATATTTTAACATCTTGTATATTTCTTGAAATATATATATATATATATATATATATATATATATATATATATATATATATATATATATATATATATATATATATATATATATAAACTTCCGTTATTTCGGGCTTTCTTGAACGAATTTAACAACTGAAAAGAAACACTTGTGAGAATGTATTTCCTTTAAAACCGGTGGGTAAGACTGGATAAAAAATGGACCAAAAACTTGGAGTAGACACATTTGCCCGAAAGGCTTTCCAAGTAAACAAACTGGTTTTAATCAATAATTCTCCATAGGTGATGAAATGGCTTCTGTTAGTTTTAAGCCAATAGTACCACAACAACAACAACATCAACAAAACAAACAAAGCAAGTCTCTTTTCGTTATCAATTTTTCTCTTCATTTGCTACTGATTGGATTTCGTACGATTTTAATTACTTAAAACTCTTGGACGGTTTGATTCCATTAATGTCTGCAAGGCAAAAAAAATCCTTCTCCAACCACGTCTTTTACGCCACTTTTCTGCAGACTTTACTTTTTTTTCTTTTTGTATAGAGTTATCTTTTTTGTTTGTTTGTCTTTTTTTTAAATTAAGCATTGTTTATTTTTGTCCTTTTAAAGAAGAGAATACCTTCAAGATGACAGCTGCCTTTTCATCACCAAACACGAGAAAAACAATCGAAGAGGTCTACATAATTAAAACAGACTTGTTTCATCCGCAGTTGTCATTACCAAAATATAAAATGTTTAATTGAATAATTACTCTGTAAGCGTTCTGATAAGATTACTGTTTCTACGACTACTGAATAAAAGAGAATCACCTTTTTTTAATAATATGGTGGTGCTTCTTCCTAACCAATTAGTTAACCAGTGGGAGCAAAGTCAGCCCCTTCTTGATATGTCTATGAGCAAAGAAGATTAAATGGTGATGTTTACCGTCTATTAAAGCAAAATGAAACACGTTATACTAGGTTACATAAGAAGTCAGACCTGACCAATAAAGTAAAACGCAGTTTTTTTTCCAAGCAGTGGTTTTGTCGATACTCCTATATGGATGCATTACATAGACGCTTATTAAACGTATGGAAAAAAAGCTTGACGGCAATTACACAAAAATGCTGCGAGAATCAGTGAACAAGTCCTGGAGGCAGCACCCCACAAAGAAGTAGCTGTACGGCCACTTACTATCCATCACGAAAACTAGTCAAGTTAGACGAAAAAGACATACAGAACACTGCTGGAGAAGTGGGGACGAACTCATAAGCGACATACTCCCGTGGACCCTTTTATATGGACGGGCAAAAGCAGGACGGCCAGCTAGAACCTATATACAACAGCTCTGTGCCGATACAGGATGTACCCTGGAAGACCTAACGGGAGCGATGAATGATAGAGAAGGGTGGCGTGATAGAGTCAGGGAGATCCACGCTGTCGTCGTGACATGATGATGATGATGATGATGGTGATATTGGTTACACTGGGAATAAGCTGATTTCTGCTTTTCCCTGGGTTATTAGTTCTATATTATTGTTTTATGTCTCCATCAATATTCGAACTCTATTCAACGTGTTCATTCTTCATGTCTATTAAATTTTTTCGTGTGTTCATGTTTATTTAAGCTGGGGAGAAAAAATGGTTGTTTAAAAAGCGTTTGAGGAAAAAAATCAACATCTCTTCTTCCTACTTTTGTTGCATTATTAATAGTTTTATAAAAATTTCTATAAAAAATATCATCTGACAATTCTAGGGAATGAGGAACTATGTATATTTTAGCCAAACCGAGAAGGTGAGATTTTAATTCCTTTATATATATATATATATATATATATATATATATGTGTGTGTGTGTGTGTGTGTGTGTGTGTGTGTGTGTGTGTGTGTGTGTGTGTGTGTGTGTTCATACGCATATGTATACAGACACATCTATATATATATATACATATTTATATATATATATATATATATATATATATATATATATATATATATATATATTCTAAGCGCACATTTCTATATACATACAAAAACATATATGTACATACATGCATTTATATGTATGTACATACATTTGTATATGCACACACACCCTCACACACACACACACAAACACACACACACACGCATATTCTCTTAAAAAACAAACAATCGGTCACATTAAGATAATAAATTCCTTTACATCCTGTTAAAAGTTTTGATATAAATCAATGCTCTAAAAAACTTATAGGACTTCTTCAGCTCAAACAAGAAATGGATTAAGATACATTATCATATATATATATATATATATATATATATATATTTTTGCTCCTGAATGGTTGAGCTCTCTTTTGGAAAATTTCAATTTAAAAATCATCCGAAACCCTGCCAATTCAGAAATGGATAAATACACTCCGGAATATTCACTGAAAAATATCCCTTTTCCATCTTACCATGTTTTTCAATTGGCTTTGACAGAGAAAATTGTGGATTTCGTCAAAAGATTGCGGTGGAAGGCCTTTTTCTACTTGGATTCATGTAAAAATACTGACGATGTCAAGAAAAACGTTTATAACCTCAAATCTCCAAATACTCCTCCAAATAACAGACTACTAGACTCGTTTGAAACGGACTTATTTAAATTAATTAAATTGGTTAAATTTAAGAAGGTACGTAATAATTTTCAAATGAAATTAAGCCAAGATATAAATGAAGTAAAAACATCAAATTATATATGGGTGAAGTCAGATAAATCAAAAAATATATATAAAATTAAACCCTCTAATTATCAAGAAATTTTAAAGAGCAAAATTACTAATAATTATAAAATAGACTATATTAATACTATTGAACAAATAAATAAGGATACTTCTAATTGTGCTAGTAGATTGCAAATTGAGGATAGGTTAGGAAAATTTAAAAAGAAAGATGCTTATATTCTAATTAAGGATCATAAACCAAATTTTGAAAATAAATTGCCAACCAGACTGATTAACCCCTCTAAAACAGAGTTAGGTAGGATATCTAAGTTTATTATCCAAAATATTGTCAATAGTGTAAAAAAGGCTAACCATTGCAATCTTTGGGAGAATTCCTATGAGACCATTGAATGGTTTAGAAGGATAAAAAATAAGAGTAAAGCTACTTTTATACAATTTGACATCATCGATTTCTATCCTTCCATAACAAAAAATATTTTAATAGATAGCATTAACTATGCCCGTAAATATATAGATATAACTGTTGAACAATACGAAATAATATTAGCGTGTAGGAAAACTGTTTTAAAAAATAACGATTCAACTTGGGTAAAAAATGGATTAGATAATTTTGACGTTCCAATGGGGGGGTATGATTCCTCCCAAATAGCAGACCTTGTAGGATTATATATATTAGATATACTCACTAGAATCATTAGTCCTCAAGAAGTAGGTCTTTATAGAGATGATGGGTTATTATATATCCCAAATAGTAATGGCCCTCTTAGCTCTAGCATACAAAAAAGGATTATAAGGGCCTTTAAGTTTTTGGGATTTAAAATAGAAATCTCATCTAATATTAAAATAGCCAATTTCTTGGATGTCACTTTAGATCTATCTAATAATTCCTATAAACCTTTCATAAAACCCAATCAGAACCCATCGTACATTAATGTTAATTCAAATCACCCTAAAAATATAATCAAGCAAATCCCAAAAGCAGTAAATTTAAGAATAGGTAAGCTATCTGCAAATGAAAAGATTTTCAAAGAGAGTAGTAAAAGATATATAGAAGCCCTTAAAAATAGTGGTTTTAAGGAGGATTTTAGGTATTTAAAACAAAATATAACAACTGAATTTACTAAAGAAAATAATAATTATGTTCAAAAAAATAGAAAAAGGAAAATTATATGGTTTAACCCCGCTTTTTGTAAACTAGCCAATATAGATGTAGGTAAATATTTTTTGAGACTGATAGATAAACATTTTAAACAAGATAATATATTGCATAAAATATTTAATAGGAAAACCTTGAAAATAAGTTATTCTTGCACTAATAATATTTCTCAAATAATAAATAGCCATAATAATAAATTATTTAATAAATTTCATAACCAAGTAAATAATAATAACATTAATAGTAAAAAAATAGAATGTAATTGTAAATCTCAAAGTGATTGTCCAATGAATGGTTTGTGTAGTTTAGATAATGTAGTATACCAAGCTATTATTTATCCAAAAGAGGACATAAGTGATAAGAAATATTATATTGGCATTTCTTCTACTAATTTCAAGATTAGATATGGAAATCATAAATATTCCTTTTCCCATGAGCATCAAAAAAATCAAACTGCTCTATCAAAACATTATTGGGGATTAAAAAATAAAGGGTTAACCCCTGACATTCAATGGTCCATATTGAAAAGATCTAGTACCCCAAAATCTTTCGATAGTAGGTGCAATCTATGTCTTGAAGAAAAGATCCACATTTTGCTTTTTCCTGAGCCAAAAATTTTACTAAATAAGAGAAATGAACTAATAGCCAGGTGTAGACATAGGGCCAAATTTAAACTATAAATAAAAAAATTTTTTTATAAAGCATAAATTTATTTAAGAATGAGAGTTAATTTTGAGAATAAATATAATAAATTATTAGATAGAAAATTATGAAAAAGCATATAATATATATGTACTACGCATAAAAAATGTAACTGATATTTTGAAATTTTAGAAATTTTAAAATATTTAAGTAAATTAAATATTTGTTTTTGTTTTAATATATCTATTACTGCATCTTTACGTGAGATTATTAATTAAAATTTAAATCTAATTAGAAATATCTGTAATTTAAGTCTATAAAAAAATTTTTTTAAAAAAATTGTTTTAAAATAAATGTACTACAGTGCCAACCGTAAATTTAAATTTAAAACGGAAGTGGGCTCAATGAAGAGATAACTCTTCACCCCTCTTCTATCCCCTCCCACTCTTCTATCCCCTCCCACTCTCATGTGTCTACTCCAGTTTTTTTATCTAATTGATCTGATGAAGTCCTGTTAATTTTTTTTCGTGTTTTTGAAAATTTCAAAAATGCGTAACAGGATTGAAATAAATTTATAATCCTTTGTGATTGGTTTCGTTGTTTTTTCTTAATGAAAATATTGCTCTGTATAATTGATACATTGAGCTCTTTACCAGGAAGATCTAAATATTCACGAATATTTTCTTGTCCTGATGGAATTACTCCTAACTCCGGTTTAACTGGACTAAGTATTCTCTATATTCTATATATATATATATATATATATATATATATCACAACTTTATAGCAGTTCAACACCATATTATGCCCCACCTATGGATTAAGTAGTACTCTTATTATCCATCGACAAGGATGGCTTCAGCATTAAATAACCCAAGAAGATTGAGCGCCATTAAAACCAAGAAACCAAGCGTATTCTGTACTCTAACACGTACATAATAGAAAATGCTACAAAGTAAAAATGAAAGCAAAATATCATGTATATGCAATTATGTTTTCGGTTTTTTTTTTCTTCCATAACGATACACACTCACGTGGGTATCGGGAGTGTCGGTAGACAATTTTTTTCTTCAATTTGAAACCGTGACCCCTGTTCAGATAATGCCATGCTTACTTTGATGACGTTGATCAGCATAGCATTAGGATATACTAATATTTAGATTATGACATCCTGAATTTTGAAATTCCTATCAAATATACATATATTTGTTTACTGTGTTGACATTTAATCAGTTTTATTTATTATATAAAATACCTATATAAGAAATTATAATGTTAGGATAAATGGCTTTTCGTGTTTCTTTTCTTTTGAACTTTTTTTTCAAATGATTCAGTTTAAATTATGATGCTTGTCGGTTTTTATATTTTTCAGTATTGTTTGAGTTGTAAATGAACAATGAAAAATCCCGTTGGAAATTAAACTCATCACTCAAATAAAATCGATATACGTGTGCCGTTGAAAAACGTGTGCATTTCATTAAATTGATGTATGGTAAGAGTGAGTCATTGCTGCTTGCATTAATTGATTTAAGCCTAGATTAAGATTAATTAAAACGGATTTGTTTAAGTCCAGATTAACTCCCGCCTCACATTATTAAGGTAGAAAAATAAAATGGTTAAGTTTTACCGAGAAAATTAATTTTTTCCTTATCTCTGCCAAAGATGTAATATTGAAAAAAAAAAAGAGAGAGAAAATAGTCAAAGCCCTTTTCTTCCTCGACTGAAGTATTTTTGGCTGCTTTTCACTGCGAATGCAGGAAGCAAAACTTTAAGAGAAAAAAGGGGATCAGACTTCCTGGCTGCATTTCTGCTGTCTAATTTATTACACCAAGCCCGAAAGATCGTTGTCACGAACAGGAAAGAATGCGCCGCAGCGCCCTCTGGCGAGAATTTCGGCTCCAGTTGAATATTGCACTAAAATATGTCAGAGCTTAGTGAATCGCAACTGATAGAATAATGGAACCCTAATCTGATTAGTTTTGTTTGTTCTTCCAACAAATACTGAATCAAAATTCAACTTTCCCAGACTCAAAAATAAATTCATTCATGGTTCAATCAGTCCATCCACAAAATTATGAATAAAAATTCTGAAAGCTGCCACATTGAACAAATCTTTGTAAAATCGTAAATTAATCTTGTAGCAATGATGAATATGTTTTCCTCCGTCTCAAGTTCTGTTAAGATTCAAAATCCATTCTATTATGTACATGTTTAACCAGGTAAGTTAAAAAAATAATAACATTTTCATCCATTAGGCGAAGTGAAGAATATGCTGATTGTGTTAGGATATTTTTTTAGATTCGAGCGTAATAATAACGATTCGGAAAAAAAAACTAGTTAAAAATCAGTAAATTTATTCATTTTTTTTTATCAAATTGGAGTAATCGAATTGTATTTGACGTGGCTGCCTTCTTGCTTTTACTGCTCAGCTTTTAAGTTCAAATCAAGAATTTCTATGCGGATTTTTAAAGAAGACAGACAGTCCGGTCCTCGGTATTTATATTAGTTTAGAAAAATCATTCAAAGCTAGATTTTTTTTTTCGCAACCGACAAAAATCTGTAAGAAAATTCCCGATAAAGGAAAATATAAAAATTATGAAAGAAGAATTGCAAGAATGAAAGAATCGACCAAGGACGAAGGAAAGAAAAATCCCACTAAAATTTTAAAAAAAGACTCGCTGGCAAAGAAAACATACAAAAGTACAGTAATGTAATTTTGATATTCGTGGAAATAATTGATTGGGTGATAAATGACACAAAATTAAAATCAAGCTTGGAATGAGTAGTTTACAACCTGGCTTATGTCCTTGGCATGGCACTAATTTACATCTGATAGTAGGTCTCCAATTTTGGAGTTGTAGGGAACCGTAAGTATCCATAACAACTGAAGAGTGCCTTGTTATTGATATTACGCTCCGGTCTACTCACATCTGAAGCAGTAGTACCTGTTTGTGTCCTATCTATAGGTCAAAAAGATTTGTTTAAAAAATATACGAATTTGATAGGACTGAGAGCAAAAACATTCTTGAAAAACAATTGCACAAAAAAAGTAAATGTGAACATATAATGAAAACAATTCCCTAACCTCCAGGCATGAAATAACCGAAGACGGTTTTACATGCTGTTAAGATAAATTGATAAATCAATGAATTAATAAATGAATGACATTTCAAAAGGTTTGCCTCTTTTTTATTTTTAAATTTTTACAAGAATTATAAAAATCAATACAAGAAGTACATAATACCTTTGGATAGAACAAGTTCTTAGTTACATTTTTTTATATAGTTACCACTATCAGCAATGATTTTTTTTTATACAAGTATGAACAAGAGCCTGCATGTTGTTCTCCAAAATATCTTTACGAATCTAGGCGATCCAAAATTTCACAAAAGCAAATATGACGTTGTTGTCAAGAAATTGTTGCATGCAATGTCGATGAGACAGTGTTCCTATACTTGTGAATAAACTGATTGAGCTGTTATTTATATCGTGGGTGGACAACTCTATTTAACACAGCTACTCAAACCCTGTTCAAATCCACTGGTCGGTGTCCATAAACGTTAATATACATCAGTGAGTATTGGTGGGGACATTTTTTCCGTATGGAAGAGTTCAATAACACACAACAACCTTCATGTCAAACACCATTTCCACATACTCCAGTTGAGCAGATATTTGTAACAATTTAAAAGTATGGGTAAAATGTGTGAATATTCAATCTCTACTGCAATACCACCAACGATGTTATAGAAAACATAATTAAAGGGGAGTTATTCATTTCGGAGAATTGCTTGTGATCATAGTTGTCGAAAATGCATAGACAATAGTGGTAACGCTGAGGTAAAATAGAATTTTGTAGCAGAAAACTTTCCCAAACTAATAATGTTATTTTGATCTTCATGTCTCCACATAAAAGGTTTTACTTTCGGGGTGTCTCTCATTTATTCATCTGTCATTCAAACTGCTGTAGGTTGTCATAACAACGGACATGGTTCATCATTATGTACATAAAGCATTATTCAGTGGCATTTAAAGAGAGAAAGAGATTGAGAAAAAAAGGGTGTAAGCATGTTGTCAACACTTCTATCTCTCTCTCTCTCTCTCTCTCTCTCTCTCTCTCTCTCTCTCTCACACACACACACACACACACACACATACACACACGCACGCACACACACTACGGTTGTTTCTTTTTTCCTCTCAAAAGATGAAGTTAATTCCTGACTTTCTCTTTTTCATTCTCTCTCTCTCTCTCTCTCTCTCTCTCTCTCTCTCTCTCTCTCTCTCTCTCTCTCTCTCTCTCTCTCTCTCGCACACACACTACGGTTGTTCCTTTTTCCCTCCCAAACGATAAAGTTAATTCCTGACTCTCTCTTTTTCATTCTCTCTCTCTCTCTCTCTCTCTCTCTCTTTCATTCTCTCTCTCTCTCTCTGTCGCTCGCACACACACATACACTACGGTTGTTCCTTTTTCCCTCCCAAACGATAAAGTTAATTCCTGACTCTCTCTTTCTCTCTCTCTCTCTCTCTCTCTCACACACACACACACACATACACACCCTACGGTTGTTCCTTTTTTTTTCCACTTAAACGATGAAGCTCATACCTGACTTTTTGCTTCTCTGCAAAGGGATAGCCCCACTGGCGTAATGACAAACGTGCAAAAACCTCGCATGGTAGTTAACGAGTTTGAACTGCAGTCTTGCTGTTATGTCCACTTTTAGAATAATATCTTTGGTAAATGTACGGACTCTCTTAGCCACTCAGCAATTCGCCAAAATAATACCCCCTGCCGTACTTTAAGAATGGCTTTTGCAATAAATAACCCCACAGATTGTAATATTCCCTCAAAACAAAGAAGCTGCTGTGTCTTTGAATTTTTTCATGACATCTTTTTCAATTTCTCCTTCTTCTCATTTTAATCTCCCTTTTCTTCCTTTTTATTTTATTTGTATACATCATTAATCAGAAAGTATTTCAATCAACCAATACTCCCACATCCTCAACTCACCAACATGACTAATGCAGTCTCGAACCCATTGACTGCATACGTACCTCTCCATTTGAAAATAAATTCACTTTACAAGACGAAAAACTTGCTAATTATTATGAGAAAAAACTGGAGAAATGTTTTTGTTTTGTTTGGATTTTACAGCATATCCACACGTCACGAGCTATTTAAAGCAAAAATTCCTGTCATTTTTAAGTGGTTGATTAAAAAATTAACAATCAATGTTTTCAATGTATCACTGTGACTATTTTCTTTTATATCTCACTTATTTATTTGTACATAGTAACCACTTGTTTTCATATACTTACGAGGTACTAAATTTATTATCTAATGCTAGAGTGAGTCAAGTTTTCCAAATGTTTGTTAACCCGAGACACAATTAAGCAGTTCCAGATACTTCTTGCCAAGTTCGGGAAGAAGATGAACCACAGTCGAAAGTAATATGTACACCGCTTCTCATTCAACGAATTTTTTCGCTCACAACGAGCCGCAGCAGGCTTTAGCCTCCATGTCAATGCACGCAAAACTGAATATATGTGTTACAACCAAACGGGCAACATTACCACACTAGACGGAGCCTCTCTGAAACTCGTGGACAAATTCACCTACCTAGGAAGTAGCGTCTCATCAACCGAAAAAGACATCGACATACGACTGACGAAGGCATGGACAGCTATCGATAGGCTCTCGATCATATGGAAATCAGACCTTACCGATGAAATGAAATGCAGTTTCTTCTAGGTAGCGGTTGTGTCGATACTGCTATTATATATATATAAACTAGACGGCAACTACACAAGAATGTTGAGAGCGATATTGAACAAGTCCTGGCGACAACACCCCACGAGACACCAACTATACGGCCACTTGCCTCCCATCACGAAAACTATTCAAGTTAGACGAACCAGACACGCAGGACACTGCTGGAGAAGCAAGGACGAGCTCGTAAGTGATGTACTCCAATGGACCCCCACATATGGCCAAGCAAAAGCAAAACGACCAGCTCGAACTTACATACAGCAGCTATGTGAAGACACAGGATGTAACCCTGAAGACCTGCTTGAGGTGATGAATGATTGGGAGAAGTGGCGAGAGATGGGCAGGGATATCAGTGCTGGCGGCACGACATGATGATGATGATGATGACAAGTATTCACGTAACCATTTCTATCCAATGATAAAAATTTGTCAACACATGTTTATATGGTATCAACTATGCTTAAAAATTTATCAAGCTTCATCTTAGAATTTTTGATAAAGTATGTCCAGTTCTTGCGAACTCGATATAATATATCTTGGGGGTGTTAGATTTCAACAAAAGGTAGTCAGCGTATTATTAACTCACCAAGAGTCTGAAAGAGTGATTTTAGTATCTTCAATAATACAAGTCAAAATGAATCTTTATACTCTGCTGTGTCTTAAAAAGCTTCATTCAACAATACACATCAATAAAAATATATAAAATAGCTTCATTCAACAATACAATCAAAATAGATCTTTATTCTATGTTGTGTCATAAAATAGCTTCATTCAACAATACACATCAACAAAAATATATAAAATAGCTTCATTCAACGATACAAGTCAAAATATATCTTTATTCTATGTTGTGCCATAAAATAGCTTCATTCAACAATACTCATCAAGAAAAATATATAAAATAGCTTCATTAAACAATTCAAGTAAAAATAGATCTTTATTCTATATTGTGTGATAAAATATGAATATTAACAATGTTTGCTCTAATAGTATCAGAAAACGAACCGACAGTTCCTGTATTTATTTTTGCTTCTTGTTAAGACGTACGGTCTTGCGATGATACACGAAAAGATACAGAAAAACCACCAATAATTGCATGAAAAATTATAAACTTGGCATACAAGGACTGTTCCAAAATTCAAAGATTCATCTTGAAAGAAGAGCAAAATATTTTGTGGTTATTGTTGCAACACGCAAGCAGTTTTCATAAAACAAGGGAAATATGAAATTATTTTTCTAGTTTTTGTAGTAGGGGTAGTTTGTTGCCACAATAAAAATGTTCCGCTGAGTCTCGATATTTTAGTTTAAGCTTGGAACATAATCTATAACCATCGTATAGAGACGGAAAAAAATAATTGCCCATTATATCTTAAAGAAAAAATAATTCTAATAGCAGGAACAAAAAAATGTTGATAAAAAAAATACATGTATAGATATCTGAATTAATTTATACCATTATACCATCGTTCCCACAAAAGTCCTGTCATTGTCTTTTGTAATCGCATATCAACCTTCTTGGGTTATATAATGCCAAACCCATTATCCTAGAAAAACAGAAGTGTTACTATTTAACCCTTTGCTAAGAGGATACGGGTTTTCGTACCTTTCCCCAAGGGGATTTGTCCGAAAGTGAACCGAATAGGATTACTGGAGTTCGAACTCGTTTTTACAATCACGCAGACTAGCGTTCTAACCATTACACCACTAGGACACCTCTGCAGAAGTTGGTCTTTTTTTTGTTCTAGTTTGCTATATTCCCTTGTAATGTGATTTATATTTTCTCCACATAACCTACACCCGCTATTCTGTTGTGTATCATGAATTTTCGCTTCTATATAACTTTTCGTCATAGCGTTGTTTTGTGCTGCTATCAAAAGAGATTGTTATAACGTCACATTGCATTTGTAATTGAATGAATGTAAAAGTGGAAATATATAGAAAGTGAACTTTGTAATGCTTTGAGTCATGTCTGTTTCGAGAACGTCAAAGCTGAAATCTTAACCTGTAAACCAGAGTTCGTTGATTACATTCAAGTGTGTTCTTACGACCCTTGAGATTGTATTGATCGAAGAAATTTGAAGCTGAAGACCGACATATTTTAAAGAGTTCTTTGAACATAGTGGATCAAAGCGAATCATCTGAAATTGGTGAAATCAAACATGATCAAACCTTAATCTGTACGAGGGATTTGACTGAGAGAGGAGACAAGATGAAAAAAAAAGGGGGGTTTGATCTCCAGGTCCAATGAGGTGTTATCCTCCAAGAATAAAATCGCTTATCGAACCGTCATTTTAGGATTCTAAATTCTTTCAAAAGAAGAAAATACCGAAAAAAGAGTTTTATGCAGATTTTCATTAAAGAAATTACTCGAATGCGACGTATGTATAACTCAACTCCTCTATGGACAGAATGTA
The DNA here is from genome assembly GCA_963585895.1 of Sepioteuthis lessoniana. NCBI lineage: Eukaryota > Metazoa > Mollusca > Cephalopoda > Myopsida > Loliginidae > Sepioteuthis > Sepioteuthis lessoniana. The sequence continues at coordinate 101,626,612 of OY757910.1, forward strand.
GCATAAAGTTAATTTTTAAACAAAATAGAGGCATGAATTCACTTTTCCTTATTAATTAATATTTTATTTTTCGGGTAAAGGGAGTTAAGATATTTGACTTAATTAACGACATTACAGAGATAAAACTTATAAACTTATAAGTTGATATGTGGTCCCCAGTCAATATCCTGTCAGTATCAAGTCATTTACAGACAGTCCTTGTAATATATTTTTTCTGTAGACACACTGAATTAAATGGTTGACATTTGTAAGATATTTGATATAGATGTATTTTTTACAGAATGCACCATCAAATTCCCAAATATTTTAGACAAATATCTGTTTGTGGCTAATAGCATTAGAATAGTGCAACAGGATGAAAAAGAGAAGATACTGATTTGCTTTTAGGATATTTTCTTTTTTCGTTCTTATTTCTTTTTCTAAAGGTCAGTATAACAAAGTGAGCATAAAAAAGCCCTTACCAAAATTTGAACGTGGGGAACCGCTAATATTTTTTTAAATTCATGTTACACTAACTATTAAATATATCTTACACTAACTTTTAGCAAAAATTATACTTACAGTCAACTCATGTAAAATTTGCCGGTTACCGCTGCTGTTTAATTTTTTGTTTGTTTGTTTTTTAAAATTCTTTTTGATAACTTATCTATACGTAGAACTGATCAATTCTTTTACAATGTTAAAATCCTTTCAGTATGCATTGTACTAAATACGGTTTTTCGTATTAATAAATTGGCAAAATTCCTGATTAAAAATATCTGGAGACTTACCACACCCAACAAAAAATTTTACTTCTTTGGATGATAAAATTTGCTCGAACATTGAACTGAAGAATCTTCATTGAATGTATAATAAGACATTTTTTTTTTACTGATTTATTGATTTGAACGCCCACTTCATCTAATATCAAAGAAGAATGAACGTATATTCACTTAAAAGCGTTCTGATTGTTCAGACATCTGTAGTCTAAGGAATTCCCAATACAGATATCAAATTTAAAGCGCATCTGACATGGACCTGCCAAAAACCCCAAAGTGATCAAAGAGAAAAAAAATTGAGTAAGTCTATTCAAGATAAAGGTTGTCATCCACCATGAAGATTCAGTAGCTGCTTCAGGTAATGAAGTTGAATCAATCAGCAGCATTCCTCGTAGAGCTGTTGCTAATGTGCTTGATAGCGGAATGGTGATAAACGAGTTCGAATTATAGACACGATATTATGTTGACATTCAGTTTAACACTGTTAAAAAATGTATGAGCTCTTTTATTCCACAGATATGGGTAAAATATCTTCACTACTGTCCTTCTATAACGATGGCTTTGTCATTAAATAACCTACGAAGATTAGTATGTCATTAAACAAAGAAACCGAACGGAAACGAAAAAAAAATCTGTCAGCGTGCTATCCTCGAATAACAACGAAAAAAGTCTTTCCAAAGGCACATCGAATCAATTGAGCCTGTGTTATATACCCAACTCATGAACATTAATGGATACGTGCCATTCTTCATAAATACGTGGGACACTATTATGAGCTAGGTAAATACACTGACTGCGTCTGGTGACGGCGTTTACTCGGTTGAGGCTGTCTCATGTGGATGCTGGGTAAGCCCAGCATTCACGTCACGCGGCCGACCCTTAAATCCATCCCCGAGTTTTGAGGACGAGACTCGGGAGCGTCCTCTTAGGCTCTAACCCTTATCGGGGCTTGGTATATCGCTTAGCGTCTTAGATGACTCCCGCTAGAGGAATGCCGACAGGGCCCAAGGAATTTTTGGAGCCGCCGGGTGTGTCTGAGCTACGATCCTGCATCCGGACCCACCTTAAAAAAGGCCCGGTGCCGTACTCGTCGAGTTGGTGGGATGTATGACAAATACCTAAATATACTGACTGCCTCTCTCGGCGGCGTTTTACTCGGTCGAGGCTGCCTAACGTGGGTGCCAAGGACGCCGTCCCTTCTCAATCCTCAGAGGGTTATCTCCCAGGCTCCAACACGACTTTGAGGGGCTGGTTTTATCACCTGGCGCCTGAGACACCCTATTTTAAAGGAATACCAACGGGGACCGAGAAACTTTGGGAGCCGGTGGGCGTATGTGGGCTACCGCCCTGCGCTTGACCCTACCTAAAGAGGCCTTGTTCCTTACTTCTCCGTTTTGTGGGACGTACGACAAATAGCTAACTATGCTTACTATGTAGTCACTACTAGCAAGTGTGTTACCTTCTCCCCGCCGCTTGCGATTATTGTTAATGTATAAATATTTCTATTTCATTTCCGACCCCAATTTTCATGCGGTAAGTGTTGGGTATCACCCACCTTTTTCCTCACAATGAACTAGTCCATCTGCCATATATAGCAGTAGCTACTGATGCCAGAGCAAACTAGAAGGTGAAGAGAAGATTCTTATAGGAATAGTATTAGAGCGTTGGAGACTAGAGATCGCACTGGATCACCTTACTTGCTACAGTAATAACGGAAGCGAATACTGTCGTTCGACTATATCTTTATTCTGTATTCACTAATCCTGTGTTCTTGTATACTAATAGTCTCTCTATTCTATATAATTTTTCCTGAGAATATATCTCTGTTTCTTCTCATAACGTGGTTTATCCTTTATTTAATATTACAAGCCTTCACTAACCAGAACGCAACAGATAAGAACTCTTTAACAACCGAATCAAAACTCAATCAATAATATATTTCACCTATGAGTGTTATACAGGGTGCGACAGAAATACCTCCCACAAATAAACTCAAACAAATGGTAATGACAGCTCCTAACAGCAATTCTCTTATTATTCCTACAGTTACGATCACTGTTGGAACCGTTGCGCACTGTGTGATTGTTGCTGAAACGTTTTTATGACTGCTAAATCTTGTACTCAGTTCCAGTTACAACGTATTGATACTGTTACGGATTGAAGATTAATATTTCTATGGATTCAAAATTTCAAAAACTTTAGTTCATCGATTAAAAAAATCTCCTGGAAAGATTAAGGAATGCTATTCGCCAAAAGTGGTAAAAATATCATTGGAAAAGATTTTTGGTCTTTTTATCAGCCATTAACAATATGACCGGTCAAGACAAACGTTAAAATATGGTTGATCCATGATTGATTGCATTTGAAATAAAAATGATTAGACTTTAAGCTACTTGCCTGAATTGAATTGCACTATGCTCGTGAAAGTTTAAAATCTGACTGGTATTTCTACCGAACCCTATATAATATGCTAGGCAGATGAGTATAGAATTAATCAATGAATGTAACGCCACTGAGTCAAGACGTGTCAATGGAGTTCAGCGGATGAATCGTACACATGTACAGAAAAGTGACTTTTTTATGAGACGACAATAATGGGGACTGAGTTGAATGGTTTGTCACGTGATAGAAGATAGAGGGGGCAGAATAAGTTAGTTGTTTTGTTTTTCACTTGGATGTCAGATGCCAAACAGAACAGCCGAATTTATATTCTCCTAGAGGCTTGAGGCCCTCTGCAGAAAATAAAAAAACGTTCACGAAAGAAAGAATTTCTTATCTGTCCAAAATAACGGCATAAAATGAGCACATCGGTCGTCTTAAAGAGGACAAACTAAAAAACAAAGCGTGGGACTGAAAGTTACGAACGGATTTGTCAATATGTTCCGGCATCCAGAAGGAAATAGTGCGAGACTGATACTTATGAACGGATTTGTCAATATGTTCGATCATCCGGAAAGAAATAATGTGTGCGACTGAAAGTAAAGAACGGATTTGTCAATATGTTCGATCATCCGGAAAGAAATAATGTTGAGACTGAACGTCAGAACAGATTTGTCAATATGTTCGATGGTCCGGAAAGAAAACACCGTTTTTTGGGGTACCGTCCAAGAATGTGTAACAAGTCAACGAAACAATCACTTACCCGACACCGACAAAGTAATGTAAGTGAACAAAATTATATTTCAGAAATACAGAAATGCACTTACATCTTAAGAACACAATGTATTGGCAATAAAAAAGATGCTTTTGTCAAAAATCAAATTAGCGTTTAATTATCTCTTTATTATGCTATGCCGTTGATGGCTGATCATCAGTTGAGAAAGGAAGAACACAAAAACACATTTCGTTTGAAGCGTTAGAACCTCTATGTTTTATTTCCTCCGTTCAGGTTTTAAGGCTATGGAAGCAGGTGGAAATGTATGATGAATACAATGTATAGGGTAGTTTCTTTGTTCTTCCCAGAACTGACACTTCTTGTACCTTTGATTTGTTTTTCGTTATCTCTTCACGCGTGCGTTTGTCTCCTTGTACCTCAGCCACCAAAAGAGATGACGAATCAAGAAATCCGTCTACTTATATTGAGGTTCACAGAATACTCCACACCAAATTTCTCCTCGGGTGTGTGATATCGTCCGGTTAGCTTCCTTCCCCGCTTAGATGAATGTTCACCGGTGACTTAGGCAAGAACCTGCTCGGATTGTTTGATGAAGCATATTTTGTTACACTTGGCTCACTGGATGAGATGTTGAACTTTTTTATTTCGTCTTTTTTCCGACTTCTGGTCTTTTTGGTATTTTATTTATTCGCACCCGCTCACAACGACTCTTTTATTTTGGTATACTTTGTACTGAATTTGATATTTATTAATGTCTTATTTTAATTTCGTAACCGAAAAATATCTCTATTCCCTACCCGAGAAAATTACCTTTGTAGATTTGCTCCCACCTTGAACTGAAACTCTTCAGGGAAACTATTATTTGACACTTTTTGTGTAGATTTATTGATTTAAAAACCCTCTTCATCAAACAGCAAATATAAATAAAAGTACATTCCCTAAAAAAACGTTCTGATAGTTCAAAGAATTCCCAGTACAGATATTAAATTTAAAGTGCATGGGACCTGGGCCAACTAAAAGCCCAAATGGTGACCAAAAAGCAAAGAGAAAGAATTTGGAGTGAGTCTATTCAAGATAAAAGTCGTTATCCATCATGACGACTTAGCTGCTGCTTCCGGTAATGAAGTTGAAGAAGTCAGGCTGCGTGCTATCCTCAAATGACAACCAAAGATGTCTTTCTAAAAGCCCATTGAATCAATCCCTCAATGCTTCAGGCGCCTCTGTGCCTAGAATTTTCTTTTGAAGCACTTACATGATGATGGAATCTTAATCCACATTTACAGAAAAGAGAAGTTTATACTAAGTAGATAAAAGACCAAGGAACCTGATAAAAGTATTCAATTTATTTTTTGTGTTATAAATAATCTTTGAAATTTTAATTTCACTAAATCAGCGGTGATTAAAATACGCAAACCATATACCGCTGATGAGAGGTAAAACCCCCTCTTCCAAAATGTAGTGTTCTGGGTAGGAGAAAAAATAGCATTTGGTGTGCTGATACTTTTGGAGTACGATTTTCGCGTCATTATTTAATGGTTCACTATGACCTGAAAGGGTAGTGCCCGTTGGAATTCTATCTATGACTCAAATTGATCTGTTAAAAGTTAGTCGTATTCAATTGGATTACTTAATACTAAATAATTATAAATTATTTCTATTGACTAGTTACTTAAAACTACTATTGATTACTAAGGATTATTAATAGTCACTGGAAACAATATAGCTGTATGCAAAAAAAAGAAACAATTATTAAATAGAAATAATTACTTAAAGCCATATGATTACAAACGTAAGATAGGAATACCTGAAACAATACAATTCTGCGTAGATTATTTGCATTAAAAAAGAATAATTGATCTCCAATAATGTTTTGCGAACGAATTATGATAAACGAATGAAAAAAATGGAATTTTAAATAATAAAATGAAACAATGATTATTACCAAGCTTTTAAAAATAAAACAAATATCATTATTCACATATTATGTCTGATCTAAAGGGATAGTATCTGCTAGGGACCCACCTATGGGTCAAATAGTTATGCTTAAAAATTACTGATATAATATAATATAATATTTTTCAGCATGGAGGTAATACAGGCAAAACCACCTTTCCCGAGTGATTACGTAAGAAACGGTTACTGTAAACGCGTAATTACATCAACCGCTGAAAGTAAACGCGTTTTTTAAATCACAAACTGCACTCAGAAAATGAAGATTAACGTCCAATATAGTCTCTGCATTTAATTTATCTGGCGTATATATATATATATATATATATATATATATATATATATGTATATATGATTCTCTTAATATCCTGTCCGGTGGCAAAAGCTGCTTGGTAGCGCCAGGGATGGCAGTACCGCCTTGAGCTACCGAAACTGTGTTATCACCTCTGGATGGCGGCTGATGAGGACATGGTATCGCACGTGCTTTCACACGTTGTATGATGAAATATATATATATATATATATATATATATATATATATATATATATATATATATATATATATATATATAATATAATATAATAATGTTTTCCGAACGAATTATGATAAACAAATGAAAAAAATGGAATTTTAAATAATAAAATGAAACAATGATTATTACTAAACTTTTAAAAATAAAACAAATATCATTATTCACATATTATGTATGATCTAAAGGGATAGTATCTGGTAGGGACCCTCCTATGGGTCAAATAGTTATGCTTAAAAATTACTGATTTTAGATAGGACCGTGTGCCAAAAAAACCCTAAAGAAACAACCAGACAAAACATAGAAACACAGATATAGAATGAATACGAGTCCCTAACCTAGTAAAAGATGAAAACGGTACGATTTGAACCATAGTTGTTGGAATATAGGATTGTATTACTTTCCCAGGGTTATTAAACTGAAAGTGTACGTAATCGCATAAAAATGACGGAATCCAACACATTAGTACCTTGGTTAAGGGGACTCCCTTTTCCAGAATTTTCTGTCACTTAACATGTTATCATTTGAGTAAAAAAGGATTTTAAAGAATTTTTGATAAATTTCAACGATTAACGTTTTTTTGCCACCAAAAATGCTTGTTTTGTATTTTCTTCTTCATTAACCACTTATAAACCTTCATTTCGTGTCTTTCAAATCCACAACTCTTCAGTGAATTTCCCATAAAATTATCTTGTGATTATCATTTTTCATCTTATTGCTTTATATATTCACGCATCAGCTTTCAAGAGAAATCAGTTTCCATAATTATTCCGATAAAGTATTAACTCATGTACATAGCACATTCAACAAATAAGATGAATTTTATCTAAGTTGACATTACGAAGCACATTACGAATATTTTTTAAAAAATACAGTGATGGATCCTTTCATGTCTCAGAAGATAGTCGGCCTGATGTTTTAGAGACAAGGAACATTATTCTTTATCGGTGAGTCATTATGTTTTCATTGTAGGGATTATGTTTTCCAACCAGGCACGTATGACAAACACATAGCACATTTTCTAGTTCCATGGTTTGCTAAAAAATTACTCCGCACAGCAGAACGACTTCTTCATGCATCACCCTCTCTCTCTCTATATATATATATATATATATATATATATATATATATATGTGTGTGTGTGTGTGTGTGTGTGTGTGTGTGTGTGTGTGTGTGTGTGTGTGTGTGATCTTGTGTGTTCGTGGACGTCTCGGTCTGACAGTCTGTCTGCTGTAAAGGTTGTCTAAGATAAAGGCAGTAAATGAAGGTATGAAAATTAATCTGAAAAAGTGATCAGAAGAGAACATCTTGGAAAACACGATTTTCCAAATCATCGGAAAATATTTCCATTGAAAAATGTATTTAGTTTACTGATCATTCCACATTGTAAGGATTGTATTGGACGAATGTTCAACTCGACTTTATTGCCTATATATATATATATATATATATATATATATATATATATATATATATATATATATATATTAGATTTTATATACATTTAATAGCATGGAAGAATTCCTGTGACCTTACGTTTAATGTAGTTGTATAAACGACAATCATCAGGCAGATAACGAAAGATAATGATGAAATCGAAAAATACAGTCAAAAACGTCAGAACTGTGTACAATTGTTTGTGTGTGTACGCGTTCGCCCGTGTGTACGCGCGCGTGTGTGTGGTTTCGTTTGCGTATTATTGTGCATGGAGCTATAAGTGATGTTTAGTATATGTGTGTATGAAAATATATACGCTGCGCGATAAATTTGAGGCTGACTCCCAGATGTACGAGAAGGTATAAGTAGCCGAATTTCCAACTGAATGACCGAGAAACATTTTATTTATTCATTTATATATTTGCGTGTGTGTTTGTAGCGGTGATTTTAACTAAGAAATAATATCATCATTTCATTTCGGGGAATATGAAGTTTTGATTTGTAAGCATAATAGGCAAATGTAGTATGGTAAGCCAGAATTGCAATAAATATCATGGTGCGAGAGATGTTATATTGTAATATACTATGGAATATTATGCAATATTGATATCTTATGGTGTAATATGATTTGTATTAGATTACAATAATAATTTGTATTAGTTAAAATGTGTTAATGATATATTGCGTATACATAATAGTAATTCATGATTGTATGTACGAAAGGAATATAAGGAATATAATGTTAAGACGTTGCTATAATTGTTTGTATTAGCAATGTTATTTTTATGTGCGAGTGTGTATAGTGATGATTTTAACTAATGAGAAAATTATCATCATTACATAACATAAATAAGGAAATGAATATATGATTTGACGTGTAATCGTCGTAGGTCTCGACGTAAGGGTATTAGTTGGGGGGTTGTGATGGGTTACAATAGTCTTTATTAGCTATCAGTATTGTATTAATGTTATGTTACGTAGACGTTATTGTAATATATGATGAAGTGAATGAGGGGGATATGTAAAATGTACTGTGTGGAGACCTTTTGATAACACTCATGAAAACATGGCTAACATAATATCAACGAACCAGAGATTCTTGGTTCTGATGGTGAATTAAGGACGAATTTTTTAGCGATTTTTTTTCTGTGGATTCCTACCCATGAACACAACATTGACGAACGACCTCGTGCAGTGGACAATAGGGAAGGATATTAAGAAAATCAAAGGAATTTATGCAAAACAGCATTACTTGATGATGATGTGCCCGTGGTGTAATGGTTATCGTCGTAGGAAATGGACACGGCGATGCGAGTTCAAACCCTGGACGAGTCTGATTGCATTTCACATAGCACTAATACCCTTGGGAAAGGAATGAATCCAATTATTCTCCCTCAAGCTATGGGTAAATAGTAGGGCAGACTAGGTTCTTCAGCCTTGGTGAGGCAACTAGTCTAGGAGAAGGAAAACTCTGAATTCAAACCTGTTAAACTCCGCTTAAAAATTGACCTTGTGTCATATCCTGCCCGAGCGGAGGGGTTGGTAAATATGATTACTTGATGATGATGATGATGATGATGCGATAGATAGCTAGATAGATAGATATCCACTCTATGAATTGTTCTTTCAAATTACACAGTATCGTAGTACGTCAATCTCATTACTGCTACCTTGAGCCACACTAACGTCAGTTCAAAATAAGGATGCTAATGGAACACTGTAGGTGATAATTTACTAACTAGAGAACCGTTGTCTTTCTTTCTTTACAGGAAACGTACCTCCATAACATTGCACTTTGGTTGATGAAACGGTATAAAAATAAAATAAAACTCTATTAATCTTACTTCATGGTTAGTGGAGATGCTATCTAATGACTATTATCCAGCGTGTAATGGACAACTTTCTCATCTCGGCTAAGTATATTATGCAAAAGATATTGGTTTATTTCTAGGTTTATATACAATGAAAATTGATCAACCGCTTCTTCTCTGTTTGCAATTCATAAGATGAATTTACGGGAAAAAGAAATTCTTCAGCCATTCGTGAACCTATAAGGAAATACCAAGATAAATATACGTTATGCTAAAATATATGTACATAATCATAAAATGAATACTCTCTCTCTTTCTCTCTCTCTCTCTTTCATTCTCTCTCTCTCTCTCTCACACACACACACACATATATATATATAGTTCGTTGGTTTGTTGGTTGGTTGGGTTTTAAGCCATATCAATCTTTATAGGTTATTAAACGCTAAGTCCATTTTTATGAAAATAGTTCTATTTCAAACAATTCAGTTTACCATAAGCACACAGTTTAAATCTAAGTACTGTTTAATTGTGAAAAAAACATTTCTATTTCAAGCTATTCAGTTTAGTCAAGTAGTTCTAATTCAGCTAATTCAGTTTAGCATAAGTATGCAGATAGTTATATTTAACCGAAAGATAGGGCCATTATAAGGTGCTACCACTCCGAGCAAGAGTGAACCTGTAAGTGATAGCAGTAAAGAGGTACTCTGCCCCCGCCCAAAGCTCCAATATTACTGTAACCTCACCAACAGACTGTTTAGCGTGAAATCCAGGGGGCATCTTACCCCTCTGCAGAGGTTCAGTCGGTGTATTCTACGGCCCCACTGACTGGGCAACGCACACACACACACACACACACACACACACACACACACACACACACAGATATATATATATATATATATATATATATATATATATATATATATCCAGTGATGATTTTGTTTGGTTTGGTTTGGTTTATGAAATGACATATCAACTCATTATGGGTTATTTAATGCAAAAAGTTCATGAATTTGTAAATGCTTGGTAAGAATTATAACTATTTCTTCGGAGTTCCATTCCAAACATTTTTTAATCCTAATTTTAAGAAATTGCTTCCCACTTTTATATGAAGGAAAGTCTCTGCGGCGTGGTGGTTAACATGCTGGGCTGTGACATCGTAGTAAGTGATTTCGAAATGCCGTCGCCCTAATACGTGGAAATATTGAAGTATAATAATAAATGAGTCAATTGTAAAGCAAGATTAATTCTAGTTTTAACAAATAAACAACAAAACAAGAAGATCGACACAAAACAGTAAATTAACTCAATATGATCATATTTTTTCAACACGCCTTCGAAACGATTTGCATGTCTTCAAAACAAATTCTTCAGATATTCAATTCCATTCCTCCTCAATAGCAGTCTTAAGCGAACCAATATTTGGATGGGAAGTTGCATTTGCTTTGTTTTCTAAAACGCTCTATATAGAGTCATCAACGGGGTTAAGGTATGAGCTTCAATCTTGTTTAATTACTGTCCTCACAGTTTACTCGTGGACTTTCAATTCATTAGCGTGCTTTTTATTGACGTTTTGGGGTCCTTCATAATCGTCGTAGCGAGAGCAATTATAAAGCATTCTTTTCATTGTTGTTCAATCCTCGACCCCTCCCTTTCCTTAAAGAGCTCTTTTTCTGTAAAAATAATCCTAGCTTTGTATACGGTAGACAAAGAAACATTGGCTTGATTTTGGCGTTTAGCAAACCATAGATTCTTTGTCGTTTCTTTTCTTGTTCACTAATTTGAGGCTAAATTTTATTTTTTTAAAAGTGCTTGAATAATAGAGCTGATCATGAACATTTAGATCTATCGGGTTTTTAAATAAAAATGGACTGATCAGACGGAAAAAGAACTTTTTTTTAATGTCGTTCCATATTTTTCTTCTACATGTACAAATAAAAAATCCTTAGTAAACAGTTATTGATTAACTAGTAATTAGACCTAATACGAATAATTATATGGTATGAAGTGTTCCAATGTATTACTAATAATATTATATGGTATGAAGTGTTCCTCTGTAGTACTAATAATATTATATGGTATGAAGTGTTCCTATGTAGTACTAATAATATTATATGGTATGAAGTTTTCTTATGTAGTACTAATAATTTCTTAACAGATCTATTTGTTCAATAGATGAGACCCTGATATGCTCCAACCCTCTGACTCAAAGTGGATCTTTGAGTAATGATAATAAAAGACACTTCACAATCACCTAGTACACCACTTTTTCTGAGTTTCATGCTGATGATGCAATTGGCTCAACGTGCTGGAAGCGATGGATGATAGAGACAAATAGAGAGAGAGAGTCGAGGAAATCCGTGCTAGCAACTCGACATGATGATGAGGAGGATATATAAAATACATATGTACAAAATGGTATATCATTTACAAATAAAATATTTACAAATATAAGTGTTCATATAAATGCATAATTTATTACATATATATATATATATATATATACATATAAATACGTTCACAAGAGATTTGTATTTTTTTAGGATTTGTTTATTTATATCTTACATACGTGTATGTTTCCAGCTTTTTGTGTTCGTCAGAGAAGATATATGGCACAAGGCCTTATTAATTGAGTACTCTATGAGACTCGTACCCAATTAATAAGTCCTTGAGCCGTATATATTCTCTGATGAAAGCAACAAGTTTGAAACAAATAAGTACGAAATAACTAAATAGATAAACCCAAAGAAAAATACAAATCTCGTCGTGGACCAAGTCCTCTTAAAATATTTCCTTCTCTATTTGGACCTACAACAAAACTTTGTATATATATATATATATATATATATATATATATATATATATATATATATATATAATCTACGTGAATAAAGAAAAAAGTTGGACATAGCTATTGTTTTCCACGGAATATTTCGTTTTTCATAACTTCATCAGATAATGTGATTTTTCTTAATGTCTCTTTAAAAACGCATAGTATCTGATGGAGATCTGAAAAGCAAAACATCTTAAACAAAAATATTGTTCTTTTATGCAATTTATTTTTAATTTTTCTAGTCATATGCTGAAAAATATTGACAGATATCTTTATCCAAAATAGCTAGCGCATGCGTGCGTGAGTATATGCGTATGTCTGGTACCTTTTCCGTCAGTCAATGAACGCACATACGATTAATCATTTTATAGTAATTATGAATATCTATTAGTCATGTACTAGTTACAAGATGCTATAAAGAGATATAAGCAGGCATACGCGAACGAACACACAACCACACACACACACACACACACACATAAATATATATATAAAGAGAGAGAGAGAGAGAGGGAGAGAGGGAGAGAGAGAGCGAAACGGAATGAGAGAGAGAAAGAACCATAGAATGAAAATGGCTGTATATTTAGTTTGCAACTTCTCATTTTTTTTAATGTTTCATTAGATGAAACATATATTTGGGGGAAAATTTCCTTTAATTTTTCTTGTTCGTGAATGTATGTTTCTTTTTTTTTATCACTAATTAAGAGTTTTAAAGGAATATATCCACTTTCATTGCTTTTCGATCAATTTGGTTCATTATCAAGAAACCTAGGATGAGTCCGGAAAAAATATAGTCAAATCAAGAGACTTTGCTAAAGCTGAAAAGTAAAGTTTTATGATTTGTTCATGACACCATGCTAACTTCAACATTCGAAAAACCTTTATACTTCAGTAAACTTCTAGGTTGGTTGTTGGTTGTTTAGGTTTTAAGGTATATCAACTTTTGTAGGATATTTAATGTCAAATCTATCTTTTATTCAGATAATCAATTCTATTTCAAACAATTCAGTTTATTATGAGTACAGAGTTTATTTGTCGAAAACATTTCTATTTCAAGCTATTAAGTTTAGTCAAACAGTTCTAATTAAAACAATTCAGTTTAGCATTAGTACGCAGTTTAGTTATATTTAAACCATAGATAGGGCCCTATCAGGTGCTACCACTCCGAGCCAGAGTGGACCTGGGAGCGTTGGCAATGAAGGGTTGCACCGTACTCCCTAAAGCTCCAGCATCATAGGGACCTCACCATCAGATTGTTTAGTGTCATATACATGACACTCATTTGGATAATGGTCTTACCCCTCAGCAGAGGTGCAGTCGGTGTATTCTACAGCCCCAGCCGACTGGATAAAATAAAGTTCTAGAGCTCGTGAGTCATTTCATATAAAACTACCCTTAATTATTAACTGATTTTATTAATATGCGTTGATTGAACTTGATAAAAATTGCCTTAAAGTTGAGTAATCAACGCCTGAAATTGAAGCAACTATTCATCATCATCATGTCGCGCCGCCTGCGCGGATATCCCTGACCGTCTCTCGCCATTTCTCCCTATCATTCATCGCCTCCGGCAGGTCTTCAGGATTACAACCCGTGTCCTCACATAGCTGCTGTATGTAAGTTCGTGCTGGTCGACCCACTCTTGCACATCCATGAGTGGGGGTCCACAGGAGTACATCGCTTATGAGCTCGTCCTTGCTTCTCCAGCAGTGTCCTGCGTGTCTGGTTCGTCGAACTTGTATAGTTTTTGTGATGGGGGGCAAGTGTCCGTATAGTTGGAGTCTCGTGGGGTGTTGTCGCCAGGACTTGTTTAATACTGCTCTCAACATTCTTGTGTAATTTCCGTCCAGCCTCCTCTCCAGCCGCTTCGTAAGCGTCCATGTGGTGCATCCATATAGCAGTATCGACACAACCGCTGCCTGGAAGAAACTGCGTTTCATTTTATCTGTTAGGTCCGACTTCCATATGATCGAGAGCCTATCGATAGCTGTCCATGCCTTCGTCAGTCGTGTGTCGATGTCCTTCTCGGTTGATGAGACGCTGCTTCCTAGGTAGGTGAATTTGTCGACTAGTTTCAGAGAGGCTCCGTCTAGTGTGGCAATGTTGCCTGTTTGGTTGTAACACATATATTCGGTTTTGTTTGCATTGACATGTAGGCCAATGCCAGCTGCAGCTCGTTCCAGACTATGTAGTAGTGTCTCTGCTTGATTAGGCGTATTCGCTAGTAACGCCAAGTCATCAGCGTAGTCGGCGTCCGTGATTGTTTTTGCGGGGTTTCCTGGATTGCATGTCTTTTTTCGTAGTTGTTCATGTTGTAAAAGTATTTAAAATGTCCATATTTTGAGAACGCCATTACCCAGCTCCCAAAGGAAGATTTAAATCGAACCTCCTCATTTACTTTACACACAAGCAATTGAAAATAATATTAGATAATTCCCGGGAACAAGAAAATGATTTTGAAAATAGTTACATTCTATGATTTTATGGATATTGATTAAAGGAGAGGTCGTTAATTTGAGGTGTTGACAGATGGAAGTCACATAAGTGACTTGATAAGGCTGTGAATTATACTAGGAGCTACTAATATATCATCATCACTATCATCAAGTTATGAAGATAGTATAGAGTCCTATGATTCTCTGTCTCTGTCTCTCTCACTCTCTCTCTCCATCCATCTCCATCGTCCATCGCTCCAGGAAGGCTGTCTATTAAGCATTCAGTGTCCACACAGCAATGCTCAATACACGCGCAGTAGTCCATACGAGAGCGTCGCTTATTGAGAGAGCTGTTAATTCATCAGCAATGGCCAACATGTTTTCTTCGTCTAATTTGAATGGTTTTCGAGGTGCGAGGCAAGTGGCCGAACCGGTGTTATTTTGTGGATTCCTACTTCCGGGATTTGTTCAAACCAGTGTGTATGATTCTTGTGAAACTTCTATCTCTTATAACGTTCGAAACGATTCCTCGTCGCCACTTTTATAATATTCCACTCTGTGGGTAATTTTGGCCGATAATCTATTCATTCTCGTACAATGCTTAATACTGAGAATGGAATGCTAACGCAATACTTCAAATACTGACTCGCAATGTTACATTTCACAATGCTACTCTACCACCCAACACGTCAATGCATCTACAGTTTTATACTTAGCTTATCATACGCATACTTAATTGCTTGATAAATATATTCATTTTCTTCCAATGCCCATGCAAATCTCCTTCTTTCCTTCTTTCTTTCTTTCTTACTTTCTCTCACTCTCTCTCTCTCTCTCTCTCTCTCTCTCTCTCTCTCTCTCTTGGTTTATATATATATATATATATTGGCAGCATTTCTTCGTTAATACAAATTTCATTAAACATAATAGATATTTTATGTCTATATATTTTCTTCTGGATCCGTTTGAATTCCCGTATTACTTTTATCGTATTCGGGGGGAATTGATTTATGTATTGTCCATAGTTGTATGTATCCCTAGTACTTTCTGTCCGACTTTGGGCCATCATCAGGGGGGGATCTATTACAAAAGGGATATAACTTTTGTTTTAGCATATTACTACTATGTAAGAGCATCTTTAGCGCCGAAGATTGTGGAGTTTGCTTTTAAATGGGTTTCTATAATTTGTGTCAGGAGCTAAAGACATTAAAATACATTAGCACTGGTTTGAAAATTAATTCTATTAAGCGTCGGTCGCACGTTTCTAATATGTAGTGCTTCGAGAATCTGTAGTTTTTGTTTATTATTTTGATGTTCTAATATTGTTGAGTTGTCGGTGAGAATTTTCCGTAATTGTGTTGTTGGGCATGAATGCTTTTTTAAATGATGAGCTATTGAACTTGTATTGTATAAATACAGTGGCGTCCAAAACTAAGGGACTGACAACTGGTAGATGTTATTATCGATAATAACATACTAAAATTTGAATCATTTGCAAAGGATAGAAAAGAATTATAACAATTATTTATTTATTTTCAAATTTGGAACGTCCAAAAGTAAGGGACAAAATTGAGAAAAACAATGTAACTCCGGTTTATCTGGACTGAATAATACATACATATGTTGTATTTTGACCTTCGGCCCGAGCAAACATGCCATTACAAAGTGATGTACCGGAAGGAAGTAACGCATTCCAATGGCCAGTAATCGAAAGAGATCGCGTGGGTGGATTTGGCTGATGAAATGGGACAAGGTAAAGCCCATGATACACTCAAAGACTGATGCACCGGAAGAGAGTGGCCTGTGAACTGCATGACAGTTATTTCCGCTGGATGACGCTCAATCATGACATTCCAAAGATCGAGTGGGCGATCGAGTGGGCGATCGAGTGGGCGTTGAACTATTATATAACTCTGTCAAGACAAAAGTCAAGTGACAGTTGGAGTTCCAGTTAGAGACGGACGGAGTTATAGACGAGATGTGGTAAGAAAAGCCACATCAGGCCGAATGGGCCTTGGGCTCTGATGAGTTGGGGGTCCAGGGAAGTTGCTGATAAGATACATTAAAGAAAGCCATTCCCCAGCAGAGTGCGCCCATGGCCTCTGGTTGAGCATCAGGAGAACGAGAAAGACACAACGTTGACAGCCATAAGAGTGGGGGTCAAAATATTTCAGTTCTGTTCGGTCTCCAGCTCCCTCTCACACGCAAACATTGAGTAACCCTTTTCGAACCCTTTCAAATAAAATGAGAGGTAAATATTTTCTAAAGAAGTCTTCCTGCGTCTTTATTATTCTGTCGTTATGATACAGCATATGAGAATATAACACACACACACACACACACACACACATATATATATATATATATATATAGATGCAGTTATGAGTGATGCAGTGTGATTAAACTTTATATCTAAATTATATACGATGTATATTTCAATAAATAAGCATAGGTGAGTATCATGTAAATATCTGTAATTTTCATAAATTTATGGTTAATCTTGGAAAGGTCTAGGTGTACTACAATGTGTCTGCAATTAATAGATGTCAATACGAGTTATAAATATTAATCAAGACCAGTCGAATGTTTGCATCACTTGGAGCCTATCGAATGCTTACAGTACAAAGCTAGATAGTGCTTTGTATTAGAATGCCCTTATACCGACTCGGGTTGTCGACGACTGATCTCCATCCAGCAAACACAACTGTTAAAAGGGATTGTGTTACTGTGGTCATATGACTTAAGATTGTAAATACAAATATAAATCAGTCAGTCATGTGTAGCAGAAAAAAGTTGAGAGGGATAATAAAACCTGATACATTTGACTTTAAATTCCTCCCAACTTTTCCTGCTTCAACTATACCTCTTCCAATCTTCTCACATGCTATTAAATTGAAAAAAAACCTCAGAAAACCGTCTCAGTCTTAAAGAAGTACGCGAATATGAAATGAATCCCGAAGGAAATATCACACACCAAAGTATGAGTTAAGTGTTTGATTTCTCAAAATTTCCACATATTTCCACATGAATGTACATATTATTATAAATTGAGATGGAGATGGAAATTACATTCTTATCAAACACACACACACATACACACACACACAGACCACACGCGCACACACACACACACATATATATATATAAATGCAAATAAGAAAAGTTTGCTAGACTCCACTAGCGATGAGTAGGTATAGA
>OY757910.1:101653082-101748082 GCA_963585895.1 Sepioteuthis lessoniana
GAAGGAAACTATGTTGATGAATAAAGTCGAATTTAGCCTAAAAGATGTTTTATTAATTAGGCTCGGTACTTATGGAGTGATATGTTACACACACACACACACACACATATATATATATATATAGTTCAATTTAAGATACACACACACACACACACACACACACACACATATATATATATATATATATATATATATATTTTAATGCTGCCTCAATATTCAATAGTCATTTAATACGTAAACAATTCTTATAGAAAAACGGTAGTGGCACTATTTAATCCATTACTGGGGGTTAGATAAATACAACCCATTAATATGATAATGATTTATTACTGAATTAAACGCAATGGCTCTCATATGGAACACATCTAAAAAATGAAATCCTTTCAGTTAGGGTCATCAAAGTCATTGTTTTAATTGGTATTATATCAGCTTTCAGGATATGCAATCTTTTTTTAATTTCTTGTCTCAGGATTAATCATCATCATATTAATGGTTCACATCTATTTTATGAGAGTTTTCAATGATTTTGTCTCCAAATAAGTTGTGATTTACCTCTCTTGTCCAAGGAATTATGATTGAGAATTAATAGCTGTTATAGTATACTATTTTCAAATCTGAAACAAAAAAGAACACGACATCGTTATTAGCAGTGTTATTAGCAGTCACATTGGTCCCATAAAAGACATTATGAAACATCCTATATATTTCACAGGGATAGAAGTTCGAAAAAGAAACCAACAGGAGTTCCAACTGACTAACTACGATGCCACAGTCAAGCACTTTATATATATATAGTCATCCACAGACAGATCTGTTCGTTCTATCAGAACTCATCAGTGTGGCTAGACAGTATCTTCCCGTAGCTGGGATCGAAACGTCAACCCAAGCTTCAAACCATTCAGCCACGAGGAGATATTAGCTGCGAAATAAATTTTAAAACGGTTATGAATCACAATTACTATTGTTTACATACATCCGTTCAACGGTAGCCGAGACCTTGCAATAGTCGCTAATGGCAACAGGATTACTCCTTCGCCAGAGAACTCAACCCCACGGGGGTAGGGGAGTATATATATATATATATTTGGGGTACTAAAAACTTCATACTTTTTCTTATAAATTAATTTATACAGAGAACTCAACCCAACGGGGGTAGGGGAGTATATATATATAATATATTGGGGTACTAAAAGCTTCATACTTTTTCTTATAAATTAATTTATCCAGAGAACTCAACCCCACGGGGGTAGGGGTGTATATATATATATATATATATATATATATATATATTGGGGTACTAAAAGCTTCATACTTTTTCTTATAAATTAATTTATTAGAGAACTCAACCCCTCGGGGTAGGGGAGTATATATATATATATATATATATATATATTGGGGTACTAAAAGCTTCATACTTTTTCTTATAAATAATTTATTTCAGAGAACTCAACCCAACGGGGGTGGGGAGTATATATATATATATATATGGTATATATATATATATATATATATATATATTGAGGTACTAAAAGCTCATACTTTTTCTTATAAATTAATTTATTCATTCATGTATTCATCAGTGTCGATATAATTCTTAGAGTTAAAAGAAAGAAAATAACTTTAAGTGGGACATACATGATTTGAGCATTTTTTAAATTGTGATAAATTGAGATTATTTTCACATAAGATTCAATAGCTGAATTGACCTAAAACTAAGTTCACTCTCATCAGAGGGAAAAATCTGAGTGACCTTTTCTTTTTTTAAAAAAAAGTCGATGTTAACTGTTTTTCTGATAATTTAGTTAAAAAACAAACTACTGGAAAATGTGAAACCAACTAACAACAAGATATCTCCGATAAGGCACATAGCGGAGTGAATAAGGGTTTGCTGGGAATGTGCTACTGTGTAAAAATATCTGGAGGTTGCAGGTTCAATACCCACAACAAGTAAGATAACAAGGAAAATTCACTGTACCTGAAATCTTGTACCTGGTCATAGTTAACAGAATTGGAACCGTTTACCCCTATGGATCGAATAAAGGATTCAGTTCGAGATTTTAGATTATCTAATAAAAGATTATCATATATTTTGTAAGCTAGTAAATTACCAATCTATATTTAGTATCTATGAGAAGAGTATTTTGTGGGAAGAGAAAAGATATAATTGTATTATATATATATATAATATATATATATATATATATATATATATATATATATATATATATATATATATATATATATATATCAAAAAAGGTGATGAAACAAAAATATAAGCATTTCTTTTACGAAAATAGACGAATAAATTAGAATAACTATTTTTCTACAAAATATATTTGAGTAAATAAATAAAATAAAAAACGTCTTTTTCATTAATCAAATTAATATTTTTTTTTTCTTTTTAAATACATCCAATCTTCTATTCCTAAATATTCCTGTTGCGTAACAAAACAAAATAAATATTCCTGTTGGAACAAAACAAATATTAAATTTTTGCTAGGTTCACAGCCCGCTAAATTTATTTAACTGACCCTCAGATGTACTAAAGTAAAATATTAATTGATAATTAATTTTCTCGTGAAAATATACGCCTATTGGTTGTGATAGAGGTGTTCGAACCTGCAAGAATATTCATTTCGTAGCTGACAAACAAACAAATATTATCTTTTATAAGTATAGATGTAAGATTTAACCTGATGGGTAACAAAAAATGTTCTTTGCTTGATGTGTGGATTTCATTAAGACAGTGAAATACGAGCAACAAGACTGACTGTTTACGCTGTTTACGCAGGTGCAGTGATTGTGCTTAAATGCCAGCGACAATTTAACAAGTTTCCAAAAGGTGGACTGTGATCTTTTTTGATAAGTCTCTCCCAGGATGATGGACTCGTTTCGATAATGATCTTTTTTGAAAGTGTCTCTTTACGCAGCTGTTCGTCAAAACAGCGGAAATTTGCACCATCATCTGCACACAAATACTGCAAGCGATTTTCTTATTTGGTTATGCCGCTAAAGTATTTTCTCTAGTGCTAGCAATACCAAGAAATAAGGAAGGACTCATTGCAGTCTTTGGTTTTCTGTTCATTTAAATAATCTTGAATATTTATATTGGAGAATGAAACTTAGTCTTTAGGCTTTATTTTCTTGCATTATAGAGATTATATAGGTCACCAATAAAAGTTTAGGTAATAAAAGCTACACGCTTTTTCATCAGATAAATATTGTATTTAAAAGTTTCTTCTCGATTACGATCAAGAAAATAATGATCTATTAAAATTTATATCGGTAATAGATTTGGATTTATACCAGGAAATCATATGGCTGAACATAGGTATATATTTTTCTAAAACAAACATAAGCAAAAGCAAGAAAGATATGAAGCCTCCTTATCCCCCAGCTATGGTTAAATAGGATAACGACTATTATTCTAAAAAAATAATTTCAGTATTAAATTACCCACGAAGGTTGATATGCAATTAAATAAAGACACCAAATCAAACCCAACAAACATAAACATCTTTTTCGGTATACACTTATGTGTGAGTTACGATATTTGTTGTGAAAATGAACAAGAAAAAGAAAATAAATTAACAAGGGTTGCACTTCCAGAAACCTCCACCAGGAAGTAGGAGTACGCATGTCTAAATGACGACTTACTGGCACTAAAGAGAAGCTCTGTCTCTCTCCAGCAGTGACCACTTGGACTGGAAAGAGCTACTCTTCTGCTGATGGTCGGGAAGAACCCGTATCCACTTAGCAGCAGACTACTCACACTCTCACAATAGCAGGCTTTGCATGACATATCTTCTTGATGAAATGACTGACCTTCAACACACAACTCACCAAAAATGACTCTCCAGCTAGCAGCCTTCTCTGCAAACATACCACACACAAACACTTACTGGACATAACTACAGACTTTAAACTTATCACCCACCGAAAAGGATTAATAAATTTCAACGCCTTCTTTGGGAACTACGAATATTAGTTCAGGAAAAAACCTCGCTACAGAACAGCCGTTTTAAAACCCAAAAATAAAGTTTAAATTTTAAACGGTATATTCGGACCATATCTTCTTTCTTTCCTTCCGAAATACTTTTGCAGCCTTCCACAGACAGGGAAGACACTAACAAGTTAAATGGAGTAAGAAAAAAAAAGATGGAGTCAGATACGCTAAAACATAAAACCAACAAACCACGAACAACGACATCTTTCCAAAAAATTTACAAACAACAAATCAACTATTCCCCATAAATCATATGCTGAACATAAGTATACATTTTTTCTAAAACAAACATAAATAACTATTGGGAAAGATAAGAATTCCCTTATTCCCCTCAAGCTATCGGTTAAATAGCACTACTACTATTCTTCAAAAAAGAATTGTTTTTCATTAAATAACCCACGAACGTTGACATGCCATGCAAACCAAACAAATATAAACATCTCTTCCGATATTCCTTTATGTGTGAGTAAGATATTTTTAAGTAGAAAGATTTTCTCGCATACGAGGTTTATCTATAACCCTTTTTTATATAGTTCCTCAAACTGTTTTGTCTACAGAAGCCTTTAATCGCTTTCTGACTTTTTTTTATTTCTAGGATTCAAATAACATCAGAAGTTTTACCCTGAATGACGCTAGCTTAGCTAAGGTTACAACTTCAATGCTTCAACGGAATATCAGTCTAAATGCAATCGTAATCTTCTGGACTTCATTTTTACTTAATCATAACTAGTTAGACATCCGGGCAAGCATAGGTAATTTACAAAATTAATTTTTCATTTTTATGGGCGTATAAAACAAAATATAATCCGGTGTTTAAAATATTGTTTGCCTGATTCTATCAAATTTATAAATTGGTTCATAACACTGATTTAAATCAACATTATATAAAACAAAACCCTTTCCTTGGTTAGCCATACTGCCTTCAACTGGTTGGTCACTCTGAAGGTCTCCATTAGTCTTTTGGTACCACCCTAATCGTCTAGAATAAGTGGAACGAAAGTCTGCGAAGCATGAACGAACGCAGCAACTGAGCAGCGCAGGAAGCTAAGAAAAGGCTCTGCAACGTTAGGTTATTTAAATCTATTTCTTGTTCTCACTGTCCAAGACTTATGGGTCCTGTCCTCATTCATAGGTTGATTAGTTGGTCATCATCGACAACGATGGACAAACAAGAATAAGAAGGTTGGTAATGATCTATAGCATGTTATAAATAGATCCAAAATGGCAACAGCAGAGTTGGGTTGAGATTATAAGGAAATGTTGTTAGTTTTACATGTGTTGTGTGCTTATTCCACGTGTTGGTAAAATAAAAACAATTCAAAAAAATAAAAAGAAAGCAAACATGTACTTTATTTTCACCAACTGGTTTTCTTTTATCTTCTTGGAAGAAAGTATTTGATGTATTTCACGTTCAGTTCCTTCATGTGAAATGTTAGGGTAATTTGAATACTAGCTCTTGGCCAAGTCAACGTGTCAGTGAGTCGTGGTGCTTGGGGGCTACTTTGATATCTCCGGGTCCTATGAAATGCTGAGAAAGGAGTCTTCTTTCGAGCTAGGCTAGCAGAAAAATAAAAATATAAAAAAAAACAAACAAATGGTGAGCATGTCCCTTGACAGGAGATTTCGAACCCAGGTCTCAGGTGACGAAAATTCCGCGGAATGATCAGAAAAATGTAAATATTTATTTTTTGCTTTTATCTTTTAATTCCTTTTTAAAATTATATCTTTTATTTTATTCTATTATTTTTCCATATTCCCGACAAGAACAAAATATGCTGGGAAACACAATATTCTCCCAAACGCTCAAGCAAGGGAAATGGGTGAACTATATAGTACCATTGGGATATTATTTTTCATAAAAAATATAAAAGGGAGAGTATCTAGAAAACAATGAATCTGTATTTTTTCTCTTTGTTCTGGTATTAACTGACCAATTTTTAATTATTCTCAATCAAATGTCTATCAGATATTAGGAGAGACCACATTTCTCTTGTATTTTCTCAATTTGTGAGACAGCCCCATAAACCAAAACAGGATTCCTTTTTCACAGTTTCTTGACCATCTGTGGTAGAAGTTCATTTCCATTTGCCTGCTTTTTTGTTTATTTGTTTAAACGGCATTTCCACTCCTTAAGAGTCATTAACAGCTTAAATTTGTTTAACGGCATTTTAACACCTTAGGATTGCGAGTCGGCTAGGGCTGTAGAATACACCAACTGCTTTTCTGCTGAGGAGTAACCCCCACCCGCAACTAGTGTTCTTGATATGACACAAAACAATCTGATGGTGAGGTTCCACTAACGCAGGAGCTTTGCGGAATGCAAAGTACCCCTTTATTGTCATTGCTATCAAGTCCACTCTGGCCCGTAGTAGTATCTCCTGATAGGGTCCTATCAGTGAGTCAAATAAAAATAAACAGTGTACTTATGCTAAACTGAATTACTTGAAAGAAAACTTTTGACATTAAAACTGTACTTACGCTGAGCTGATTGTTTGAACTAGAACAGTTTTTTTTTACATTCAAATGTGTGTAAACAAAAAGTTATACTATACTGAATTGTTTAAAATAGAACTATTTGACTAAATTGATTAGCTTGAAATAGAAATATTTTCGACAATTAAACTGTGTACTTATGCTAAACTGAATTATTTGAAATAGAACTGTTTATTTATATAAAATGGGTTTGGCATTAAATGACCTACAAATGTTGATATGCCATAAAAACCAAACTACTTATGAATCATTTAATGCTTAAATTTGTTGATTTAAAAATGATTTTAATAAGTATATTCTCAACCTTTCTTTGTATTTTTCTAAATTGTACTTTTCTATTTGGATATAATTATTTGGTTTCCTACAGTATTATGGTTTCGAGTATTTCCGATACTAATAATGTTGACAGAGATCTATTTTACTGAGTGATGGGACCCTAACAGGTACTACCACTCAGGGTGATAGTGATACTGGCTACTGGAGCTATAAAAGGATGAGTCTACTCTTCCCAGAGCTCCGTTATAAGAACCTCATCACTAGTTGCAGTTTGGTTTGGTTTGTTTTTACGGCATATCAACCATTATAGGTTTTTTAATAACAAATCCATTTTAATACATATAAACAGATCTATTTCAAATAATTCCGTATAGCATAAGGACACAGTTTAGTTCTATTTAACCCATAGACAGGATCTATCTGGCGCTACCACTCCAATTCAGTGTTGACCTTGTAGCGATGGTAATAAAGGGTTTTGCCGGGGTGCACATTGGCATCATACCCAGGGCAGCATAATCTTGTGTTAACTTGTTTTTTTGTTTTTTTTTTTCTGATACATTGTCCTATTTTGACACAACATTTGAGTTTGCGTTCAATTTCAGTGACATTCTTAATGAAAAACACGTGTAATAATCCAATATTACTCAGTTTAAAGTGAATTCTGAAAGTTGACTTGAATTTAATCGTTTCACACGCGCTCAAGGTCAACACTGATCAGCATATATTCAATCAGGGTTGCAAACCTAAAAATTAAAATAATCAGTCAGATTACTTTAAACACGATTTCATATGAATCTAAAGTCCCTGTCAAGTGATGTTGTTTTTGGCTTTTTTTTTTTTGTTGAAAATTTTAGCTCGTTTTCATTGTGCTTGTTTGATTTGTTAGTTTATTTTTCCTAGTGAAAAAAAAAACACAGGACGAAAATAATATCTTCTGTCAACAGAAGTTTCCTGCTCACTGAAAATGTTTTTTTTTGTTTTGTTTTTTTTTAGCAGCAAACGTTTTAGAAGTAGGAGGCAAAAAAGGAGCCGATGTTCTTGAGCAAATAAAATTTTGTCACTGTGACATGACACTGGGCACTAAATGTTAAAATTGATTTCTTTTTCTATTTCCAAAATCCGTCCGCCAGGATTCTAAGGAATCGACATTCTTTTGAGCAATTCCTAGCGACGTTTTCAATTTTCATAGTTAATCCGTTTATTGTAGAACAGCTGAAGATTAACACGCTGAAACAAATGAACTCAGTGACCCCGTTAATTTATTTCAATATTGATTTTATGATATGATGATTTGATGCAAAAAAAAAAGGAGAGTGCCCGAAATTTTCCGCTTTCAATATCATATAATGACTTTTCTATATGGAGAAGGTTGTAAGGAACTGTTCTTGGAGATGACTTGATAGCACTTATTTATTTTGAATCTATCAACCGAAAAGGACATCGAAACGAGGTTAACGAAAGGATGGACGGCTATCAATAGGCTATCGATTATATGGAAATCAGACCTAACCGATAAAATGAAACGCAGTTTCTTCCAGGCAGCGGTCACATCGATACTGCTATATGGCTGCACTACATGGACGCTAACAAAACGGCTGGAGAAGAAGCTAAACGGCAATTACACAAGAATGCTGCGTGCAATCTTGAACAAGTCCTGGCGGCAACACCCCACAAGACACCAACTGTACGGCCACCTGCCTCCTATCACGAAAACTATTCAAGTTAGACGAATCAGACATGCAGGATACTGCTGGAGAAGCAGGGACGAACTCATAAGAGATATACTCTTATGGACCCCTACACATGGCTGTTCAAAAGCAGGACGACCAGCACGAACATATATTCAGCAGCTATGTGAGGATACGGGATATTGTCCTGAAGACCTGCCTAGGGCGATGAACGATAGGGGGGAGTGGCGAGAGAGGGTCAGGGATATCCGTGCTACCAGTGCGACATGATGATGATGATGATTTTGAATCTACACATATACATTGGATACTGTAAAAGACGTCGAAGGACATGAAACGTAATACCTGGTTTCCAATACATTCATGCATAACGATTTCAGCTATTCAAATCAAGCATAACTTACGTCACTAAGCTGTTGATAATAGATACAACTTGGCCCCTAGTCAAATAAAAAAAAGCAGGAAGTGACATCGCAGCAGTAGTAGTAGGTGGAGTAGAGAGAGGAGGAAGAGGGGTAGTCTTCCTTCAACAATTCAAATCTTTCTCTATTTTATTCCCTCTTTCTCCTCATTGTGTCTACTTGTATCTCTGTTTCTCGATTGGTTCAACCTTATAAGCAAAAGGAATGACCACAGATCAAACTCTCTGTGCCGTCTCGTGATGACAAGACTATATAAATCTACGTGCATGTGAATAGTGAACGCCAACAAACTTACATATCGATAGGTGCTGAGCAACGACACGACAATCTCTTTTATTCTTCATCTGAAAAAATTGTTCAAGCCATGCTGACGGATTTTAGAAAACGATGACAGTACGCTCTGCAGAAACGTGAGACACAGCCAGAGAGTGATGCCCTGTGTATGACAATAAACTCCATGGGATGCTGAGGTTCCAGAAGAATTTCAAGTCATCTTTTCACAATTATCACTCCCAGTTCCCCTGTGACCCAAAGTTGTAGTACTTTTTAGGGCCCCATCAATGGCTCAAATGGATTTCAATGAAAATGATTAGATAGGAATACCTTATAACTCTTAGTGAATTAGTTGTATTAAATCAATTATTCAAAGATACAATTTTTAAATATATTACCTATTGTTATTAGTTACTTAAAACTATATACTTGTGTGAAGACAAATGATTATTATTAAATAGAAATATTTAGTTGAAACTGTATAATTATTATTACTAGAAAGTGTTAGGGATCAGACCTTACAAAACAGGCGTATACGTTATTCCCCCTAAAGGATAGAAAGGAAGTTGCCTCCCGTAGATTGTGGGATTGTAGGGACCTGGAAAATCGGTACTCGTGACGGACAATAAGCGCAGAATTGAAATCGGCCATGACACACGTGGACGTGTAATTGACCGTTGCACACAAAGTTGAAATAGTTTCTTTTCCTGGTCAATAGAGGCATCTGTCTACCTGTGGTCAAATGAACCGAATTGTTTTCTTATACATCTCATGTCCGTCTCTTTTCAGTTTTGTATTCATATCCTATTTGTTCATAAAAAAAGTAACTGATAGGAATAATTGAAATCATACAACTATGTGTAAATTATTTGTACTAGATGGTAATACTTGATATATATCTGTGTGCAAGAAGAAAGACATAAGACGCAACTAAACAAAAAAATGTACATATAAACTTGTCGAAGAAAGATGTGTTTGGAAACTTATCAGTCAATTGGACAAAATTGAAATAGATAATATATCACATGACTGTTTAAAAAGATTTTGTTCATCAAGTAAGATTTTTTTTTATGAACAAATATTCCCAAATAGTCACGTGACATATTTTAAACTTGACGCTGATTTATTGATCAAAGAGTTACCCTTTTCTCTGTATACATAGTATTTCCTCCTTATTTTCATATCGTAACAAACATCCATCTGTGATCAACATCACTTGATATAATTCTTCCCAGTTCTGATGATGGTTCATTAGAACCGAAACGCTGTAGTGTCGACTGACTTTCTTTCACATTAAATTCTTCTACTTCATGGATTACTTTTTTTTTCTCAACATCTAAACTTACAACGTACACGATGTTTAGCCTATAGACATAAAAACAAATCAATCAAAAAATTAATCGATCAATCAAGAAAATTTCAATCTCAAAACTTCCCGATCAGTCCAAGTCCAGACAATACTTAACTCTATAACTGACAAAGATTTTTTTTAAATCTTCACCTTTTTGGTAAATTTAATCTCTTGCTTTTGTTTTTCTTAATGTCAACACAACGTTTAGAAAGCGTTATGGAATAGGCACCCCCGAGTTTAAAACCTGAACGAAGCTGTTTGTAGTTCACGTCACGCTGATACCCTTTGGAAAGCCATGAACGCATCTGTTTTCCTAATTTGGATATTGGTAAATTGCATGGAAGACTGTTGCAATTTAGCTTTGACGAGGCAACCAATCTTGGAGAAAGACAACATCCGAAGTCAAACCAACTTTGCTTCTCTTAAAAACAGATTTTATGCCACATTTTTTACAGGGTAGATGGTTTGGATTAATACATACACTCTGTATCGATCAAAGTGTTGTGTTCTTTTGTTAACAGCGTTAAACCATAAAAATGGTTTTAAATGGAATTTCAATCATCAAAACAGTAACTTTCTTGATGTCAGTTATTTTATCGTTCCATTTATTCGATCCACTTGTTCTAATATATAATTTTTTTTGTTTCACAAATACGCTGCTGATCTAAAATGCACGTATACTTTCTTTGTTGAGCAAAGAAAACTACATTACTACCACTGGGATAACATTGAGATAATTAACAGATCATGGTTAGAAAATTAATTGAAGTTATTTGAGATTTTTGAAGGAGTCAACATACATTAGCAGCAAAAGCTAATATGGGTTTTAACGCTGTCTTTTGTCATAAATGTTACTATTTACCAACCCCTCCGCTCGGGCAGGATATGACACAAGGTCAATTTTTAAGCGGAGTTTAACAGGTTTTGAATTCAGAGTTTTCCTTCTCCTAGACTAGTTGCCTCACCAAGGCTGAAGAACCTA
The DNA here is from genome assembly GCA_963585895.1 of Sepioteuthis lessoniana. Taxonomy (NCBI): domain Eukaryota; kingdom Metazoa; phylum Mollusca; class Cephalopoda; order Myopsida; family Loliginidae; genus Sepioteuthis; species Sepioteuthis lessoniana. Next base: position 101,664,574 of record OY757910.1, read on the forward strand.
GTCCGTCCTACTATTTACCCATAGCTGGAGGGAGAATAAGGGGGCTCATACCTTTCCCAATGGTATTTGCCCGAAAGTGAACGTAATAGCGCGACTGGAGTACGAACTCGCGTACTACGATTCCGCAGTTCATCGCTTTAACCATTACACCACTAGGACACCACTTTTGTCATAAATGTAGAGGCTGAGCAATTTAACATACACACACACACACACACATATTTTATATATATATATATATATATATATATATATATATGTATATATTTATATATATATATATATATATATGAGATTATCTTTACAAAAAATATGTTTTCAAAAAATGTTTCTTTGTAGATTTAAAAATGTGTTTCATTTTAGAATAAATTTCAAAATGTGATTTTTCAGCAATTTTCTTTACGTTTGACTTGACACAGCAAGAAAACTCTCTGTCTCTCTCTGTCTCTCTGCCTGTCTGTCTGTCTCACTCTCTCTCTCTCTCTCTATATATATATATATATATACACTTATATATAATTAAATGTTGCTTTATAACGCTATTTTCAGAAAGGGGATAAGTGAGGTGACAAGATATTGTCGCTGTATATATTATTTTTGTTTTTCGGGAGGCACTCGCGAAATGAACATATAAATTTATAAAGTACATTGTTTCGGTTTAGAAATATTTTGATAGAGTTGTTATTATTTTTAAGTATGAGGTTTAAGTTTTAAATCTAGTGTAGTAGATGATAAGTTCTATATGTTTTAGTTGTTCAGTATATACATATATATATACATATATATATATATATACGTGTGTGGGGGGTGCCTGCGTGCGTGCATGTGTATGTGTGTGTATGTTGTCATTGCATAAACTTACTGAGATCATTGGTGTCTTCTATTGTCTCTCACCCCCACCGTTAGCGTCCCTCAATCAGGGTGAGCAATGATCTCCGAAAAAGGGATACTCACTCAGGCCTTATCACGGGAGGACACAAAAAACTACAATAGAATAAGGCTTCTGCTGTCCATTTGTAGATATGTAAAAGTATGCTTCCAACTCTTCATCTCTGCATACGTCACCAAAATTCGATCGCTTTGGGGCTTTTTTCGGGAGAAAAATTGGTGGATGAAAAGATCTGAAGGGAACCTTTTTACATCATGGTATTAGAGTGACTAACACTTGAATAACTGTTGGGTATCACCTAACTTTTTAGTATGAGCTGTTCCATCTGCCATATATGGCAGTAGCGGAGATCAGTCTGAGAATAAGCCTACGAGTCAGACCAGAAGAGCCGTTCCTATTGTTGAAGTATATCATTACTCTATGACTAATCCTATGTTCTTATTACTAACAGTCTCTCTCTCTTGTAAATACTATTTCCTGTAAATATAACTATTTTCCTCACATATCGTGGTTTGTCTTATAATTACTACTACTCGTGTTCACTAACCAGAACACAACAACAACACAAATACCACTCTCTTAGTCTTGATGATTATCATCCAGTAACAAGCCGAAGTAAGATAACCAGTAATTAAATCAACGGCAATCGCAGGAGTTATGACAGAGAGATCTTCGTTTAGTTGGATAATTTGACAAAAGATTAAAAGTTCAACACCTCCAGTTATAATTTGCTAGATGGTCGTAGAGTAAAGAGTTTTCATCAGACTTTGGGAATGTATTTTTTCATTCTACAGGGTTTTAGCCACCCTCCTCCCCAAACCAACTCAGTGGGTTACCGGTTTAGTCCTCGATAACCTGGATATGAAATTGCATTACATAGTACCTGTAGCGCTTTGAGTGACCTAGCAAAATATATATAGAGAGAGAGGGTGAGAGAGGAAGAGAGGAGAGAGAGGTAGTGAATAGAAAGAAACAGATAGAAAGCCATAAATGTACGCAGGTGCATTATTTGGCTTTTTTCTTTTGGTTTTGTTGGAAATGTTAACACTTGTTGCATTTTCTATACCGAAGTCTGTTAGAAAATTGGGGTCTTTATTCCTCCACGGTGCAAAATATATCTTCACAATTACTCTGAACAACTAATTCTCTCATACTTATTTGCAGCATCAATGTTTCAAAAGTAAAATCTATTAATAACATCCACAGTCATTTGAACCTATTCTCAAACTGATTCCAGCCCAGTTAGTTAGGCCTCTTGTATACACCGCCTGCATCCCTGCAGGGGAAAAAACCCTCTATTAGCGTGTGTCCTGCATTTGACATTAAACAATCCGATGGCAAGTCTCTAACCTCGGAGATTTAGGGAGTGTAATGTACCTCTTCATTGCCATTGCTTGCAGGACCTCTTTGACCTACAGTGCTTGCACCCAATAGTGCTATATCTATGGATCAAATAGAATAAACTATGTGTGCCAAAAAAATGACCGACGTTAAATTGTGAGTGTTAAATAACAATACTTGAAACTATTTTATCGTGTGCAAATAAGAGCTCAGGCTTATTTAAGAATGTTATCGACAAAATATGTTCAAAAATCATATATATATATATTTAATATATATGTATAAAGATAATTTGGCATTAAATAACGTACAATAGTTAATATACCGTAAACCAAACCAAACCAATCAGATTCATTTGACCAATAGAAGAGACTCAAAGAGTTAGCACCTTTCCAGGTCAGAGTTGACTTGAGAGTAATGGTATCGAAGTAGCTTTTTTTCACACTAGACAGTGCACTAGATCAATAACTAGAGGAGTCCCAGAAGTATAGTATCTAATTTAATAGACTGTCACATTGTAGTAAGCGAGTTCGATCACCAGTCGTGCTATTACGTTCATTTTCGTAATCGTAAGCTTTAGAAAGTTATGAACCTTCCAATCTCCACCAACTCTTTTTCTACAAGGATGGCTTCGATACTAAATAATCCACAAAGCTTGATATGCCATTAAACAAAGAAAACAAATGAAAACTATGACCGTATCACTCGATGTATTTTAGTGTCTTACACAGGATACTTTTATATCCTGTAGACTTGAAAGCGGAAGCTATGTTTTTGTTTCTGTCTCTTTTTTTTTTTTTTTTAGTGTGAGTCTTGGGTGATTTTGCTTCTCTAGCAATAGACTTGTATAACATAAACTCTGTTAAGAATTACTTTGGTTTATTTTTCGAATGTAGCAACTGTAAATAGTATGTGTTTAAGAAATCTTCTAAATTCACAGGTTATTTTACTTATCATTTTCATCATCACACGTTTCTTCAGCAAAGTATTAACGGCTTTCATAATTAAGAAAGTCTACAAGGTTCTGGGGATTTTTATGAATTTGTGTGTTTCTCGTTTGCCATTTGAAAAAGAATATTCAAAAGCTTTACTCTTCAGATAGTTAAAAAATGGATGTAAAAAGAAACACACACACACACACACATACACACACACACAGGTCTTCTCGTCTATACATGTATAACTGAGAACGTCATGTCGATTCATACAACAGGTGTAATAGATTTTTTACGACTTAAATTTGTTAGGATTGCTAATTTGTTAAGAAAGGTTACAAGGAGCGTACTCATATCGTCAGAAGTATATAAGCCTGGAAAATAGACGACATGTGAAAGAACTTCCCATTCCACTATCAAGGTGTCAGATAGGAATAAAGTGAGACACTGGCGATTGAACACCGATTGCCCGGGGATGGGGGTGGTGAACCTCCAAATAATACAAATAGAGTTACGTTACTCTTAGGGAAGACATCAGTCGACAAAATAAATAGTCTGACGTCAACCAGTCACACAAACCTCAGCGAGAGAAAGACTTTGATTAATAACTTGGCGGGAAGTTTACAGATTGTAACAATCTTTTGTTTTCTTATTTTCTGTTAATGTTTTACGGAAGTTAAATGAAATACTTTTGCTTTAGTTAGGTTGTTTGAGATTTATTTCTTCTTTTTTATGCACATTTGAGCGTTACAATAAAATGTCTTTCTTTATTTTGTATTTAATTTATCTCATTAAGGGTTTTCGGACTATTGTCTCCATCTTTATGGAGGTGCCTGTGGTGTAATGGTTATCGACGTTGGAAATGGACACGGTGACACGAGTTCAAATCCTGGACGAGACTGATTGCATTTCACATAGCACTGATACCCTTGGGAAAGGTATGAATCCAATTATTCTCCCTCCAGCTACGGGTAAATAGTAGGACAGAGTGGGTTCTTCAGCCTTGGTGAGGCAACTAGTCTAGAAGAAAGAAAAATCTGAATTCATACCTATTAAACTCCGCTTAAAAATTGACCTTGTGTCATATCCTACCCAAGCGAGGGGTTGGTAAATAGGATTGTCTCCGTCTTTATTGTTATTTCCACAACGTTTCGGTCGATATATCCTCCGGCCTTCTTCAAGAGTTTGTCGAACTCGGGAAAAATCTAAATATGAGAACAGGTAAATCTAAATATGAGAACAGGTAAATCTAAATATGAGAACAGGTAAAAAAGTCATTCATAATAGTAGTAATCCTAGTCAAGTAAGAACACTAAGTTTATAAGTCCCTATAATTCATTCTGAATTGTCCAGCAGGACACATAGCGTAACGGGCGTTCCCTAGGCTTCTAAGGAGAAAATCATCTGGGGGTTGCAGGTTCAATCCTAACTGCAGGCGAGTAACAATAAAGGAATACTTAACGCTTGTAACCGGTTATGGCTAACAGAATCAGAACAGGTGACCCTCGTGGATTCAATTAAGTTCCCTGAAGGTTCTCGAGTTCGACAAACACCTGAAGAAGGCCGGAGGACATATCGGCCGAAACTTTGTGGAAATAACACTAGTCCGAAAACTCTTAATGATAAAAATCATAAAGCATCGTCTCAGAAATTTAGACAACTAATTACTTTATCTCATTTTCAACTTAGAGATCTGTTTTTTGTAACACAAAATCCTCTCTAAACTTCGTTTTGTAGATAATTCATTTTCTGTTCCTATATATAACTACATACTTCTATGACTCTAATATACAACTCACATTCATTTTAAGGAGTGTTCTCAAATACGTACTCAGGAGCAAGTCAAAAATAGCCCAATTCCTTATGTGCACGCAGACTTTACGATATTCTGACTCGGTCAATTTCAATAAGAAAGGTGTGGTTGCTGGTTTTAAATTCCTGCGACCATTTTCGAATGATTTATTATTGCTGTTGCCCATTCAGATATCAGAATTTGATTGAGGGTAAAGAACCGGTACAACAATCTAATCCTAGTTATTTGTTATTTCCATTTATCATTCAAACAGTTTGAATTATTCTTCTACAAAGTTATATGTTGTTTCTACTGAATCCATTTTCGGTTGGTTGGTTGGTTGGTTGGTCGTGGTTTTATGGCATATTAACCCTTACGCCGAATCTTTTTTTATACATATTATTGGTTTGAAAATAGTTGTTAAGTAACTTAATTTTTACACAAGGTTTTAGAGTTCTTTTGATGACAGTTAAATGGCTTCATATTTTACCATGTAACATTAGTAATTCTATTTATCAAATATTCTGATAGAATATAATTTTTTTCACAAAGCTGCATGGTTTCAAACATATATATTTGGTGCATAGTTGGGGCACTAACAAGTACTACCAATCTGGGCCAGTGTGGTATTGGGAGTAATGACAGTGAAGGTGTACTCTACCATCCCTAAAATTCCAAAACTGGGAGCTTATGATCAGATGCAGTCTATTTTCATATTCAAAACTCTTATTGGGGGCGTCTTAACCGTTGGAGAAAGTACAGTTGACGTATTCTACAGCCCCAGCCGAGAGGGCAACATTTTTCGTAGTTCCTTCAGTTGACTAACTTTTAAGTATCGCTAAATGTCTTTTGTGCTTGATCTCTAGATTGCCCCTATTTGATTATTACCCATCTCTAGTTACTGATGCACCTTTTTACTGATATCTTTACCGATAAAGAATAAACACTATAGAATATGCAGTTTTCAGCCTTGTTTTTTCTTTTTTTTTTTTTTGCCAAATAAATGTTCTGGGATTATTACTTTTGTAAATTAGACTGGAAATTGCTTCATTCTTTGAGTTGGAAAACTTTGACAGTTCTGATCTAATAACAATATGTTTACAAGGTGTTTTACAATTTTTTTTGTATAAAATGATTAAGCACCAATCCAGTACCACAAAGTATAGAATAATTAAATTATATTTATTTAAAGGTAAATGGATAACGTTTCAAGATCTGCGACAATCTAGTCTCAAACATAATCCAAAAAGACCAGAAGGAGCCCGAGAGTATATGCACCGAATGTCTACAGTTTAGTTGAAGGCAGTGCTGCTTGATGCGTGGAAAGTTTTTTGAAAACTCATATTCATTCCTCCTGGGTGGAACCCGTTACCCTAAGTTGCCAAGAACTTCAAAGTTCTATACTAACTTGAAAATCCTATTTGGAAATGATTTGAAATTTAACTTCCTTCTGAATCTTGGTGAACAATTTTGAAAGATTTTGTTTCGTAATAAGTCTTCACAAAAAAGATCTTCAGCTTCATCATCCAAGGCAGGATTTCGCTATGTTTGGTTAAACATCTAAAAATGTTAACTATTTTCCCGCAATAATCTCAAAATAGAAAGAGAATAAAGTTAACATATAAAATCGGAGAGGTCGTTGCTTTGTTGGAACAATTGTGAAACATTCTCTACGACGTAGAAATTCTTATTTGTTTTCCATATAATAAATTATATCATCATAATATTGAATATCTATGAACTTTTTCATACAAGGATCGGCTGGAGACCTACACTATAGATCAAATAACAGCAACTATTCGAAGCTTGCTTTTCCATATCCTAGATGATCTCAGTAGTACTAACGTCTAGACAGACTCGATCTCTCAGACTTTTTTTCCGTGTTCTTTGAATATTTTCCTCGAACCCAGACTATGATTGCTATCACTACTTTTTATCATTATTATTATTATTGTTGTTAGACCTCTAACGACAGGCTTAGAATATACGGAGTGTATCTCCTGTTGGGATGTTATACACATTCAAAAAGAAATGTCCTAGGTGTCTCACTAAAACGGTCCTCATGTTGAGGCTCCAGTTCTGGGTCTCTGAGAAATTTGAAATAATCTTTCGTTGGCCTTAATCAAAAGTCTACTCTGATAAAGGGTAATAGCATCTGTTAAGGTTACATGTATGTGTCAAATAGATCTGTGTGTAAATTATCTACATTAGATAAGAATACTTGATATCATATAAGTGCGCAAAAATTTCTTGGAAGTTTTTGTGCAGTTATATGATATCAAGGACCAACATATGATATCTATATGTTCTATGATATCAATTATATGATATCTTAAGGGCTGACACAGAACTGTAAATACAAACATACTATATACCCGATTCAGTAAACTTGAGGCATAAAATAACCCCAGATGGTTTGGCATATCCTTGAAATCAATTGGTAATTATTGCTTGAATTTGATAAACTTCGCGTTGTCGTGGACTTACATACCTATCGTTTTTAAGTGGTTAACTATCAAAGAACTACACAGGTTTATCGCTCATTAACTTCAGTGATATTGTGGGAACCGATTATTTTAACTAACTGTTGTTATTTTAATATCTATTGTTTACATTGTATTCAGCTTTGTGTCGTTTTTATCCATTTTTCTTTTCCAGAGTTTCAAAAGATCGTCATTACACTTTGATCGAGATATAAGTTATATCAGAGTTTAAGCCAATATTTTAAAACGTTTCAAAAGATTAACATAATACCACAAAGAGCCTATTGAATCCGTTCTAACAATTAACAATATGAAGCTGCCAAACAATTAGAAGATCTCATCTAGTTCATAGCAATTTTCCACAAACATTACGTAGATAGCATATACGAGCAAAAAAGCTGTTCAAGCAAAATAGCTTAAGAAATTATAGTAATTGCTCTTTAATAATTTGTTGGCACTTAAGAAGTAACGTCATTTTGGTTCAATAATTACTTTCACTCTGTAAACGGTGGTATTTTTTAGTGAAATGAGAAAAAAACCGTTTAATATCGTCGCATCTAAACAGAGACTTGAATTGGGTTGGTTCGCATTACGTAATGGTTAGTGAGTTCGATTCTTACTAGATGCTCACGATACCAGCCTATAAGTAATCGTCTCACCACAAATAATTGTAAAGATGGGAAACCTTTGGGTCTACTATGGTGAGTGGTTGAAAATAAACATGGAAATTGAAGTTCAGATGCGCAGTTTACGCTCATATAAACTGGAAACCATCATTGTAGGCATAAGAACAGATATATGTAAAGTTGTTGTTATCATTTGATTTCTGTATGGTGCATTGTATTGTACAGTTTACAATAAGCTTGAGAGTTTTTACATGTTCTGTCTCAGCCAAATTTTTAAATGATTTCCTGGCGGGAAAAAAAATCAGTGTAAAGCTGATGTACCAAGATGTAAAAACTTTGGGGTGAGATGCTTTCATATAAATGTTCAGTTCAGATGGGGAGGAAAATTCAGTGCATTAAAGGTGGTTGCTTACCGAGACAACATTTCTTTAGTTAAGCTTAGTTAAATGGATTTTGTTTTCCAATAGTTTCACAAACGCCAGCATTTTTCGATTTTTTTTAAACGAAGACAAGTTTGAAAACTGTGAAGATCTAAAAAAAAAAAAAATGAAAATAGTGTATCTTCTAAATGTGATTACATTTTGTCGTGTAACGAAATAACTCGAGTTGATTTTTAGATAATATTAGCTTAGATTTTCTTGTTTTCTTTATAGTTAATATTTTTTCTAATTATTTATTGTCAGCATCATTTTAAACTTATCTGCTCCTAACCATCTCTTTCTATTTAACAAAATTAATTATCTTCGCCTCTTACATATATATTTATGTAGCAGAAGTTAATTCAAAATGAACTTATCTACTTGCTTGCAGAGATTCATAGGACAAAAAAAAAAAAAAAAGATTTTTAAAAGTTGAGTGAAGTAGAGTACTAATATACACACCACAAATCCTGTTTTTCTTATGGTCAATTCACCTTTAAATGTGTCTCATTCATCTTTAATATTAATTTTTCCTTCGAATAAAACCAACATATTTCAATTCTGTAAAATAGGACAACATTTCAATTCAACTGACACCAGTTACAATATATGCTTACTGATTGATTATATGTGAAAGTGTAATATAATGGCCGAGGGATTTCGTTTGAGACCTTTGGGTTTAGTTAGGCTGAGAACCTTCCGGCTCAGTGCATGGGTTACTATTAACGCAGGTGTTCACGCGCATGCGCGGAGCGGATGTCTCACTCAAAGATGTCACAATAGCCCAGATGGGAAACGGGGCAAGAGAGTGCAAATGATGCCATGCACCGGAAGTGCGCGGAGGATTTGGGGAGATTTGAAAAAGTCACTTAGTTGAGTTCTGCCTCGAGAGAAGACAGTTGGCTTTCGTTTGCTCGCCGAAGCCAGGCCATTGACCTTGTGGCGGGTGCCACACGAGTTGGGTGGGGGAGGCAGATGAAAAATTAATCATAGAAAGATTGTGCATCTCTCTTCCTTATGTGGACACCTATAACTCAAAGGTAATAAAAGGTTTCGTACCTGAACTAAAAAGTCGTTAAGTGTTTTTCGTGTTTCGGGATTCCTATGTTCTATGTATGTATGTTATGAACATTCTATAGAGGTTTCACACATATCCGTATCTGGCTATGGTACAAAAGTATTACGGTGTAAAGAAAGGTCGAAGTATAGTTTGGTTTGATTTGCTTTGATGCATATCAACACTATAGATTATTTAAAGCCAAACCCGGTTTATACATATATGTGAGATATATACGATTTGTATACTTAAGTCAACAAAGTGAGTCAATTCCAAGTATTGCTATGTCTGAACAACAATTCAGTTAAACATACGTCATTTGTTTACACAGTTAAATGGTTAAACAGCCCAAATGCAAACAATTCAATATAGCCTAAACCAACAAACTTAAATGGTTCAAAGTATTGTTATGTATCACCAACAATTCAATTAAACATATCGATTGTTTACAAACAGTTAAATGATGAAACAGTTCTATTCCAAGTATTTCAATTTAGCATGTCATTTGTTTGCACTCAGTTTAAATGGCTCTCGGACCATTACCAAAAACTCTACTCAACAAGCTAATTTGGCTAAAGGTTCAAGTAATTTCGTCACTGGATCAGACTAGGAATTATTTCAATGCTCCTCCAAAAAATTCAACTCTCCCCGGCAAAGGACACCACAACTTTTATCAGAAACTTCAACGATTTCAAACTTTTCAGCAGTTTTTCGCTACCCTCAAACAGAAATCCCCGCAACTACCAAAATTCCGCCAAATGTGATTGTGATATAGAGATTGTGCCAAAGTTACGCCCATCGTATATCCAATCCAGCCGTCTCAACCTAATTGGCTAAAGAATTCACGTGATTTACCATTGGGGTGTCTTTTCAATACTCGTCCGATTACGTCAGTTAAAATCAAATATTGTACACACAGACAATTTACCTAATAAGTCTCCCCAAAATAGTCAATATTTTCCCATAGTCTCAGGCTAGCTATAAGCTAGATGACCCTAAGGTCACCAATCTCACCTTTTCGTTTTCCGGCTTTCAGTAACCAAAACAACTAAAAAAAGACGCTTTGCATGGTTCGATATGATATGAAAACATGGCTTCTTTACACTTTCCTATTATTTTACTAAGTCTGATAATTTTTCCGATTATTTCATAAGTTCATTCAATGTTTTTAAGCTACAGACTTGATTCTCAAATACAATCTTAACTCTTCATTTGTAATGTTTGCAGAAATTTTGTTAGCACATAAAATCCTCTATTCCGGAGCTCCACAGACTCATCGTCACAAGATTAGATCACATTTCCAAGAAGTAAATGTGGCGCAAATTGAAAAGAGTAAGGAAACCTGTGCGTAATGTAATGTAATTTAATGCAATGTAATATATATATATATATATATATATATATATATATATATATACCAAATGTGTCAGACGAAATCTACCTAGGTTTCATCTTTCCGGATCATCAGGATGAAGTTGTCCCATTAGGTATGATATTCTATATGCTCTTCCTTGTGTCGAACACTTGCTTCCTTTACTTAGTCCTCTAACAGAGTTTTTTTTTTCTTATAGCTAGACATTAAGATAATCTCTGATTTTTTTTCAGACTACACATATGTTTTTAGTCATTTCTTTTTTTATGGAATTTTTTCTCAAATAACAATTTGTTTATTCCCAAGTTGGATCATTTGGAGTTTTTTTTTCACTCAGCCAGAGTTAAAGTTGGGAATTAACCTAAAATCGAAATACATTATATATATATATATATATATATATATATATATATATATATATATATATATATATATTGTCGTTCCAATAGTTCTGAGCATTACTCAGAAAGAAGAGCTATAGCTTAAAATTTTTAAACAGATCTCTGGGATGAGACAGCAGCCTGAGAAGTGGGTCTTAATCGATAATTTCTGCATTGTGGTGAGGGCTTCTGTTGGAGCAGCTCCTCTTTTTGAATGAACTGAAAAAAGAAAAACTATGCTCTAGTGTGCTACAGATTCTCCCTTATAACACCACTTAAATTTTCATTTAAAAACTCTTCTATCCTTGGACCGGTTTTCTTAACAAGGCTAAAGCGTCAAGTCGGTCAAACTATATACTTTTTTATAGGGAGGGAGAAGAGAAAGATCCATGTTATCCATAAGGGTATTAGCAAAAAAAAAAGCCTTGTCCATGAATTGACATACCTTCGAATTGCACAATTTCTTACACCTTGCACAACTCGCACTTTTAACATAATACATACAGACGCAGACACACAAACACAAACACACAATCACACAGACACACACACACACACACACACACATATATATATATATATATAATAAATAGATATATAACATTATATACATATATATATATATATATATATATATATATATATATCAAATAGTATGAATGCTTATCTGTGATCACTAGTTTAATTGGGTCATTATAAGACAATCATCGGACAGATTTTTTTGCCCGATTATTGCTTTATAAAGACGTCATGAAACCAGTGGTCACTTATAAATATCCCTATTATTGAATATATATAAAAAAAAATAATATTCATTAAATTATAAACAGCTCCGTCACAAATACGGAGAAGTCTCTAATTACACCGCATTTGGTCTGTCATGAAACCCACAAAGTGAGATAGTGACAACCATAGTCTCTAGTAATATATATATATATTGTCATCCACAGACAGACTGTTTCGTTCTATCAGAACTCTTCAGCGTGGCTAGACACGCAGGACGCTTGAAGCTGGGATCGAAAACCGTCCAACTTTACGTTAGACTAAGCTTCAATCCTGTCGGCCACCAAGCAGACTACGTTGGCAAAGGGAATTTTAAGGTATTCATTTTAGCAACAGCAGCAGCAGCCTTTGTTTACATTTTATATACCTTATCGGCTAACAGAGTGCTCAATTCTTACGAAGTGCTTTGCATTATGCTAGGGGCGGCCGACAATTCCTTCGCCAGAGTGCTCAACCCCCATGGGGGAGCGTGATTGCATTTCAAATAGCCCTATTACCCTTGGGAAAGGTATGAATCCAATTATTCCCCCCTCTAGCTATAGCTAAATAGTAGGGCAGACTAGGTTCTTCAGCCTTGGTGAGGCAACTAGTCTAGGAGAAGGGAAACTCTGAATTCAAACCAGTTAAACTCCACTTAAAAAAATGACCTTGTGTCATATCCTACCCGAGCGAAGGGGTAGGTAAATATATATATATATATATATATATATATATATATATATATACATATTGCTTCAACTTGAATCAGGCATTTTGGAAGCAGAACATGATCTAGGCCCCTGACAGTTTTCACACTGGACATGTTTGTAAGAGCTGTGTCAGACTGTTGCCCCACAGACGTTCTTGTTAGCCAAATAAAATCTTACGACACCAAACAACTATTGTCTCGTTTAGCACAATACCAAGTGCAGGAACTTATGGGTAGTTTGTGTCATTTGTATGAGGATCTACAACCTGTTTGAGAATTCATATGAGAGTGCATAGGGGCAAAGTCAAAAGAAAAAAAAGCATCAATGCTGTTTGCCACAAATGCTCCAGGGTATGCAAGAGTAGAGTTAGCCTAAGTGATAAAGTGTTCATCAATGGCCCCGGAGAGTGGGGTTCAATCTTGGGTCGAATAATACCAAAGACTCAAAAAATGGTACCTGATACCTCCTTGCTTAACACTCAGCATAATAAGGTACATTTTAAGGGTAAAGGGGAGCAATCCAGGAAAAGAAGTAACGCCCCCCCTACACCTCGGTGTAGTAGCTATTGATAAGGGAGCTTTCGAGTAGCCCTCGACTACGGTCGGCCAATTTACTTTACTTAAAAAGCCAGACATGCTTCCACGGGTACTTTTATCAAATCAACCAGATGGTGGTCATCTGCAAATAACTAACAGTCATTATATGTGTGTGTGTGTGTGTGTGTGTGTGTGTGTGTGTGTGTGTGTGTGTGTGTGTGTGTGTGTGTGTGTGTGTGTGTGCCTGTGTGTGTCTGTTTATACGTGTTTGTTCACTAATACCTCCGTACGAGCAGGTAATTTTAAGCGTAGTTTGAATTTCCTTTTCCTAGACTGGTTACCGTACCAAAGTTGAAAAGCAGTCTGAGCAACTCTACTGCCTGAGATGCAGGAAATTGAATAAGGAGTATCAGTGCTATGTGAAATGCAAATAGCCTCGTTCAAGATTTGAACGTGAGCCACCGATTTAATTTCCAACAACGATAACATTACAAAACAATCATCTCTCTCCCCTCCCCGTCTCTCTCTCTCTTTATCTCTCACTCTTTCTCTGTATATATATATATATATATATATATATATATATATATATATATATATGAAATTGAGCTTTTTAAAGCGTTTGATATATAAATGAAAATGTGCTCAAATACCCTCATATAAAGTAATTGTCATTGGCTCATAATCATAGGTTTCAGATGTCTTTTCTGGAATAGAAAATACAAACCCATATGTAACTTTTTTTGCAAAGGAATTAAGTTTACTCTCTCTCTCTCTCTCTCTCTCTATATATATATATATATATATATATATATTTTAACGGTTTCTCCTCCTCTCTCTTTTCTCTTTCTCCTTCTCTCTCTCTTTCTGTCTCTGTCTGTCTGTCTGTCTGTCTGTCTGTCTCTCTCTCTCTCTATATATATATATATATATATATATATATATATTTATATATAAAAGAAGGAAAGGGAGATATAAAAGGATAAGTAGCTATAATGAAGTGAATGATAAATGTATAATAACGTATTTACATTCAAATATCTTATGAGTAGAAATTGATGTTGTGTTTTGTAGATGTTGATTTTACATATAGTGTTGATGAGACAACATTTGAAATGGTATCTTAAACCACTCTGTGGGATATCGTCGTCTATCAATATTTACACATCATCAATACAAACATCTGGGAGATTATATATCGAATTGATATTTTCATTTGATAACAATGCATCAAGATGACGCATAAAAATATTTGCGGCACCTTTTAATAATGTTTTATATAAAACTTAGTGAAAAGGTCGTGACGAGATTGCTCTTACGGTTCAACTTCGTTTCGTTTCTCTGACAATGATGAATGAACTTCCGTCTTCAACACAATAACATAATTTCCATCAGAACAGCATGAGAAGTTTGAACCACATAAAATGGCGGATTTTGTCCAAAAAAAAAAATATTGTAAACAAAATGGATATTTAAGTTGATCAACAAATACATTCATGATTATCGGAAAGAGTATCTTTAATCACAGTAGTTGTGTTTTTTTTTGTTTGTGTGTGTGTGTGTGTGTGTGTGTGTGTGTGTGTTTTATCAAAATAGAAAATCAACCCAACAATATGCAAGCATACTTTTAGTTCACAAAGGGTATTTGGAATATTATTTGTACTTTCAAGACGTGCGAGACATTCATACAAAACATTCTTAATTACATTAATTTTGCTTCGTTTTAAAGTTGAGATAAATATATTGGGTGTATCTTAACCGGAAAATGAATATATTTTTATTGAAATTGTTTTTTTCCCGTATTTCTCGGGGAATTATTTTTTAATCAAAACAAAAAAAAATCACCTTGCATACGTTATTAAGGTCCTCGAAAAATATTTCAAATATTATTTGCACTCTCTTAACCTGCATAAATTTTATAGCACAACTGAATGAATTCGCTCTGTTGTCTCCCAGTGAGTTTTTTTAAACAGCTTTAATTAGTGTTGTTGTTGTTATTGTTGTTAAAACAAGGACAATTGGGTGTTCCGGGCTTTTTAAAGTAGTCTCGTCGATATCAAAGATGCTGTGCTCTGGACGATCTCAATTCTTCCCTTACTCTCTAACTTTTCCACATTCCTTTCCAAACCTTTGTAGACTGTTCCAAGGGCAACAGCAACAAAGCCACTTTCATGGTCCACAACTTTTCCGGCAAGTTCCAGGTACTTATCTAGTTTTTTTGCCGTATTTCACTTTCATCCAGATGTTCTAAATGTTTAGTAAAATCAACTTCTTTTCTTCGTGGTAATTCATACTAAGTTCAGTCGACGGACCAGAATTGATGATTCGTTTGTATCTCAAAGTCCCAGACAATATAATTCGTTTCAACTTCGAGGACAGGTTCTGGTTTGTGCATATACCGTTTGTTATTATGGTGAACGTTCAGTTTCTTGCATAATTCCCAGTGGATCACCTTCTTAGTTTGTTACATTCGCTTATACATACAATTGCATGAATTATGTCCGTTGTATTAGAAATCACATCTTATTTGTTCATTTCTTTCTCTGGCTCAACACATTATTCATTCCTTCAATTTTTCTATAAGGTCTTGGGGTTTTTTCATTGCATCACAATCGAGAAGTATTTTTATCCATTGTTACAGCGTTAGTTTTGACTGTTAAAACAAATATTTTATGTGTTTGCTTATCCTTAACACAGAGTGTAGCATATTGAGCCTCGGCTGAGCTGTCAAATAAGAAATGCACCTGTGTAAATAACATGTGCATCCGGTCGAAGATATCAGGGTATAACTTTGACTGTGGACGAAATGAATTGGGTGCAGATGTGACGCCCACAAGAAGCAGGTTGATGTCAAATAATTATATAACCCGGTGCTACAGACAGGTTCAGTTAGTTGTAGTCAGTTTGTTGGAGATAAGATGCTGTAGTGAGAACCAGCTCCCAGAGAAGGCAGGGCCTTCATGACCCCCGGTTGAGTAGCCAGCAGAATGAGAAAGAAGTGCTGCTAAAGACAGAGGAACATGGGGTCAATATGTTGCAGTTTGTTAAGTCTCCATCTCACCTCTCACACATAACCCTTTCACAACCATTTCGAATAAAGTGTGAGAGGTATATTTTTCTAAAGAAGTGTGTTCTTTCGTCATTATTGTTGATTATGCATCTGTATATGTTACACGAGTCCTCGGCAATCACATAAAACGGATTCGGGTAGACACTGATAAAAAGTTGCAAGACTTAACTAGTTCGCATAGTGCTGTTACATAAGAATTAAACAGCTCACATTTTGGAGCCTCGTTTTTGTTAAAAATGCTCAATTCATAGGATTTGTTGGTCTGGCCAGCAAAGTGTTGATAAAATTTGGCAATTCCTTTATTCATGTCGTCCTTTCTTTCTGCTGCGGTAATTTAAAATCCATTGTTGATAGTTAATCCATCTTAGCTAATCAAGTGGAGAAATATCACAAGTTGGTATGCCACATAAACTAGATTTCCAAAACTGGAGCCTGACCATCAATCCAGCACACCACGTTTTTCTGAGTGGGTCTTACTTCTCTTCTTGGGAGACAGTTCGGCCATTCTAAGCCCTACCTATTGGTTCTATTCATTAAATTAGATAAAGAGTGTTTTCTTCTAAAGTTTGCTATGTCCATGCTACTGAATGGGTGCACCATATGGACGCTAACGAAACGCATAGTGATAAAAGATAGATGGAAACTACTTAAGAATGTTACGAGCTGTTTTGAACAAATCCTGGAGGCAGCACCCCAAGAAATAACAGCTGTACAGCCGCTTACCTTCATCTCTAAAACCATCCAAGTACGACGAACAGGGGCATGGGAAAGACTGCGTAAGAAGCAAGAGACGTACTTCTATGGACCCCTAAACATGGACGTGCCAGTGTTGGCCGACCAGCAAGAACTTTGTGCGAACACAGGATGTCGTTTGGAAGACCTGACGAAATTGATGGATGATCACAATGGAGAGAGAGACAGACAGACAGACAGAGAATCAGAGAAGTCCATGCTGTCAGCATGACTAGATTAGAGTGATTCTTCAGAAAATGTGTCGTTATAAGAAAATAATAATTTCATTTATGAATATGCTATATGTAAATAATGTCAAAATATGTTTATTTACTCTTTAATAATCTACCCACTAAGCTATATCCATTAAAAGCTGTTTACTGTATTTAAGAGTTCCATCTTTTCAGGCAGGAGTTATGTCCCTTTTTAAACTTGAATACCTTTAATCTTTTCTTTTAATTTACCACTTGCCGATGACATTGTTTGGCAGAACGTAACGTTTAACTTTGTCTCTCCACTTAATTCGCTTGATGTAAAATTTTAATCAAACTCAATGACGTTTCTTAATTAATGTCCTCATAGACCGGAACAATTAATCTAAAACTTATTAATTTTTGTTCGCTTTTCACTCATTTCTTCGTTTGCCTTTGTTTCTTTGTTGCGTCAAATTATAGAGTCTTTTATGTTATAAATTCAATTGTTGTTTTATTAATGTTATTGATTTTAATAATTCACATTTGTTCCTCTCATTATCATAAGTAGTATTATTTATATAAAGAGAAATAAGTGCAAAATCCTCAAAAATTATTTTAAAGCTGATATGTATTCTAATTATTATAACAACAAGAGTATCGTGAATTTTGTCGGGCATTATGCGTAATGAGTTCTGAATGAAATGTAACTCAATATCATCGTTTTCTGGATGTCGTGATCAAAGGGTTAATGGTGAAAAAAATTATAAATAAAACAAGAAAATAGCAAAATTAATGACAAGAAGTTGATTTGAAACAAGCGTTGACTTTTTGTATATTTGTGGGGATTTAGGAATTAACAATAAAACTCCTAACCGGATGTTGACTCGTCGGCTGCCACATACAAAATGTATAAACATAAGGCTCCACGCATCCATCCGGTTAAAAATCAGGAAAAAAGAAAAATAATAAAAAGTAAAGTAGCCAATGGGAAGCGGTCGCACCAAAATTAGAAGGATTTTGGAGTGGCGAATTTGGAGCCGGTGGAGAGAGATAAATACTGTGAACCGGGTCAGTGAGGACAAAAAGAGACCCAAGGAAGCACGTAAATACGATAACCAGTAGAGAAGTAACGTCCGCCCTCGAGTTAAGAGCCGAAACTACCTTCCTGCTACTTCCACTGCCTGACCATAAAAGAAAGAGAAGAAAAAAAAAAAAGAAAAGAAAAAGGAATAAGTACTCTTTAAAAACATTCTCCTCCTTTCCCCTTTTTTCTTGATACCTGACTTTCCACCACTTCGAAAATTTATTACTTGCAAAGGGAAACTTCTGAACATTCAAATCCAATTTGATGTTTTTTGTTTTATAAAAATTGTTTAAATATTAGATGTTCCTTGTTTGTCTTGTGTTAAATGAAGTTTTTTTCTCATTGTATGTTATAACACTCCAAACCCAACCAACAGACTATATATTGTTCAGGATAATGAGCAATGATTCACAAAATGTTTTTGTGTATTATTTTTGTATGAATAACGAGTACGAAAATGTTTCAAAATTGTTTTAATTTCTTACTTACGTGTCAGTCGGGAATTTCTGTGAGGATGAATCTTGGTGAAGTTTTTGGACTATTACTTTGGTTCAGAGAGGAAAACCTTTTTCGATTCTTAGAATGCTGCTGCTGATTAATTAATAACATCTAATGTTTAGACTCAACTGCTCTTGTTGGCTGTACAGGGAAAAGATTATTTCGGGAAACCAAGATAAATGTGGGTCATAACATTTTTTGATTTGATGTCACACTTGGATTAGGGACAATTAAAGTATAATACAGTTCTTTCACTTTTATTTTCTATGTTGTAGTCGAGGGCGACCAGAACACTTCCTTTTCAGTAGCTACTTCACCAAGGCGTAGTGGAGGGCGCTACTCTTTTCTCTGGATTGCTCCACTTTACCCTTGATACGTACCTTATATTGCTGAGTGTTGAGCAAGACGGTATTAAGTACTATTTTTTAAGTCTTTGGTATGACTCATCCTGGGATTTAAATAGTTTTATCATTCAGATAAGTTAAAATTATTAGTTGAAAAATTATCCAACGTGTTTGAGTTTAAACAAGTTCCTGCCAAAGGTCTAACATGAATTTTGAAGCTCCACTGAGAGGTCGTAGATTTTGTGGCACATTTGCCGTGATGCTTAATTATTTCATCGCCTAGTTTGGTTAGGCCGCGAGTTTTTCAGTTAGCTGTTAAGTTAGCTAAAACCTTTAAGCGGAAATGTAAGTCAAATCGGAAAGTTTAAGCGTGTACATATCGAATAATACAGGAAGGCCAAAATGTAAACAAAATGGAGTCATATCTTGTCTACGACAGGTTTGATAGGAGAAATGAAAACTGAATTTGAGACACGTGAGACATGGCACAATAATTTAGCAAGATGATGTCAGCCCCGACCGAAATCCTGAATTTAAACATATAAAAGTTCGTGAATTTTGAAAAAAAGTTATAAGTTAGTCGGTCAGTCAGTTAGAAGCTAAAAGTTTGCATTCAGAGAGTTCTGTCGGGCTGAGAGAGGGTATGTTTCTTTGTGTTTCTTCATAGACCCTTACACATTTTCTCTCTCTTTCTATCATTGTCATACTGCAGAATGTAGTCTGAACTTCGAACAATAAATGATTGTTAATAGTTGACGGAGAGTTCTTCTTGATTTTAAGTTGCCAACACCCAGGCAACTTTATTCCAATGGATCACCGTGACAATCAAAAGAAGTTCCGGGTGGATTGTATCATTCCTTTTCAGTGGATCTTTCAAACACAGCTTGGGCAAAAACAGGATTTATAAGCGATCTATCCGAAAATACATTTAGCACCGTTACCAGGATTCGACATTGAAAATCCCTGACATCACCAGACGAAAGATTCGGCCCTAAAAACCAACGGCGCAGCCATAAACCGGACTTGACCCTGACAACCCATGGCTTAGCGATGGTACTACATTTAGTACAGAACAAACATATCAAGCGCATGGTGGTCAGTTACTGACCTGTAGTATTTTATTTGGTGCAGTAACCAGCCTAGGACCACAATTTGAACTAGGTATTTATTGAATACTTTCATATTTGAAATCATCACCAACAATAATTGCCTAGTCGGCTGGGCTATAGAATACACCAACTGCATGTCTGCAGTGGAGTAAGACCCCACAACAACAAGTATCTTGGATATAAAACTAAACAATCTGATACTGAGTTTCCAATAATTCTAGAGCTTTGGGGAATGTGAAATACCCTTTCATTGTCATCGTTCCCAGGTCCGCTCTGACTCAGAATAGTAGCACCTAATAGGGTTCTGTCAATGGGACAAATAGAACTAAACTGCGTATTTATGCTAAACTGAATTGCTTGAAATTGAACTGTTTTGACATTTAAACTGTGTACTTGTGTTAAACTGAATTGTTTTAAATAGAACTGTTTTTTTGCGTTGAAACTGTGCTTACACTAAATTGAATTGTTTGAAATAGAAATATTAACTTGTATAAAAATGGATTTGGTATTCATTAACCAACAAATATTGATATGCCATAAAACCCAAACAAATAAACTTATATCAGATTCAGTTTAAATATCTTGGTCATTTTAAAAAATGATTCTTACACAATTTTTGTAAATACTCATTAGAACATATGAACATATAAATGTAGTTTTTCGATACTGAAAAAGACCTGTTTTTTTTTTTTAATCACATGAAATGTTAACAACAAGATTTTATAATGATTTTCAATATATAGATCCATTTTTTAAAGAAGTTTATTTCAAAGAAGTGCTTTTTAATTCCTATCCAATAGTTTAGAATCTACACATTTTCTTTTAATGAGTTATCTCCTTTTAATTCATTTGAATACGATTCTTAAATGAATGATATCTAATAAAATATATTTAGATTTATTTAAGGATAATCAATTGCATGAATAGAAATAAACAGAAGATTTGCTTCTAAGACTTTTAAACGAAATAATGAAAGTAAATTTTCTTTTTCAAGGCATTTTAAAAATATTTTTACTTAGAATGTGGTTAGTAAAAAAGAAAAAGAAAAGAAAAGAATAAGAAAGGAAAACAGATTTATATTAATTTTCTTATAGATGTCTTCCAAATTGACAATTCTTTACAAAAACATTTTTCTTTGTAAGTGATTGAGATTTCTGTAATTTATATGGAATAACATTGAATAGATAAATGTGTATGGAGTCTCTACCCATTTCGTTTTTATTGTACAAAACGATTTTGAAAAGCACCGAAAATTCTTTGGACTGAGGAAATAATAACATTTGAATAACTTTGCCGACTGTATAATTGTTATACTTCGAGCAAGTTTCTTATATCAGCGTGACAAAAAATCTCCTCGTGTCTCCAGGACTCTTCTAAGTATTCAGGCTTGTCTTAAGAGTACAATAGTTTGAATGATCTTTATTCATCGTGCAATTTCCAACTCTTAATGTCAACTTACCAAGCCTTTAGGGACCGTCCCAAACGCGCCGATTACAATTAATATTACCGGTACCTTCATGTTCCTCGGTTTTTTAGTCCTCTGGCAACGTTCAAGTAATTGCTTCTCTTTTCGTTTTCTTTAATTTTGCGTCTTTGGTTCACCAGGACGACAAAGTCCACTATTCACCATTTTCTTTCTATTTTTTTCTTTTTCTTTTTTTTTTTGTTTTTAATTAATAATCACTTGGTTTGGTCTTCTGTCCGGGATAAGGAGATCCGGCTGTATCTCAAATTCTTATAGATTTTTCTACCTCTCATTCTCTTATACAAATTCTAGATTCTACATACAACATATTCTTGTATGGGCGAATTTTAATTTCTAGCATAAATCTCAGTGGATCACCCTTCCCATTCAGTCATGTCTAGTGTTGCACCTCCTTTGCGCTAGTTTGGTGTAATAGTTGTTTATGTAATGTTCGGCTTCACGCTTCGTCATTAGTTTTTTGTCCTCTGGTTCATTTGTCTGTGTTCTTCTGTTGATCATTATAAGAATGGTCTCGAGTACCTTACAAGAGTGACTGCTAAGGTATTTATACCTTTGATAAAGTTTTATCAACGCTAGTTTCGAGAAGTGTTCATGTTCGTCTGACATAATCTCTTATTTTTTTCTTTTATCTCCGCTTGTTTGATGATGTCTGTTTCCAATATTCCGAAGTGCTTGTAAATTTTCCTCGTCTCTGAGGGTTCTAATAATTTTTTGATGTTGTAGATCTATTCCTTTCGTTATTTGTTGTTTTGCTTTTGTTTTTTAACGTGAGCATGGCATATTTTCCTATGTCATTTTCCATTCCTATATCCTGACAGTATATTCTTATTGGTTGTATTAGAGTCTCTTCTTCTTTGTATTTCTTACAAAAAGCTTGATGTCGTCCATGTGATTGACTTTTTCTTTTGATTTAGTAAATTTGTAATCCCATGTGATTTTTCAAAGTATGAAATTCAGTGGCATCACTGCTATTACAAATAATAAAGATAAAAGCGCATCACCATATTAATAGAACGATAAGTACCGCGACCTTGCTAGAGAATTGAAAAAGCTGTGGAATATTAAAGTAACTATTGTGCCAATTGTGATTGGTACGTTAGGCACAATAACTAAAGGATTATTAAAAGGCCGGGGGGACTTGGAATTTGGCAGACGGGTAGAGACTATCCAAACGACAGCATTGCTAAGAATGGCCAGAATCCTGAGACGAGTCCAGGAGATTTGAAGATACTTGCTGTCACTCAAACTCCAGTGAAAAACCATCAGCTAATTCTGATGTGGAAAAACTCTAAAGGAGTAAATAATAATAATAATAATAATAATAATAATAATAATAATAATAAAAGAATGTGAAAGGAAGGATAAGTACCTCGACCTTGCTTGGGAATTGAAAAGACTATGGGACATGCAGGTGACAATTATACCAATTGTAATTGGTGCATTTGGAAAAGTAACAAAAGGATTACTAAAGGAACAGGAGGACTTGGATGTTTGCGGACGAGTGGAGACCATCCAAACTACTACATTATTGAGAACGACCTGAATACTGAGAAGAGTTCGGGAGACTTGAGGAGACTTGATGTCACTCAAACTCAAGTGAAAAACCATCAGCTAACACTGATGTGAAACACTCAAATGAATAAATAATAATAATGATAACACGACAAAACCTGGACATGGCTGGTAAAAGGAAACTTTAAGAGAGAAACAGAATCTCTCCTTATAGTAGCACTACCCAACGCCGTAAGAACCAATCATATCAAAGCGAGAATAGATACGACTCAACAAAATAGCGAATGCAGGCTATGTGGTTACAGAGATGAAACCGTCAATCACATAATAACCGAATGCAGCAAATTAGCACAGAGGGAGTATAAGGCGAGACACAACTGGGTCTGCAAGGTGATTCTCTGGGAAATGTGCAAGAAATTTAAATTTGACCATACTAACAAATGGTATATGCACAACCCAGCACTTGCCCTATAAAATACCACGCATAAACTCCTATGGGACTTTAACATACAAGCGGATCACCTTATCCCGGCCAGAAGACCAGATTAAATAATAATCAACAAAAAAAAAAAAAAAAAGAGAACTTGCAAAATAGTCGATTTGCTGTCCCGGCTGACCACAGAATAAAACTGAAAGAGAGATAAGTATCTCGAGCTTGCTAGGGAATTGAAAAATACTGTGGAACACGCTGGTGAAAATTATACCAACTGTAATTGGTGCATTTGGAACAGTAACTAAAGGTTTACTAAAGGGACTGGAGGACTTGGAAGGTGGAGACCATCCAAACGACAGCATTATGGAGAACGGCTAGAATACCGAGAAGGGTTCTGGAGACTTGAGGAGACTTGCTGTCAGTCAGACTCCAGTGAAAAAACAATCGGCTAACGCTGATGTGAAAAGATCTAATGAGAGAATATAATAATAATATATGTAGGCTACGTGATAATAGAGATAAAACAGTTAATTTCATTAGTAAAATTAGCAAACTAACACAAAAGGCTGACAGGAATTAGCAAGACTGGGTCAAGAAGGTGTTTCACTAGAAATAGTGCAAAAGACTAAAATTTATTCAACTGAAAAATGATATATGCACAAACCAAAATCCGTACTAGACAATGATATGCATGAAAATCTCTGTGACTTTACTCTACAAATGGGTAACTCAATCCAGGTTTTAAAAAAAGACCCGGAATTATTTAAGAATAAATGTACTAGTCATCTCGTATCATTTTGCCCATGCTAACAGACTGCCGAAAAAAAATCAAGGAAAACACAAAGTTTGGCAAATTCACGGATCTCACCAGAGCACTGCAAAAGTTGAGGTGACAGTGATACCAATCGTAGTTGGGGCCCTTGGAACTCTCTCCAAGAACCTATAAAAGAGAATGATACATTGGAAATTAGGAGAATTGAATCCATCCAGACACATACAGAAATTGACTACGATACTTAGAACATTTCGGAAGAACTGATGATACCTGCTATTATTAGGAATCAAGCGAATAATCCTCACTTAAAATTTCTGTGACAAATTCGCAGGGAGTAGAGTAGTTATTCAAAGTGGCAGAACTTGTTTATTAATGAGGATTTTTCTTAACTACTTTCACAGGCATTGGGTAGAAAAGGCAATAGTTTTCTTTAGGAATCCTAATCGATAGAGAAAAAATATTTTTATGCCTCGTGATATGTTCTCCATTTTATACGCTGTGTATGTGTCCAGTTTCTTATTATCTGAAAATAGCTTGATTTTTCCTGTGCCAAAATGCTTGACTTTTTAATCTGCAATAAAAAGATATGACAAGGTGACCACACATTCTACTAAGCAATATCTTTCCTGATCCTGTAGACAAAATCTTTGCAAATCCTTCCTTCGATTTCTGTTTTATATGCAGACCTATACTTCAAGATAGTTGGAGTGGCTTTTACCGTTCATGTTTTGACTAAATAATTCTAGTTCATCCGCATTTGCTGCCATAACTTTTCTTTTTTGTTATTTCTCTGTATTTCGTTTTATCATAAAAAGTTGTATTCTTTAGCTTTCGTAAAAAGTTTCAATTTTTAGTGCGGTTGTTCAATTTTCTTTTTTATTCAATTTATCTTTTTATTTATCTAATTTTACCTATTTCTTTATCTCACATATCTTGATAACAATCGTAAATTTTCATTTTTTTTATTACGTCACTGAAAGATCCATGAACATATGGGGTTCCCACTGTAACAGTAATCCATGATGGTACTATTTTGTTTTATTTGAGAGCGGGAAGGATTCTAAGAAGCATTTGATAATTATACCCTGTATTTGCATAAAAATGAGGTTCAACGCGAGCTCAGACACCACAAAATTGTCATTCATTTGCAAATTGGAAATTGTTTTATTCTCTGATTTGATAATTTTGAGTGCATTGCTCTTATAAAGATTTTTGTAAGATTTTCGTATGATGTGCTGTTGTTGTATAGCCATGACCATGACCAACTACACAAAAACATATGCATGCGAAATCATAACGACGACACAATAAAGACGAGCGACACGGTTCTTAGAAAAATATATCTCTCACTTTATTTGAAAGGGTTGTGTGTGAGAGGGATGGAGACGGAACAAAACTGCAACATATTGACCCCCACTCTTATGGCCATCAGCATTTCTTTCCCGTTCTCCTGGGCTGCTCGACCAGGGGTCTGGGCCCAGCCTCACTAGGTGCTGGTTTTCTCTACCGCATCTTATCTCCAACTCGTCAGATCCCCAACTCATCTGATCTCCAAGTGCAACTGCTCGTGGGGCCTGAGGGCTCCCTCTGCTGGGTGCTGGCTTCCTCTACCGCATCTTGTCTCCAACGGATTGAATTTCCTGTGCACTGAGTTAGATAATAGTTCAACGTCCACCTTCTTCTTGTGGGCATCACAAATTGCACTCATTCAACCGATCCACGTTCAAGATGATACACTGCTATTCCTCGACCGGATGCACCTGTTATTTACACAGGTGCATTTCCTATTTTGACTGCCCGGCCGGGTCGGAGATCAATATACAACATTGTTTTATGAGTCAAAGTAAAACACACGTGCGTGTGAAAAAAATAGAAAAAGATTTTTGTTAAAATTTGCTCACTGATTGTTTAATTGATTATTAAGTAATAAAAAGACAGTTGACTGGGATTGGTCTTTTGAGATTCAATCGAACCACAAGAACAGATGGATAAGATTTTGTGTGGTTATGTTAAGAATTCTCGCTTTAGAGACTTTAAAAGACATGAAAATGTGTAAAAAGTTTATTTTCTCAATGAAATGATTGAACCTGTACAAAAAAGACCGACCTAATCTAATACCAGCCAAATGAACATCGGTGTTTGTCAACGGGATCAGATTACAACCTTTTGATTCATTCAAAACTATCACAATACACACACACACACACACACACACACATATATATATATATATATATATATATATATATATATATATATATGATATTGTCTCAGTGGAATCATAGATTTGAAGATAACAATGAAGATTTTATCTTTTTTCATTTGCTTTTGATAATATTCCATATTGATATTTTCATTGCAACCATATTAATGGAAACAGTATAAATATAATATTGTGTTTCTCATCCTTATCTTCCCTGTTCAAATCGCCGTTGTTACTTTATGAGAGTCGTAGCAATAATCTCCCAAAGAAGATATTGAATGCGTGACTTAAGGTTAAAGGCAACAAAAATATACCCTTGACTAAAACTGCTCAAAGCAGCGTCCATAAATGAAGAGCGCTAAGGGGCTTGAAACGCAAGTTTATTTTACATTTTTATAGCTAAAATAGTAGATTGATAACGCTTAATTTGGAAACATTTTTATCAAAATTATTATAACATTGTAAGCAAATGGTAGGAGGGGAATTAATTGATAACTTTTCAACAAAAAAAAAAAAGAAAAGAAAAGAAAAAACAAAAAAGAACACAGCTCCCGGAATAAAGAAAAGTCTAAAAATTTCCACAACTTTTCCAGTAGGCTAAGTTCAACTGGATTGAAAATTATAGTTTAAAGGAATTTCCCGAGGTCACCGATCATCGACCATTTAAATGGTGACTGATGCTGGCCTTAAGATATCTTTAAGATAGTTTTAAGGTGAAGGGACTTGTTCAATGAACCCTAATCAATACGATTATCTATGCATTCTCTGGTAATGACTGGGGTACGAGGAAATAATCGTTCATTGAAACGGAGAATGAAGAACAATTCCAGGATACGGGGAGAACGTTCCAACTTAAACGATGAAAATTTGGGCCCATTATTCATCTCCACGTACTTCCATGGGCACAAAGATAGAATGGAGTGAATAAAGCTCAGTGGTCCGCACAATAGAAGAGAGTTTTTTAAATTCCTCCATCTGACGATTAGCTGTTAATGATATAGAAGTCATTGATGACAACGCTACGTAATGTTATATATTTACGAATGTATATTTTAAATAAAATTATCGATAATTTAACATGCACAATGTAAAATAAACGGTTTTTGCTTAGATGAAAATATTCTTCGTTCTTTATTTTACCAAGTATTTATAGAGTTGCAAATTTATTTCTTGTTGGTATATTTCTTTAAACTCCGAAAAGAAGATAATTTATTGCCGAATTGTATGAAATCACCTGGGAAATCATACAAATTCAACCATTGGTATATAAAGCAGGCGATATTAAGTTACATATACTTCAAATGGCGTACAAAAGTTCGAGTAATCACTATGAAAAAACTTAGTTCGTCTAATACCAAGTTTCTATCGTCTATTTAGAAGTAGCTCTTTCGTTTATTTTAAACCGGCACAGAAAAATACTTATGGTAATCCGCGTTGTATTAGTTTATTCAGGTGACATGAAATCCATTTATTTGTAGTTAGAAACATTTTATACATACACACACGCACACACACACACACACACACACACACACACACTCATCACACATATATATAATGATTACTTCACCTTCACAGATGATTGACGTCGCTTGACTCTCCAGCATCAACTGGACTGATGCCTTCTCTTCGATAGTGTCTTCTCAGGCGATTTTTCAAACAAGCAGCAATCTTGCAAATCTTCAGCAAAGATAATTGACCAACAGAATGATGACTGTAGATATTGATTCAGTTCTTGGAGAAGGGTCACTGCCATGTGTCTTTAAACGACAAAGACTAGTAGACTTTAGTTCACATGACCCAAAGTTTATCACCTAGCTTCAAATGAAGAGTGACCTAGGTACTTTTATCATGGTACTTCATATTATTAACTTATCCATCTTTAAAAACGGGAATACTGCTGCAAACACTGAATTTCCCTGCAGGCTTCTGAACCTAAGTATATGACATTATTTCCTCCCTCAGCTTTTGCTTCATTCTAATGACTTTTATGGCTCACCTAAAATTGGGTAATCATGTTTTAAATGTTTTTCTCTCTCAGGTTTCTCAATTCTAACTCTTTCCAACCCGGAATATAAATTTTCGGTGCCTTAAGATTATTGTTATATTTGGAACGTTTCCTTTGCTTATATTAAGGATGCTTTCCAGGAAGCGTTTAACTGTAGAACAGCCGTAAGTAAAAATGTCCCGCGCAAGCATTTAATTTGTCTGAATAAGAGAGTAAATTCAGACGTATATGCATAATGATTGTGGCGTTCGTGGTGTAATGGTTACCGTCGTAGTAATTGGAGACGATGATACGGGTTCAAATCGTGAACGAAACTGTTTGCATTTCGAATTATGCAAATACTTTTGAGTAAAGTATGAATCTAATTATTCTCCCTCCAGCTATAGGTAAATTGAAGGGCAGACTGGGCTCTTCAACCTTGGTTTGGCAATCCATCTTATAGAAGGAAAACGGAATTCAAACATGTTAAACTCATATTTAAATATGACCTTGAGTTGCATTCTGTTCCTGCGGGGGAGTACTTAAATATATATGTCTAAAGTGATTGTTCCTTCTTGTCGGGAGATCACCATCACTTCATTGATTAATGAATGACTTTATGCAAGATGGCGATTTTTCAACTAAGCTTCTGAATTGCTTGGACATTCGCAAAGGCGACACAAATTGCCAGCTGAAGAACACACTTTTCTTATTTTGGAGTACCTAGTCAAACCGCCAGCTGAGGTAAAAACAAAGTCAAACGTACGACAGGTATAACTTGGCAAAAGTGGCGGTTACTCGTCCTAGTGAACCGCTTGGTTTCACCTTGGCTATGGTTTGAAGTGGACGATCAATCCTTCTCTAGAGAAAAGGAAACCTTCAGGTATGGCATCTGTCATCTACTACTAGGCGTCAATACACACAGCACTTTACTGAGTAACTGCTCTCTCTCTCTCTCTCTCTCTCTCTCTCCCTCTCTCTCTCTCTCTCTCTCTCAGTACCTCCGAAAACTTCAATTGCAATCTTCCTTACAAACACTGTATAAAAATACAGAACCTCTTGACGATGCTTAGAATTTCTAAAGATAAGGTAAAATTCCCCCCAAAAAGGGTGTCCGGGGTATGACACTAAACTAAATCTGTTCATGAAGTATATAATCTGGAGACCTCGGGAGTGTGGATTATTTCTTCTTTGTCATTAATCCCAGATCCATTCTGACACAGAATGTTAGTACTTATCGGGATTCAATCTATGTTTAAAGATTTAACACAAAAATGCAAATACCAACGTGCAATGAACTCCATTCCTTAATCTCTCGGCATAAAAAATACGTGACGAGTGGACATACCTTCAAAATCAATCAACCAATCAATCAATCAACATTTCACACGTTGATTATTCACATTAATCACAAAAAGTGTTGAGGCAGTGGTCATTATTTTGTATTTCTATTTTTTCACTTTCATTTCTGTAATAAATGTCACAAAAGATTATTGTTGATTATTTGTATTTTCGTTCTCTCTCCCAACACTAATTTCGCAATTTAGATATTTAAATCAACAAGTAATTTCAGATCAATTTTAATTGAATTAGGGGCCTTTTAACATGTGTTTCTGAATATTTCAAATTTACCATATAATATGTGTAACAAAATCACTTAAGCGCACTTGAAAGTTGTCGAAACATTATGAATTTTATTAATAGTTAAAATGGCATTCAGACCTAATGCTTTTAGAATTCAAAAATACTGTTCTGGCTTTGTATTTTGTTGTTTTGTTTGTTTTTTTGTTTGTTTGTTTGTTTGTTTGTTTTGTTTTTCTTTTCTTATCCATTAATGTTATTTTCGTTTACATTTTGTTTTAAAGTTTTCTAAGTAGTTTGTCAATCTGTTGGCATCGTTGTAACATTTTATTTGTCAATTTCTTTGATTCTAGACCTCCTTTCTTTATAATGTATTAACGATGGAAAGAGAAAGGCGTGTAAGGAAGAAAGGAAGGAAGAAAGAAAGGCGAAGTGTCGTAACTTGAAAACGTTAGACAATGTTAAAACAACAAGAACAGTCAAAGATATTAATGAAATGAATGGAAAACACGGAATAAATTAAAGTTAGAGAAGTAAAAAGAATAATTAAATTGCAAACACATAGTGATGAACAAGCCAAGATTGATATTAATCAAGATAGAGAGAAAAGAAAATCACATCGATTGATACATACATACATACATTCATACATACATGCATATATAGGGTAGAGGCATTTAACGAAATAGTTTTCATCGTAGGAAATGGAATCAGCATGCCGATTTCAAATCCTGAACGACGATGTCTCCGTTTTATTTCGCGATTATGCTCTTGGGAAAGAGATTAATCCATCTGTTTTGTCTTTTGCTATCTTTAAATAATATTGAAACCTGGGTTCTTTAGCATAGAGTTTGGCAACCATTGTATGAGAAGGAAATCGCAGAATTCAGAGCAGTAGTAGACTACTTAAGACTTGACCTATTCTCACACATTACCAGTGACGAAGTAGTTAAAACAAGTCACAACATATGTACGAGGTTTGTTCAAAGATTTCTGAAACTCATCTAAAAGAAATATCATAGAGGATTTTTTTAATGCAGCAACACACAGCTACTTCTTATAAAACTTGAAAAACTACGAGGATCATTAATAAGTTTCCAGACTTTTTTCGTTTTGGAACTTTTATTGATAGTACACACATAAAACTCTAGTCCTCTTCGAAGTAATCTCCTCAGGCTGCAATGCACTTGTTGTACCGTTTCAACAATTTCAGGAACGTCCCATGGAAGTCCTATTGTGTGAGCGTGTCAATTCATCTCCTCAATTGTCTCATAACGACAGCCTCTGAGCTTTGGGTATAAGCAAAAGTCACAGGAAGCAAGGTCTGGACTATAGGGAGGCTAAGGAACTGTCTTGATGCCCATCTTGATCAAATAGTCTGTGACAAGGATGGAGTTTTGGAGTGGAAATGCCACTGACCCGATTTGGAGAGTGCTGGCATCTTCCGACGGTATCTCTTCCTGAACTCCCTTAAAACCTCAACATAGCAACCCTAAACCTAACCCTAACCCTTTGGTCAATCATCTCTGGTGTATTGATTTCCTTACTCTTTCCACACCTCTCATCATACGTCACAGTCTCTCCTGCCTTCCTTGAATCTCTGATGCCACTCAAAAACTGATGCTCGATTCTTGCAAGATGCTCCAAAAACAGTCTGAAGCATTCCATATATGTTTCCGTGGCATTTTTTCAAAATTTAAAACATGATTTATTGCATATCGTTCCTTTTAAGTTTCCTCACGTCCAGATTGCATTTTTGAAATTCACCAGCTGTGACAATCAGTCTTTAGTACGGTGTATTCCAATTGCTGCTGAAGCTGTTCCTTTGAACCTGAAGTCATGAAAATTGGTCAGTCATCTCATGTATAGAAAGAACATACATAATGTTCAAGAGCCTACGACAATTTTAAATGCCTGTACAAAAAAGTATGGAAACTTATTGAATACACCACGTGATATCGTTTACTTTTGTTTTATAAGAAGTGGTTATGTGATGTCATAACAAAAATATTCAGCTCCAATTCTTCTTTCTCGTTGAGGCTCAGAATATTTTGAGGGACTCCCATTCATATTCATGAAATTTGAGAACATAAAGAGATTTTATCAAAATATAGTAGCGAATACAGTTGTAAATGATCAGATAATTAATCTTTAGAAGGACATATTTTTTCTATTGAAAAATGTAATTCTATTAAAACAATTTAACGAAATTTAGTTTTCAGAGCCTCAATCATGACGATATTAATACCCTTATGCTGACTGCAGTCGATATTTTGGTTTGGTTGACTTTGCTTGTTTTTATAGCATAGCAATCCTTGTAGGTTATTTAATCACTAATCCTCTTAATACATTAATAATGAGTATATAGGATTTTCAAAGAAATACTTTGTAGATAAGATTTAAAAAAAACTTGAGTTCAATTGTTTGGTTTTGTTCGGTTTGGTTTAGTTTGTGGCATATAAGCCCTTGTAGATTTTTAAAGCCAAATTCTTTCTTTCTTTATATATATATATATATATATATATATATATATATATATATATATATATATATATATATATTGATTATATAAAATTTATCGGGGATTGATTTGTAGGCAAAGTTTTAAACAAGCTAGAGCTCATCCATTTGATATGGTTTGGTTTGGTTTGGTCTGGTTTTATGCCATATCAACTTTTGTGGGATATCTAATTCCAGATCTTCTTGCTACATATATATTAAATATATAGGATTTGTTAACACACTCATCGTCAACCCGGACTCATTCTTTAGAGTACAGTTAAATGGTTACAAGTATTTCAAACGCGAATAATCCAATTTACTATTAGTTTGAACACAGTTAAAGGATTTCAAGTGTTGCCACGTAACAGTAGCAATTTAATTTAACATCAGCCATTTGTTTGCCCTCAGTTAATTGGTTATATATATATATATATATATATATATATATATATATATATATATATATATATATATAATTTCTGAGTGAATTGTTTAAAAGTATTTTTTTTTAAATTAGTTGGAACTAATTTTGCACAAACGTATACCTATTGTTAAATTGTTTCAATTACTGCGACCTAACAAATATTTCTATTTGATATTAATCATTGTTTGTACGCAGTAAAGTGATTTCAAGTATTCATATTTAACTCTAATTATTCTATTACACACTACTCATTCATTTGCACACAATATCTTTATGTATCACAAACAATTCAATGGACACTCATTTGTTTAAACACAGTTAAATGCTCAAATAGTTCTATTTCTAACAATTAGATTCAAGCTAAGTAACGACCCATATATATTAGGTACTACCACTCCAGTCAGATGGTGTACTAACCTTAACCCTTCACATAATGCTCCAAAGCTGGAACATCAATATTAGATTATTAATGTCATATCCAGAAAACTCTTTTAGTTGGGAGATTACCCCTCTGCAAAGATGCAGTCAGTGTATTTTCCAGCCTTAATCGACTATTCTGTGCAGATATTGTTAGCTCTTATTGCACAATGATCCTGTTTTAATTATCAAAACTAAGCTTGTGGAAGCTTTTTGTTTTTTTTATTGTGCGTGTGTACTTAATTTTGTTGTCTCACATCGTCATATTCTTGGTTTCAGTCATGTCCTGCCAAAAGTTTGGAGATTATCATACTAAATAATATCCGTTTTGGTTGTGTAATATTCTACAAACAATAAGATCCTAGCATATTTGGTTTTGAATGAAGTTAAATAAATTAACGAGAATATATATATATATATATATATATATATATATATATATATATATATATATATATATATATATATATAGTGTATTCAATAAGTTTCCAGATTGTTTTTGTACCGGAATTTAAAATTGTTGTAGACTCTTGAAAATACACAATGTTATTGCTATACATCTTATGAGATGACTGACCAATTTTTACGATTTATGGTTCAAATGAACAGCTACAGCAGGAATTGGAATACACCCTACTAAAACCTGATTGTCACAGCTTGTGAATTTCAAAAATGCAATCTATATTTTAGAAGAGCGATATGCAAAAAAATTCTGTTTTAAACTTGGAAAAAATACCATGCGATGAAACCAGGATCTATTGTTATGACCCTGAGACCAAGAGCCTGAGCTACCAGTGGAAGCATGCTGGCTCTCCCAGACCCAAAAAGGCCAAACAGAGCAAATACACCCACAAACTTTTGATGATCCTTTATTTTAACAGTATTGGCATGATCTACATGCGCTGGGTTCCCACTGGACAGACAGTCAACAAGGAATAATATGTTGCGGTTTTAAGTGACTTCAGGAAGAGATTCCGTCGGAAGCGGCCAGCACTCTTCAAATCGGGTAAGTGGCATTTCCAGCAGGAAAATGCACCAGTCCACAACTTCATCCTTGTAGAGACTATTTGACCAAGATGGGCATCAAGAAAGTTCATCAGCCTCCCTGTAGTCCAGACCTTGCTCCCTGTGACTTTTGATTATCCCTGTCGTTATGAGACAATTGAGGAGATGAAAGAGGCTGTGACGAAGATCATTGACACGCTCACACAAGAGGACATCCATGGGGTCTTCAGAAGTTGCTGGAACGGTACAACAAGTGCATTGCAGCTGGAGGAGATTACTTCGAAGGGGACTAGAGTTTCGTGTATGTAGTATCAATAAAAGTTCCTATACGAAAAAAGTCTGGAAACTGATTTAATGATCCTCGTATAGAGTGTTCGCCAATGGCCCGGGAGACCTGGGTTCAATCCCAGGTCGAGTCATACCAAAGACTTTAAAAATGGAACTTGATACCACCTTGCTTAACACTCAGCATTATAAGGTACGGTTCAAGGGTAAAGTGGAGCAATCCTGGGAATGGAGTAGCGCCCTCCCCTACACATTGGTGTAGTAGCTATCGAAAAGGGAGCCTTCGGGTCACCCTCGACTCTGGTCGCTAACTTTACTTACTTATATATATATATATATATATATATATATTGTCATCCACAGACAGACTATTTCATTGAATAACAACTCTTCAGTGTGGTTAGACACGCGAGAGACTTTAGGCTGGGATCGAAACCAGCCTAAGTTTACGTCAGACTGATAGCATACCTCTCAGAGAGTAGACGACCAAACGGGTTTTTATTTTCGTCTGATTTGTCCAATTTTTTTTTTTAAATAACGTGATGAATTTAAATTTTCATAATTTTCTCTACTGCTAAAGGACGTTTTTAAAACTAAAATGGAGCTAAATATGAGAGAGCAAAGAAAAAATGACAGAGAATCTATGATTTGCTAAAGGCCAAGGGCATGCCCAAAAATTTCCGAATTAATAGGAGCTTCCTCATGGCTTCCACAAAACCCATGCCATAACATTCGTGATCATGCTATATTGGGCGTTTTAATAAACAAAATAAATGCAAATTCCACTCCAAATATGCGTTCTCGTAAGAATGCTATTAGGAAGGAATGGAATAAAATGTGTAATGAATTCATTTTAAAGGCATGCAAATAGTTTCAAAGACGTGTTGATAAAATGATTGAAAAAAATATGCCAGTCTTATTGAGTAAATTTACTGTTTTGTGTCAATCTTCTTATTTTGTTGGTAATTTTTTCAAACTAGATTTAATATTCTTTTATTATAGAGTCGTTTATTATTATATTAGAATATTCCTAATTTTACATCCGCATCCTATATATATATATATATATATATATATATATATCAGTTGACTGATCGTAGTCGTCGGTGATGTGAATACTCCCATTTCAATAGGTACTACATCAAGGTGTAGCGACCAGTACTACTTTTTCCCAGGATATTTATATATATATATATATATATATATATATATATATATATATATATATATATATATACTATTTTAAAAAATGAAATTAGATATTCCTGAGTTAGAAATCAGTAAAGGTGATTATATGAACTTCTTCCTGAGTACTTTATCTCTATTGAGCAAATACTCAAATACTTCAATAGAACGTTTGTCATTGATTAGAAATTGTTATCTTCTTTACAAAGGCACTAAACTGTTTTCTCTGACTTAGGTGACCGTAAATCTTAGCTAAAATTTATCTTGTTGTGGTTTATTGGGTAGTAATTTGAACTTGTATATCACTTACTTGTGAATACAAATTGAGATGTTCATTCAGTGACTACACTTGTGGCATTGCGCCAAACCCAGGCTATGTTTAGTTTAAAAGCAAGAGTGTTTTTGTTTGGTTTATTTAATGGCATATCAACTACGTCTGGGTTATCAAAAAGCGAAAAGGATTCATATGTTTTTTGTAGTAATTGTAACTATTCATAACTTCTAAGTTTCACTCATGAAACTGAATCGACTGGACTTTGGTATTGACATGAGTCCGCCGCAATTATTTTGAGTGTGATTAACACAATTCGGACACTTGTGACCCGGGAAATATTTTATGACCTAATATTTCATCGTGTAGAATAATTCACGAAGAAAAAACAGCAATTTATTCATTTACTAAGTAAATTTGATAGAATGGTTAAACACGTGGTATGAAGTACTAAAATTACGTATTAGAGAAAAGCCCTATCATACTGTAACAGAGTCTTTTGGTATGAATTTAAATTCCTTAGTAGAATGGAAATTCTTGTATGAAGAGTTACTTATAATACTAATAATTTTCAATCAGATTTATTTGACCCATGTATATGGGACTCTGACAAATCTATTTGACCCATGTATATGGGACACTATCAGATCTATTTGACCAACAAATGGGACACTATCAGATCTATTTCATCAACTGATGAGTCCGTTACAGATATACTTGACTCATAGATGGGACGCTAACAAATCTTGTACAGTCGGCTGAGGTTGTATAATACGCCGACTGCTTCTCTGCATAGGGGTAAGACTCTCCCCCAATGAGTGTCCTGGTTATGACAGTAAGCAATCTGATGGCGAGGCTCCAGTAATGCAGGAGCATTGGGGAATGCTGAGTAGCCCTTTATATCCATCGCGCCCAGGTCCACTGTGACCCGTTGTGGTAGCACCTGAAAGGACCCTATTGAAATAAAACTGATTTGACATTTCAACTGCGTACTTATGCTAAACTGAATTGTTTGAAAAATAACTGTTTTGACATTTAACTCTGTGTAAATAAACACTATATCTGTACTAAACTGAATTGTTAGAATTAGAACTAAACTAAATAGCTTGAAATAAAAATGTCTTTGACAATGAAACTGTACTCTGGTGGCGTAACGTTTATCAAGCTAGACTAGCAAACCTACACGAGTGAGTTCGAGTCTCATTGGGCGCCCTATTCATTCGGCCTTGTGCCACTTCGAAGCAAAGAGCTTTGTAAATTACTAAACTGAATTCTTTGAAATAAAACTGCCCATTTGTATAAAATTGAATTTAGCATTAAATGACATTCTAAGGTTGATATGCCATAAAAACCAACCAACCAAGCAAACAAACAAACAAGCTAACAGATCTATTAGACCAATAGATAGGATTCCAACGAACAGGACTATGCTAAGTTAGAGTAAAATTAGGAGTAATGGCAATGAAATAGTACATCATACTTTTCAGGTCTCCAGATATGGAACCTCACAACAAAATGTAGTTTAGTGTGTTATCAAAGACATAATTTTTGAAAATGGAAGGGTCATACACTTTTACAGTTGATTCAGTGGGCTTATTCAAAGAGTCACCGACGGAGCCTTAAACAGAAAGAGATATCGTCGTGCAGGAATGATAAATAAATTTAGTCTTTACACGGTGCCAGTTAATTGTGACATTGTTCTAAATCCGAGTAACAAATGATTTTAAAGGATGCTTCATGAATTGGAATTATTGGAAAGCTAGGATAGCACAGCAGGGTTAATAAGTTCGATTCTCACAAGTTTCCTTATGAGCCTGGCCATGTGTCAGTCTAATTTAAAATTAGTAAATGAAAACTTTCAGATAAACAGCATATTACTTCGTTTTTTTTTAATTTCATTTCTACGTTGATGGTGGTGTCTTGAAGGGAAAATAATATTTTCTAGCTAAAAAAAACTCCTCTATCCAATAGTACAATTAGGCGCCCTGAATCTGTTCCATTTTCTGTAGAAGTAAGTTAGTGGCATCATTTTCGGAGCAGACCTCATTGATTGTGACAAGTAATCAAGCTCTATGATAAGCTCGATACTTTAATAGACCACTCGAAGTCTACGAGTTTAATCGGCTAACAGTACGATGAAAAGCTTTTTAGTGAATGTTATCTTCTCTAGACGCAATTCATTACACACAATCGCTGAGAGTTGTATTTTTTCTACGTCTGGTAATTGAACTATAATCAAAAGTACTTACTTAATAATCATTCCCTCAATATATATATATATATATATATATATATATATATATATATGTTTGTGTGTGTGTTTGTGTGTGTGTGTGTGTGTGAGAGAGAGAGAGAGAGAGAGAGTGTGTGTGTGTGTGTGTGTGTGTGTGTGTGTGTGTGTGTGTGTGTGTGTGTGTGTGTGTGTGTTAGAACCTGGGTGATTGCCATTATGAGCCAGGAACCAGTCTGAGAGCATCAGTATTGGAAGAATTTGCCTCACTATGACCCAAAGGGTCTTTGAAACAAATAGACGCAAGCACAATTAGAAAATATAACCACGATAGTTTTTAATGTTGATAGTTTCTGCTCACTTATAAATTGGCGCAACGTAATTTTTAAAGACCGTAATAGCCAAAAGATCCATAATGGTCGATTAATGGATTTTAACGGCACCTTAACACATCTTGGGTTATTTTAATCATAGAGGCTTTTGAATCTCGTACATTGTACGTTCATATTAATAATTTTTAAGTAGATGTTTTGTAATTGTTTTTTTCTCACATACGGTCCTACAGAAACCATGTCAAAGTGGATATGGAAATAATAGCAATGAAAGGACACTTAATGCTCTCCAGTTCTCCAGATCTGGAACCTCACTATCTGATGAAGTTTAGTTTCAATATCAAGATGCCGCTTTTTAGGAGGTCTAAACCCTGAGCAGTGGATTCAGTCAGCGTATTTTAAGCCCCGACAACAACGCGCTGAGCAAGCAAAATTTTAAAACACAGTAAGCGATTGAAGCGTAACGAAACAAGCAATTTTATCTCAGTCGAATATTCGAAGATAACTCACTCACAAAAGTCACATTGGTTTAGTTTGGTCTTATGACATATCATTTATGTTCTCTTAGGCCAAATCATTTCATATATATATATATATATATATACATATATATATATATATATATACATATATATATATATATATATATACTAAATATATGATTTCTTAGCACATTTTGTAGATAACATTTTAAAACTAGCCGGAGCTCATTTTTCACGCAGTTACTCAGTTTCACTTATCAAACACGAATAAATCAATTTATCATTAATCTTTTGTTTCCATACAGTCTGATATTTTCAAGTATTGCTATGTATCACTACCAATTCAATTAAATATAAATCTTTTGTTTACTCCAAGTTAAATGTTTAAACAGTTCTATTTCAAAAATTTCATTTAAGCATAATGGTTAGTTGGATGTTTGGGTTTTATGGCATATCAATCTTTGGAGGTTATTTAACACTAAATCCATTTTTATGCAAATAGGTTTATTTCAAACAATTCATTTTTTTTCAAACAGTTTTAATTCAGCTATTTCAGTTTACTATGAGAAAATATTTTCTTTACACACAGTTAAATGCTAATACAGTTCTATATTAAACAATTCAGTTTAGTGTAAGTAGAGTTTCAATGTCAAAAACAGTTCCATTTTAAACAATCCAGTTTAGCATAAGCAAACTGTTTAAATGTAAGTGAAGTTTAATTGTCAAACACATTTCTATTTCAAGCTATTAAGTTTAGTCAAACAGTTCTAATTCAAACAATTCAGTTTAGCATAAGTATGCAGTTCTATTTAACCCATAGATATGGCCTTATCAAGTGCTACTATTCAATGCCAGAGTGGACCGGGGAGCAATAGCAATGAAGGGGTGCTCGGCATTCCCCAAAACTCCAGCATCATTGGAACCTCACCATCAGATTGTTTAGTGTCATATCAGGACACTCGTTAGAGTGGGGGGAGTCTTACCCCTCTGCTGAGATTCAGTCGGTGTATTCTACAGCCCCAGCCGACTGCGCAAAGTTAAGCATAAGTACACAGTTTAAATGCCAAACAGTTCTATTTATCTCATAGATATGACCCTACCAGTTGCTACCACTCTGGGCCAGAGTAGACCTAAGAGCCATGGCATCAAGTGGTGCTTCGCATTCCCAAAAACTAATGCGTTACTAGAGGCTTCCTATGAGATTGTTTAGAGTTTTATTCAGGACAGTCAATGGAGGAGTCTTACTCCTCTGCAGGGAGTCAATCGGTGTATTCTACAGCCCCAGTCATTTAGGCTGGCAGACGTTTTATTTTGATATATTACAAGCGGAATTCACAGCACTGTGATAGTTTTCATTCTATAGACAAATAATATCAAACAATATAATTTTGTATATGACAAAATAGATTGTTTGCCATACTTATAAATTGGGTTCAAATCGGTTATAGAGCATATGCTGATCTAAGTTGACAATAGCGACAATTTAAAATTGACGGGCGGCCGATTATATTGGAATCTGATCTCTGATAAAATAAAATGGAATTCATTTCAAATTGTGGACGTGTAAGTACTGCTGTTTAGTTTCCCAACTTGAACTCTTACGAAACCGCTGGAGAGAAATCTAGATGGAGATTACGCAATAATGCGATGAACTGTTTTCCGCAAATCCTTGAAGCCGCACTCCACAAAACATTATCTGTACTGCTATTTACCTCCCATCTTACAAACCATCAGATTAATACGAACAAGATATGCTTCTCACTGCTTGAGAACTAAAGACGAACTCATAAGTAAGCTTCTTCTATGGACTCTTACATAGGGACACATCAGTGTTGACCACCGAGCAAGGACTTAAATTTATCAGCTCAGTGCAGACACCGGATGCAGTCTAAAGAACTAGCCTGGAGTGATAGACGATGGCAACGGATGGCGAGAGATAACAAAGAGACTCTGTGATATCAGCACAATTTGGTGATCACAAAATCTAACTTTGGTGATTATAAAATCTAATTTAAATAGCGTAGACACAGAGTCAACAACGCTTGACGACTATCAGTTTCACATCTATGCGACCCTCAAACCAAGAGCTACTGTTGTAGCGGAGAAATCATATGCATCATAAAATATCTTGTTCATATAAGCTAAACAATTCAACTATCAAATCATAAAAAATATTTGTTAGTCGTCTGAAATGCTTATCCAAATACTAAACGACAAACGCATAACTGAAGTGCATTCACATGAAAACTACATGAATTAGAAAAAAATTGGAAAAAATGTTAATATGATAAGTACAACAAACACATAAGATAAAGAAGAAGAAGAACAACAACAACACACACACACACACACACACACACACACACACACACACACACACACACATACATATATATATATATAATGACTCAATTCCAAAATAACTGTTTTATGATCGTTGCATCTGCAGCAAGGAATACTTAGTTGTAAAATGAAGAATAATGAGTTCATGTGTTCATAGCTTTGTTACAACTTCCGCTATTTTTTTGTATATAGGGCACATATACATTGTTTTCAGAGAGCGAAATTTACTGGTGTAAAACATCATGAAAACAAATTGTGACAATCGGTTGTTTGTGAGCTTTTAAATGTTAGATCATTCGAAAATTTGTTTTGTAATTTTTCTTATTATAATTTTTGATCATTGAGAGCTTTTCCCACCTACGATAGCACGTATTCTTTCACAGGAGATTAAGTGGCACCAATCTTCTCAAGATCTTCCGGTCTCTTCTGAGGATTATGGCCGTTCTTAACAATGCAAAGGTCTTCATGGTCTCGATTCTTCTTCTGATTTCCAATTCCCTAAGCCTTTTTATCAAGCCCGTAGGGTTCTTTCCAAGCACACCATTTTTATTTGGTATCACTATCACTCTGATATTCTTGAGTTTTTCATCTCTCTAGCAAGATCTAAGTATCTGTCTATCCTTTCACTTTCTTTTAATTTCACTCTGTGGTTCGGTGGAATGGCAAAATCCACACAAAATCCCAAAGAACTTCACGTATATTTTCTCTTGAGCGGATTCGAGTATGTACCTGTAAGTATGGTCAAATTTCAGTCTTTTGCACAATTACCAATAGACCCCGTTCCCTACCAAGTTGTTCCAAGTCTTGTATTTCTTTTGTGCTAGTTTTCTTCATTCCCTTATTATTTGATTAACCGTTTCATTTTGCTTGTAATTATCTGCATTAAAAATACTCATTTTTTAAACTACAATTTTTTGCTGAATATTATTAGCTATCTGAAATCATATAAATGTGTGCAAACAAATTACTATTGTTGAAAAAAGAATACCTGAAAAACCATCATTATTATTATTTTCATCATTATTATCAATATTGTTATTTTACTCCTTTTTCACACCAGCGTTAGTTGATGGTTTTCCACTGGTGATTTTTGTGTGACAGCAAATCACAATTCTTCAGGACTCTTCTTAGGATTCTGGCCGATCTCAACAATGCTGCTGTTTGGATATTCTTTTCTAGTCCTCTTATTTCTAAGTCCTCCAGTTCTTTTTATTTGTGCTTAACTTACTGTACTGAGCATACCAGCAACAATTGATATCACCGTCGCTTTCATATTCCATAGTTTATTTCAGTTCTCCAGCAAGGTCCAGGAACTTATCTTTCTTTTTGTTTTCTTTCAATTTTATCCTGTGATCAGCTGGGACGGCAAAGTCCGCAATTCGGCTGATTCTACTTTTTTGGTGACTATCGCTCGTCTAGGGGACATTGGTTGAACCGT
The DNA here is from genome assembly GCA_963585895.1 of Sepioteuthis lessoniana. Lineage (NCBI taxonomy): Eukaryota > Metazoa > Mollusca > Cephalopoda > Myopsida > Loliginidae > Sepioteuthis > Sepioteuthis lessoniana. The sequence continues at coordinate 101,707,798 of OY757910.1, forward strand.
TTGCATCAAAAATGTTCAGAGAATTTTCCGTTTCTTATTTTAGTGAATGGAATCCGAATTATTCATATACTTTTTGTTCGTATGGTCAAATTCAACTTTCAAGCATTTTTTTAAACACTGTTGGATGTAAAAAAAATGTTCTATTTTAAACAATTTAGTCTTGCATTAGTACGCATTTTAAATGTAAAAACAGTTCTATATCAAGCAATTCAGTTTAGCATAAGTACACAGTTTAGTTCTATTTGATCAATAGATTGGACCATATCAGGTGCTATCACTTGGGGAAAAAGTGGACCTAGGAGTGATGGCAATTGAGGGGGACTCCGCATTTCCCAAAGCTCCAGCATTATTGAAGCCTCACCATCAGATTGTTTAGAGTCATATCCAAGACAGAGATGCAGTCAGTGTATTCTACAGCTGCAGTCGACTGGGCCATACCGTGATATTATTATTATTATTATTATTATTACTACTATTATTATCTCTTCTCAAGCTGCAGCCCAGACATGTTTTGGTCTTTTCGTACTTCTATATCTTCTCATCTGGCCAGTGAGGCAAAGACCGCCTCTTGAACCAAACGACTGGCAACGAATGACGGAATAGCGTAAAGTCTCGCTAATGAGTTTTTCTAGAATTTCTTTGCTTCCCTATTCTCATCAAAGGCATATTAAGGACTTGGACGAAAGGCAAGTCGATAAAAGCTTAAATTGAATTGCAAAGAGACAGCTGCTCTTCCTAATATGATGTACAGTTCAAAATACGAGACACCAAAAGATCGGATTTTTCTAAGCGTTATTCTTTGTGGTTGCAACTAAGGTGTGGGTGCGTCGTTTTGGGGCAATGGTTACCGGTCTTTGCTACTCTATATTTGCAGCCTAGTTAAAATGTAATATACACACTCAACTAACGCTTAAAGCATTGGTTTCTGCTCGGACACTGAAGCTGCGATGAATTTACTCATGTCTTGAATGTATGACTACTTACAAAAAAAAAAAAAAACAACAACCCGTAAGCAGTTTGAGGCTTGGATGCCTGACTTTAAGTAAAATTAATATCTGTACCAAATCTAATATATACTTGTCTTACAGTGAAACCAAGCTTAAAGCACTGGTTCCTGCTGGAGCACAGAAGTTAAGCAATAATGAATCTTAGATGGGATAGGAATTCAACTTTCCTTTTTCTTCACCCAGTTAGTGAAGAATCAGTAAAAGAAAAAAAGCTAAATTGAAGTGGGGGAGATATTTTACTGTCAACTTTGAGTCTATAACGATCTGGCTGCAAGCTTTTTGAGCCAATTAAATGCCATCCATAAATCATTGTACAGTATAATCTCGCAACATCACGTTACATTCAAAATATTTATGTACGTTAAACTTAGTATCACATCGCTCAGCCAGCAAGCGAAGCAAGTCAGCTCGGGAATTAAAAGACATTATGTAGTCCTTTCGTTTTTTGTTTTTTTTTACATTTTGTCTATTTGTCTCTCTCTCTCTGTCTCTCTCGATATATATATATATATATATATATATATATATATATATATATATATATATATATATATATCCTTATACTATCCACAGTCAAATCAGCCGATGGTAGGAACGATTCTGTTTTCGGATTTCCTTTGTCCAATATCCATGAAATTCAAAATCCAAACAAGAGCTCAGGGTAAAAAAAAATAATGAATTAAAATACAGAGCAAATAATTCCATATAAAATAAAAACCTTTTAAAGTTACTCATATTTTTTGTTATAATATTTATTTCAGCTGACTCTATGTTTTTGAAATGTTTGATCTACATGTCTGAAAATACAACATATAGGTTCTGCTGAAATAAAATTTATTACATGAAAATATGAATAATTTTCAAAGGTTTTTCTTTTATATGGTATATATAAATATAAATATAAATAAGAGTATATGTATATATATATATATATATATATATATATATATATATATATATATATTCATATGCCACGTCTGTTGAACCAGTAGAATACACTGACTGCATCTCTGCAGAGTTGTAAGATCCCGCAACGCGTTTCCAAGATATGAACCTAAACTGATGGTCAGGCTCCAGTAAAGCTAGACTTTTGGACAATGAGGTACACCCTTTTATTGTCATCGATGCTAGGTCCACTCTGGTTCGGATTGGTAGCACCTAATAAAGTTCGATCTATGGGTCAAATAGAATTAACTGCGTAGTTATGTTAAATTGAATTACTTGAAATAGAACTGTTTTGACATTTAAACTGCGTACTGTATAGTAAACTGGATTGTTTAAAACAAAAATGTTTTGACATTTAATTCTCTGTAAACAAAAACTATACTTATACTAAACTGAATTGTTTAAAATATAACTGTTGGACTAAATTGAATAGCTAGAAATAGATATGTTTTTGACAATTATATTGTACTTATGCTAACAGGAATTGATTGAAATAGAACTGTTTATTTGTATAAAAATGGATTCGGTATCAAATAATCTACAATGGTTAATATGCCATAAAACTCAAACAAACTAACAGGCAAGCAAACACACAAACAAATAATAATAATAATAATAATAATAATAATAATAATAATAATAATAATAATAATGTCATGATCGGCAAGTGCTCTCCTGATAGCCAACATGGGAGACCAAGTCATTATCTTGCAAATGTTGGCTGCTCTTTTTTCAGGTACTTGAATGACGATATTAGAAACCAAAACGATCAAAGACCAAAACGCAAAACATAGACCAGGGAAGACAATCATCTTGCACTACACTGCTATTTTAGGAGCAACGCTTCACAAACAGGTTATAGGAAAAGAATGATAGAGATCTGGCAAGAATGTACTGGTTTTCTGACTACAAGCCAATCAAGTTAGAACAATAATAAAAAAGAGATGGTGACCACAGAATAAAACTGAAAGAATGTGAAAAGAGAGATAAGTACCTCGACCTTGCAAGAGAATTGAAAAAACTGTGGAACATGAAGGTGACAATAATACCAATTGTGATTGGTACTTTTGGCACGGTAACTAAAGGATTATTAAAGGGCCTGGAAGATTTGAAAGTTGGCGGCCGTGTGGAGACCATCCAGACAACAACATTATTTAAGATGGCCAGAATACTGAGAAAAGTCCTGGAGACTTGAGGAGACTTGCTGTCACTCAGACTCCAGAGAAAAACCATCGGCTAACGCTGATGTGAAAAGCTCTAATAAATATATAAATGAGGAATAACAGTTGTATGGACTAAGAAATTTAGATTAAAAAATAATGTAATAATGTTCAAGTTTTGTTACTTCGTTTTTTTTTTTTCGGAATATAAAACCCAAATTTAATCAATGTGAAAATAAATACAAACACAGTGAATGTCCAACAAATGAATTTTCCGCTTTTTATGATACGGGTAAATGAAACACAACACTTTCACTATCGTCTTCTATATGATTGGCCATTTTATTTCATCTATTTATTACAACAACATCATCTCTTTCATCCAGCGACTCTTCATTCCTAAATTAGATTAACACTCTATAAACATTAAGAGATCTGAAAATAACTTACGGTGTTTAACTCCAGTAATTTATTAAAGAACCTTCACTTAGATAATTAGGCACAAACGAATTAGTCATTTAAACTAGGAACTGTACCGACTCCTCAAAAGTTGAACTTTATCAAAATTCGATTTATCTTCAATTCTAAGTTAATTCCTTCAGTTTTAGAGACAGATCTTCTGATTTAAGTAATGTCTAATTTGCATGTACACTCATTTTCCTTATCTTAAATTTCAAATAAACATATTTTTTAACAAATTGACGGAAAGCGAAATTAATTTTATTCATTTATTTATTTATTTTATTTATTTGTTTATTTGTTGTTTGAATTTTTGAGACGAAGCTTGATGATTTTTATTATTAATGGTTTTCTGACAATTATTTTCATCTCTAGTGTTATGGTTAAAGGAATCAGAGCAAGCGACACCCGTGGATTAAATGAAGGACGTGGTTGGAAGTTTCGTGTAGGCTCCCGCATTCAACAAGAAACTCCAAAAGAAGGCTGAACGACGTATCGAACGAAACGTTGTGAATATGACGAAAAAGATGACGACAATAGTCCAAAAACCCTGAATTATAAAAATATATAACTGAAGTTTACTCCCGGTACTACTCCAATCCGAAGGTCCACTTTTAAGTGGACCTGATTGAAGTTGTGCTTGGATTGCCTTCATTTCCTATTTATGTTATTTAGTCAAACTTTACTCAAAAGAAGGAATATATTTGATTTTTTGGGAAAAACCTTCAATATATAATTACACATCAAAAAATAAATTATATTAGTTTTAAATTATAAAAATAAACTACAAAGAATAAAACTATAATGAAATGCATAAAGATTTTTTGTCTCATAGCTAAGTCAGTTAAATTAAGAAAGAGAAAGTTAAGTTACAATTTTTTCAATTTTAACTCACATGATGAAAATAACTCATACAAGTCGCTTTAGAAATGGAGTTGACTTTAAGATTTTTGTTCAAATTTTGAGTTTAAATCAATAGGTGTTTTATAGTCAGACCCAAAACATACAGTTGGCTACTGTTGAACCAGAAATCACCCTGTAAGCCTACACGAGTATGGTCAATGATAAAATGTGACCATTTATCCATTAATAGGCAAATAATAATTTTAAGCATAACAATATAGGAGTTTAACTTTATAAATGTGTAGGAGTAAATTAAAAAAATGGAGTGTCGGATCTTAGAATCAATGTTTTAATTGTCAATAAATATCATTAAATAACATTTATTCAAAATGCTTAGCCATATAAGTAGAATAATACAGCTTTTGTACGTTTTTGCAATAAAGTCCAATGATGTCTCATTAAACTTTCCTGCTGCAGTAGTGTATGTAGTACGTAATTTTTCTTTGAAATTAGAAATATATTAGCCATATATGAAAAATATACATCTAACACATTAGAGCTTGCATAATTAAAAATTCACAATCTTTTGCGCTATCATGAAATTACAAAGAGAAAAAAAAATAAAGTAGTCGTCTGACTGGCCGCACGGGTGCTGTAATGTTCCGGTCTGTATGTACAGTCAGTGCATATGCCGTTGGAAACGGTGTTTGATATAGCGTTTATATAATATGTAATTTCTATCACAGTTTTATAATATTTCATTTATGTCTGTGTATATTTTTTAAATAAGATTTTAAATAAGATTTTAAGTTGCAAATGTTTTTGGCAGGTTTCTGGAGTTACAGTAAATGGTATATTGATTGTTAAGCATACTGTTCGACTGGTTGACCGCTCTGAGGTATAGATTTAGATTTTCGCCCGGTCGTTTTAGTCAATCCCTTCTTTTGATGAGGGTTTCTCAGCTTTAAGAAGTCGGCTTATATTCAGCATTTTACGTGTACTTTCTAATTAAAAAATGATCAACGAATTAACAACATCGTGCAATTATTTATTAAAACCTACTATAAAAAATCCTTTCACCAACGAGGTATCACGATTATTTGGATAAATATTGTGAGTTGTTAAATATAGTTGGCGCTGGAAAGTTAAACGATAATAGTGGATTATCATTATGTGTTAATGATTTCTTTTTTGTTTTGTCCAAGATGATAGAAAGTGGAAACACACAAACATATTTATGATAGACGTGTTTGTTTAAAAATTTTGTTAACTCTTTGCAATAGCCTCCTCAAGTTCTTTGATCTGGCGGTCTACGATTTACCAATTATGAAATGTTGTGGGGGAAAAATTACAAAGAGGTGATTTCTACTTAAAGTGAATCCAGCGTCAGAGAGTTGTATCGATCAGTTCCTATTGTGTTGGTAACAGAGAACTTACTTAAATAATCTTCCACATATAATGAATGCTTTTGAGTGAAGTGTTTGATAACAAATGTTTCCCATTTAAGCGTAAACGTAATTTTGATATTTAAGTGTTTTCCTTCTTTACACACAACACTCGCGCGCAAATTCTCTCTCTCTCTCTATATATATATATATATATATATAACTGAGGTGTGTTACATTTTCGTAGAGAAAGTCAACGGCGTTTTGTAACCTTGCAATCATAAAACAAATTATTATATATATGCAATTTTCATTCAACCAACGGATATGTCAAACCAACGTTTGTTTGTTTTTTATTCACTTAACCTATAGCTTATCAAGTCTTTAAAAAGTTACCTTTGAAATTTTCTGAAAAAATTCTGTTCTTAACAAAAGGTTCTCCCCTGACGGTGACCTGGGGTCAAAACTACTGGAGAGCGATCAAAAGATAAATAACAAAAAAAGCTATATTCCTATTTGTCTTATCACTTTTGATCATCTTTTATATATATATATATATATATATATATATATATATGTTTCTGTGTGTATGTGTGTGTGTGTAATGTGTTTTTTTCTTTTTTTTGTTGGTCCAAAGAGAGAAAAAACTAAATATTTCGAAATATATAGGCTCCCAAAGAGATTTGTATCTTTTCAAGAGCCATTTACTTCGTTATAAAATGCAGTATGTTTACAGCTAGTTTTTTTTTTCATCAGGGAACATTTAATAAGTATATATGAATATATAATAATAAATAAATATATCAAATAAACATAAATAATAAACATATAACAAATATATAATAGATTTTATATATATATGTATATATATATATATATGTATATATAGTCATCCAGAGACAGACTGTTTCGTTGTATCACAACTCTTCAGTGTGGTTAGACACGTAGGACGCTTGAAGCGAAACCCGCCCAACTTTACGTTAGACTGAGTATCAGACCGCTCAAACAACAAGCGTACGGCGTTAACAAGGGCATTTTAAGATATTATGTGGCAATAGCAACAGCAGCGTTCGTTTGTTAACATTTTATACCCTCCCGGTACCAGAGTGCTCAATTCTTTCGAAGAGCTATGCGAGCGACAGCCGTAGATTCCTTCGCCAGATATATAATACGATAGAAGTATATATAATAAATACTATATATATAATAAACATTATATATATATATATATATATATATATATATATATATAAGGAAAGGTTATGAAAATATGAAAAATATATATATGCATGGTTTTAAGAGAATTATTTTATTCAAACAAATAAAAAAAAGTAACTTGAAGAAAATTCATACATCATATGTTTAAAAGACCTGATGCTGCTGCTTTGAGGATTTGTTTACTATACCCAGTAGCATTCTTGTAAAATTGCTATCCACGCAACTTGCGCTGCAATGGACAGCTAGGAGAGAGTATCTGTCATATGGAAGTCAGACCTACTCGATAAAATAAAACGCAAGTTTTTCTTCGCAGCGGTTGTGTCAATACTAATGTTTGGATTCACCACTTACACGCTGACTCAGCATATATATATATATATATATATATATATATATATATATCATTAAACTGTTCGTATCTTCAGATGGCTATACATGTTTGACTTGAGATTGCAAAATAGTAAATGTGGATTACAGTATATATGTGTTTGAAAAAAGAAGACGGAGAGTATAGTAATATTCTCCGGCGAAATAAATTTATAATGACAATTCAAACAGGTTTGCATTTCCTTGTAATTGCACTGTATACGCACTGTATGTCAGTTTTGTTATATAAACCTGGAACGAAAAAGATATGTAACAATAGGCATACATCGAGCAGTCACGTAGATTTTTATGATATTCCTCAGATATTCTATACGCGAATAGTCCACACCCACTCTCTTCGGTGGCTGACTGGATATTACTGATACTATATATATATATATATAGTCATCAACAGACAGATCTGTTTCGTTCTATCAGAACTCATCAGTGTGGCCAGACAGTATCTTCCAGTAGCTGGGATCGAAACCCGGTTGCCTCAAACGTCAAACCAAAGCTTCTAACCATTCAGCCACGAGGAGATATTAGCTGCGAAGTAAATTTTAAACGGTTATGAATCACAACTACTATTGTTTACATACATGCGTTCAACGGTAGCCGAGACCTCAATTCAAACTATATATATATATATATATATATATATATATATGTGTGTGTGTGTGTGTGTGTGTGTGTGTGTGTGTGTGTGTGTGTGTGTGTGTGTGTGGTTTTGCATGTTATTATACTAGTAACAATAATGCATCCAAGCGAGATATTTTAAGGGAGAAAAACCACCGAAATATTTTTGTGTTAAGTATTAAGGAATTTTCAGTACAATTTGTAGTTGAGTGTCAATTTTTTAGTCTAAACAGGTTTTAATCATCGATACATCAAAGATATCTGTGAAATACTAACTAGAATCTTTAACTCCATCCTAAACGGAAGCACCTATATATTCATGGAACACTATTACAAAATCGTCGAGATGTTTTTAAAAATATGTATCTTTAGAGTTTATTTTTCTTTTCTACATCCCAATCAAATAAAAGGTTAAACGATCGATTGGCATTATTTCCTTCGTTGGTTGCTTCGATGAGTTTAAATTCATTTGGTTTAGCTATTAAAATAATCAAATTTTAACTTAACATTATAAATTACATTATCAATGCCATTGTATATCAGTGTATCAGTAGGCAAATATCCAAATAAACACGGTAGGCTTAATCAATATCAAGACAACATTATTTATTCTCTTTGTTGCATTGGTTTTAAATATATTATAATCGTGTTGATAGTATAATAAATGTTAGAATGTTTTCTCTTCATGTACTTGGATGCTAAAGAAATGTTTTTGTAAGCTAGCGTGGTCGTTTATTACACCCAATGTATGATAAAAACTCCTTTGGTGACTAAAAAACTCCTTTTTGTGTGCCCCAGTCGGCTGGGGCTGAAGAATACACCGACTGCTTTTCTGCAGAGGAGTAAGACCCCCCCCCACAACGCGTGTCCTGGATATGACACTAAATAATCTGATGGTGAGGTTCATGTAATGCTGTGGATTTGGAGAATGCAGTGCACCCCTTAATTGCCATTGCCACTCTGGCCCGGCGAGGTAACACCTGATAGGGCCCTATCGATGGGTTAAATAGAACTAACGGCATACTTATGCTAAACTGAATTGTTTGACTAAAATGAATAGCTTGAAATAGAAATGTTTTCGACAATAAACCCTACTTACATTTAAAATGTGTACTTATGCTGAACTGAGTTATTTGAAATGGAACTGTTTTTTGACATTGAGACTTTACTTACACTAAACTGAATTGTTTAATATAGAACTGTTTTGACATTTAAGTGTGTGTAAACAAAATCTGTACTTATACTAAACTGAAATAGCTCAATCAGAACTTCTTGACTAAATTGAATAGCTTCAAATAGAAATGTTTTCACAATTAAACTGTACTTACATTTTAAACTGTGTGCTTATTCTAAACTGAATTCTTTGAAATAGAACTGATTATTTACATAAAAAATGGAGTTGGTGTTAAATAACCTACAAAGGTTGATATGCCATAAAACCAACCAACCAACCAACCAACTACTTTTTGTGGTAACAGTAAATGTGTATTAAATACACACACATGCATAATATATCGCACTCACCAGCATACAAGGCACACGCATGCATATATTTATGATGCACATGTGTACCATATTCACAATTAACTGTGTGCGAAATGGACATATAATGTTCATTACTATAGAATATATAAAGAACATAGGAATCTCAAAATTTGGAAACACGTAACGACTTCTTGTTCAGGTACGAAACCTTTTTATTAACTTTGAATTAAAGGTTTCGACGTAAGGAGGAGAGACACAATCTTCTATGCTGTCTTATTCATTTGGCCCCCGTCTCGAGCGGCTCCCATAGGCGCACGTTCGACTCGCGCCTGTGAGCACCAAAAGTCGATCCTTCTCGTTTGGCGTCTCATACCCGACTCTCTAACTTTGTTCAAATCTCCACAAATATCTGCGCACTTCCGGTGCGTGACGTCACCCGCACCCTGTCACCCGTTTTGTCTCGGAGTATTGTGACATCTGAGTGACATGTCCGCTCTGGGCACGCTCACACGTTACCACCTGCATCAAGGTTGCACCCAACTAACCCATGCGCTGAGCCGAAAGGTTCTCAGCCTAACAAAACTCAAAGGTATGAACCGAAATCCCTCGGCTATTATATGACACATGCATCTTATGTATGCATATATACAAAGTGATTTGCATACACACACAAAACTGAACTTACAGAATTTGATATCTATATATCTTTGGTAAAAGTCAGGGTCAAAAAACATTCCAGAATCTTGCATTGCATTTACTGTCGATCAAAATGCACTTAATAATGAACATTTGAGTATATTAATTGCAACTAACAGAAAACGTAACAATATACATAAAGACTTGTTAGTAAATGATGTACCATTTTGGAGTCATTTCCCGCAACCGTAAATTTTTCTAAGGAAATAGGGTTTTATTCAAAGAATGAGAATTAGAAGAAAAATTCAAGCTCACATAAATGTATCCCAAAAAGAATATTTCAGATAGTGTGACAAGTGAATAAGAGAATTTGAGAAACAGTAAAAAGAAAAGTGACATTAAAAAAATGTAGGTTATAGTTGAAATTTGAATCGGCTTCCAAGTAAATAAATCTTATTAGCTTCTTAGCTCGGTAAAGCAAAGGTTCTAAAAACAGTGACACTGTTGATATAATTGGATCAACAAAATAAATAGAATTCTGATATATATATATATATATATATATATATATATATATATATATATATATAGAGAGAGAGAGAGAGAGAGAGAGAGAGAGATAGAGAGAGGGGGAGGGGGAAGAGGGATAATGCCAATAATCATTAGCAGTCTACCTCATTCATATTACAATGTCATTCAATACTTTACTAACCAAGAATAGAAAGATAGAGTATTGCATATAAATTTGTTACACACATAACAATTTTTTTTATGGGTTGTTAATGTTCTTCTAAAAATATACCGGACTTCAATTATTTCAAGTGATAGATAAACATATAAATAGATAAAGACAGGAGGACATAGATAGATAGATAGATAGATAGATAGATAGATAGATAGATGTGAACAGATTATCTATAGATAGACAGACCTGTGATAAGAGAGATAGAGGGATAGATATGAACAAAAGAAAGGTTCTTGAAACAATGACGTTGTTTAATTAATTGGATTAACAAAATAAATAAAACTTAAGCGCTGGAGTTTTTCGCAGAAAGTTGGAGGGAGAAAAGAAGAAAGGACTATGATTCCATATAGGAAATAAAGACACTCAGGCAGAATTTTCTCTCTGAACCGGTCTCATATCAGGACCACATAAAGAAGAATTCTCGAGTCAATGAAGTAGATATGTATCAAAGTGTACTCCCAATGGAGTGAGGACTAAATTTGATTGCGTCGAAATTTAACACGTCTTTTGTCACTTTGCCAGAAGTATCTTATATATATATATATATATATATATATATATATATATATATATATATATATAGTCATCAACAGACAGATCTGTTTCGTTCTATCAGAACTCATCAGTGTGGCTAGACAGTATCTTCCCGTAGCTGGGATCGAAACCCGGTTGACTCAAATGCCAAGCCAAAGCTTCTAATCATTATATATATATATATATATGCGTGTGTGTGTGTGTGTGGTGTGTGTGAGTGAGTATGTGTGTGTGTGTATGTGTGGGGAGAGAAAGAGAGAGAGAGAGAAAGAGAGAGATGGTCTGGTTTAGTTCTTTTTGGTTTTATGGCATATAAACCATTGTATTTTTTTTTTTAAGCCAAATCTTTTTTTATACATATAAACCTATCTATTTCAAACAACTCAGTTTTGCATTAGTACATAGTTTAATTATATCTGACCCATAGATAGGAACCTATCAGGTGCTACTTTTCTTGACCAGAGTGAACCTAAAAGGGTACTCAGCATTCCCCAAAGCTCCAACATTACTGTAGTCTCACCATCAGATTACTTAGTGTCATATGCATGACACTCGTTGTGGTGAGTCGTATTGCAGAGATGCAGTAGGTGTATTCAGCAGCCCACGGTGAGTGGGATAAGAGAGAGAGAGAGAATGTTTATGGTCAGAAAAGGCTTGGCTGTATTCTTACGGACATTTGCCCTGCTGCTAAAAGAGATATATATAGCTCTACACATTAATATTTGTGTTCTAGCAATTATTTTGAAATAAATTAATTTTCTTCTAAACCAAACTTAGCAGTATTTCATTATTTCTAGAGGAACCCTAAGAAAAGAAAACTGATGTTATTTAGTGAAAGTAATCTTCAGACAAGGTTGCTTTAAAACTATGTTACCGAAAATAAAATCACATTCATATGAAAAGAGGAATGTTTTGATATATATATATATATATATATATATATATATATATATCACTAACCCTTCTGTAAAGTAGGATGCGACACAAGGTGAGTTTTCAAGAGTAGTTTAATGGGGTTGAGTTTTGAAGTGTCTTTCTCCGAGACAGGTTGCCATACAAGATTTAGAGGGCCCGGTTTGTCCTGCAATTTACTCAAAGCTTTAGGGAGAATATTTGGATTTATACCTTTCGCCAGGAATTGAACTTGCCTGATTGCGTCCAGTTCGTGCGACGGTAACAATTATACAGCAAATGCCACCTCATATATATATAAAAATATATATATATACATATATATATATATATAGAGAGAGAGAGACAGACAGACAGACAAACAGAGGGAGAGAGAGAAATGAGATTGATAGATAGATATTGTTTGCCCATTTTTTTATAGGGTTCTATCAATGGATCTAATAGAACTAAACTGTGTACTTACGCTAAACTGGATTGTTTAGAATTTAATGAGACCATTTGTGTGCAAAAAGGTTTAAAAATTGTTTCAAAATCTTAGTTATAAAATTTGTTCAGAAATCATATATTCAATACGTCTATAAAAAGGATCTGGCATTAAATGACCTACGGTTTTTGATATGCCATAAAACCAAACCAAACCAAACCAGATACTTTTCAAACATACCACCTATATGCATCTATTTTGATAAACTAAATGATTGGTTGGTTGTATCTGTGCATTTCCTCGACAATATCATTGCAAACTCATAACTGTATATCTATTCTGTTAAATAGGAATATATGCCTTTCGGCTAAGATTTTTTTCAACAACACTAGTCACATCTGTTCGTGTCTGTGAAAAAGTCAGAATTTTAAGGCTAAAATATATGTTTCCAGACATTGAAAATTGATGCAACGAACTACCTACTCAATTTTTTCTCTGTGATTTTCACCGCGCTTTAATACTAATCTATACTTATTGGATTTTAATAATTGAAAAAGTTCTTTGCCTCAAGGTATTGATGGAGAGTCTTTGATAGATAGATAGATAGATAGATAGATAGATTGTGGTTTAAATAGTTCGTATAGATATATCAGGTGCTGTCGTTTGATAAATTTTGTAAAGTAGTAATATATATGCATTAGGTGATACTTTACTGGATACCAGGTTAAGCAAACATTAATGTATAACTTTATAGGCATCTTTTGATTTTATTTGCTATTATTTCAAAGATACGATAGATAGAGAGAGAAAGAGAGAGAGAGAGAGAGAGAGAGAGAAATAGAAAGAAAGAAAAAAGAAAGAAAAAAGAAAGAAAGAAAGAGAGACATAGATTGGTTCTTTTTGTTTTGTTCTGGTTTATTTGTTTAATTGTATACCAACTCCATATGGTTCGATTTTTATCTAAATTTGATAATTTTCTTATTATTTGATAACAATCAGAAATATATTTTCAATATCTTATATTTATTTTTCAATTGTACATTTCAATTGTTTATACTCGTTTTTTCATTCAGTTTTATGATATGAAGTATTCGTATCTAATACAAATGATTAGCACATATTTGTATGGTTTCACGTAATACCAAAAACCTATGCACAGTTATATGGTTTCAAGTTGGAAAAAGTAATAATCATTTGTTAGATAATAATAGCTTCAAATGATTATGCTTATTACAAAACAAAATTGCACAGAGTTATATGGTATCAACAATTCCTATCTAATACAAATAATTAGCACACATTTGTACGGTTTCAATTAATCCTATCCTGTACCAAAAATTATACACAGTTACATGGTTTTAAGTTGCAAATAATAGTTACCATTTATTAAATAACAATAGCTTCAAGTGACCATGCTTATTACAAAGAAAATTGTACTCAGTCTCTTGGTATCAAGTATTCCTATCTAATACAAATAACTTTCTGATCTATTCAGCCCTTAGAAGGTACTCTAATAGATATTACCTCTCTGGGTCAGAGTGGACTTGACAATAATGACAATTAAGATGTGACTCCAAACCCTTTTTCCAAACTACAATATCCCGAATCTTACATTCATCGAGCCTAATCAAAAGTCATAAATATCCACAAACATACATCCTACGATATAAATGAAAATAAACCTTGCCCAAATACCAACCCAATGAAAAAAACACATAATATTACCCCCAAATCCTACTACCACCCTCATTGAAAAAAAATTAAATTACTTGGGCATAAAAACTACTATCCGCACAACAACAACAATAAAACAAATAATAAATAGTAATTCCAAAAATATAGATTCCCTATCCAACGCAGATTGCTTACAAAATCTGCTGCCAAAATTGCAATAAATTTTACATAGGAGAAACGAGAAGATATTTGAACAAAATAATCTATGAATATAAAAATGAATATACAACTAGTAAAACAACAAACTCTTCAGTTTCTCATAATATTCTGACCAACAACACTTTCGATTGTTAAAACTCTGCCGTATTGGCTTCATTCATGACAGGTATAAACAAAGAATAATTGAAGCATGTTCCATAGCATACCACAACAAAATACCACAACGACAGGTTTTTTTTCTTCAAAATATCACCGTCTGTAGGAAAAATTATACTAAAACATTCAAAATCCATTTTAAAGATTTCCCCCAACTTTTTCTAAACATTTAAAGCAAAGAACGTCACAAATCCGTTTCTCAAACCACAAAACGCCATTTACCTTTCAAAAAGATTCCATCGTGGGACATGATACAATTTAGATAGATCAACAACTATTACTCCGTTTTTAAAATAGCAACTTCTACACGCTCTGATAAGGACTTCCAGTTGAATCAATTTCTACCATAATTATTTCTCTTACAAAAAATTAATTTTGATAAGATATTTTTGTATTCAAAGAAAAGACTGAAGTCGAAATGCGTTGGAAAATTAACAAACCATCTAACATATATATTTCTTCCGTTTAAACTGGCCTAGGGGTTAGAGTGTTCGCCAATGGCCCGGGAGACCTGGGTTCAATCCCAGGTCGCGTCATACCAAAGACTCAAAATTGGTACTTGATGCCTCCTTGCTTAACACTCAGCATTATAAGGTACGGATCAAGGGTAAAGTAGAGCAATCCAGGGAAGGAGTAGCGCCCTCCCCCTACACCTTGGTGTAGTAGCTATCGAAAAGGGAGCCTTCGGGTTACCCTCGACTATGGTCGCCAACTTTACTTACTTACTTACGCACATTCTGTTGTATACAACACAATTCTTCTCACAAACTCTACAGAGCACCGGGATAGGATCTTTACCATCAGATGATGTTAGGTGTCATTCCCCGTATAGCCCTTTGAAGGACATTGGCTCTCTGCAGAGAATACTATAGGTACATTCGAACAGAGTTGATAGATAGATAGATAGATAGATAGATAGATAGATTTCGTTTGTTGTGATTTGGTTTCTTTGTTGTTGTTTTTTTCTGCCTAACCATACTGGTAAGAATAGGATCTTTACCATCAGATGATGTTAAGTGTCATTCCCCGGATAGCCCTTTGAAGGACATTGACTCTCTGCAGAGAATACAATAGGTGCATTCGAACAGAGTTGATAGATAGATAAATAGATAGATAGATAGATTTCGTTTGGTGTGTTTTGGTTTCTTTGTTGTTGTTGTTTTTTCTGCCTAACCATACTTGTAAGAAGGACAGTAGTAGTGTTATTTAACCCATAGATTGAGGCTATGGGGTTTCATGCCTTTCTCAAGGGAATGCCGAATGAGAAGATAATTTGCGTGACTGGAGTTCGAACTCGTTTCTAGGATGGAACAGTCCAAAACTTTAGCCACTACTCCACGGGTACTCATAGATAGATAGATAGATAGATAGATAGATACTTTGAAATATTCATAGGATAATGGGTATATTATAGACTTGTTTATTGAAAAATCGACAAGTATACGATAGATTGATGGATAGTTCCATCGATCTTTGTCAATTCGCTCGTGGTGAATATATTTTACAAATGTGTCCTCTCACGTTTCTGCCGTCAAATAGTTTAATAATGCATCATTATTTTTCAAACGATCCCTTCAAGTTTCGGCGGTTGATAGAAATTACTTTGCTGTATCGGTTTCAGCACTCAACTCAAATCAATGATAACTCAACAAGGAAATGGTTTGAAAGCTCCACTTTTGTGACAATGGACAAACAGTAGATCACATCAAGGAAGCACCCTGTTCTCTCTCTCTCTCTCTCTCTTTCTCTAGTCACCCCTGTTTGTTTGCATCAACTTCTATGCTATTTCAGCAGCCGTATAAATTCTTCTTTTAATGCAACTCCGAAGAGGAAACGGGAGAAAAAGACGGAAAGAAAAAAAAAATGAAGAACGGAAGGTAGGCTTTCAGTGGTCTGACACGGCCGGAAGTCAACACATTCAAAGAATTCTTCTTCATGTTCCGCTGTTTCGATTCTTCGGACTTTTCTCGAATCTTTCAACTTTAGAAACAATTTTTTCTTCTTCTTTTAGCACGAAGTAACAATTATAACAGTTTGTGAACGTGGACAATGGCTAACCGTTCCGTCAGCAGACAATATTTAAAAGTCCACTTCCAATTCATTTACTCAGAATAGAACAAAAATAGAAACGTTCAAGGAAAAAAAATGTTTTTCTTCTTTTCCTTTTTTTTGCCTTTTTATTTCTCCTCTTTATAATCATCATATTTTTTTTTTTAGTTTTTCTAAAGTTTCTTTCAGAATTCCTGAATGACTGAGTAATTCAGAAAAAAATCTCAGTTGAAAATATTGATTATTATTCGCATAATAGTCCCACTCTGTCAACTTTATTCCTGACCACTGACAACACTTCTTCTTCTTCTTCTTCTTCTTCTTCTTCTTCTTCTTCTTCTTCTTCTTCTTCTTCTTCTTCTTCTTCTTTGCAATGAATCTGTATAAAAAAAATCATCAGCATTTCATTTACTTTAAAATATATGAGAGGCGTTGTGGTGAAATCAACCATAGTTGTCTCCCTGAGATCAACCACATATACATTTGAAAAAAGTTCCGCCTAAACTGACGACAGTTGTGTTATATTTCAATAGATCATAAAAACCATTATTATTACTTCATTCGTTTTTCATAACAGGCGTATTTTAGCAACAGTTTCGTCTAACGAGTAGTGTTCGCCTATGGTCCGGGAGACCTGGGATTGAACCCTGGTCTCCCGGACCATAGGCGAATGGTATGTCTCCATAAGTGTAGTCATACCAAAGACACGAAAATTGGTACTTGATGCCGTCTTGCTTAGCACTCAGCATTATTAGGTAAAGATCAAGGGTAAAGCAGAGCAATCCAGGGGACTGAGTAGCGTGAGGTACCCTAATACTTTCTATTATAAAATAATCTACAATTAGTTTCCGTGTTTAAAATACTTGCATCCAATTTCAATGTAAAAAAACAAGCAATGCCTCGACTAAATATATAATATATCAGCATATTTAAAAAGATAGTTTCCAATTAATTTACAATAGATCCTGAATTGTAACATTGAAAAAGCAACTAACATCGACAAGAAATATAGATGACGTATGAATTAAATCGATGCAAAAAGGAAATAAATTAGAGCAGTAATTCCCAACTTGGGACACATGCCACACCGGTGGGGCATAGTTTAGAGACCAAGATGATGAATATGTAAGAATTAGATATCACAGGTCCGGCTCATTGGCCAAATGGGTAGAGTGTTCGCCAATGGTCCAAGACACCTGGGTTCAATACCAGGTCGCGTCATACCAAAGCCTTTAAAAATGGTACTTGATACCTCCTTGCTTAACAGCAATATAAGGTACATATCAAAGGTGAAGTGGAGCGTTCACCCCTATACCTTGGCGTAGTAGCTATTGAAAAGGGAGCCTTCTGGTCGCTCTCGACTATGGTCGCCAACTTTACTTTTTTTTTACAACAAATATCACAGGTGGTGTAGGGCATAAGAATTTTAGAAATGTCTAATTTGGGAACCACTGAACAAGGGGAAAATATTTTTTGTGAATAAAGGAGTGTTTTTATGGGTTTTTTCTTTAGGATCCGCGATTCAGATATTCAGATATTTAAATTGATTGTTTTTCTTTATTTTCGAATTAACATTGTTAATAAATGTTCATGTGATGTCTATATTTTTTTGTTCATTTCTACTTTTTTTTAGCCCCGTTGGAGGGCTGAGAATATATACTTTTATTTCCAACAGAAGAGTATGACTTCCTCCAAAAGTGGGTCTCCTGGAAGTGACAATAATCTTCATCTTAGTGTGAGGCTCAAATTTTGAAGATTTGGGGTGGTTGGATTACTCCATCATTGGACTAACACCCAAGCACACTGTATCGCAGAACTTGTTAGGATTCCATCTATGTTTCAAATAGATCTGTTTAAAATGATTCATATTCCATTATACCGTGGACAACAAAAAGGCATAAAAGAAACAGTTACGCAGTAAATGTACGAACAATATTCGCGATTCCCTAACCTCTAGAGCTCAGTCGGCTGGGGCAATAGAATAACCCGACTGCATCTCTGAAGATAGGTAAGACCCCTCCCAATGAGTATCCCCGATACGACATTAAACCATCTGAGGACGAGGCTCCAAACTTGGAGAGTTGAGAAATGGGGAGTATCCATTAATTGCCATTGCTCCCAGGTCCACTCTGCCCGGAGTGTTGGCACCTGAGAGGGTCTTACTTGTAAGTAAACTGTTTGACATATAAAATAGAATGGCTTGACATTTAAACCCGAATGCAAACAAATGATTAATTTGAATTGTTTAAAATAGAAGTGTTTGATCATTTAACAATCACGTGTAAACACATAGCTGTTGTTTAAATGAATTGTTTGTGATACAGACCAATACGTGGAACCATTTAACAATATTCTAACGAACGAGTAAAACTGAATTGATTTATTACGTTAAATAGCTATATTTGAATCTTTTTACGTGCGTACATGAATTGAATTATTGTATTATTTAACAATACGAAGAAACATTTGACTGTGTGCAAATGAATGAATAGAATAATTAGTGCAAAAGGGCAATACGTGTAACCACTTGATTGTGTGCTAATAAATGATTAATAGGTGCCTGTGGTGTAATGGTTATCATCGTAGGAAATGGACACGGTGACACGAGTTCAAATCCTGGACGAGTCTGATTGCATTTCACATAGCACTAATACCCTTGGGAAAGGTATGAATCCAATTATTCTGCCTCCAGCTATGGATAAATAGTAGGACAGACTGATAATTTAGCTTTGGTGAGGCAACTAGTTTAGGAGAAGGAAAGCTCTGAATTCAAACCTGTTAAACTCCACTTAGAAATTAACCTTGTGTCATATCTTGCCTGAGCGGAGGGGTTGGGTAAATACGATAAATGATTAATATTGAATAGAATTATCACTGTGAGATAGAAATAATTAAAACCATGCCCTCTGAAGCAACAACACTAATACTAGAGTGTAAACAAATAAGTTCTACGTAACTCACTTAGAAATAAATTATCGACAAAATAATCTCATTTATATCTATTTAAAATGTGTGCAAACAAATGACTGATGTTAAATAATTACTGTTTCCGAACAATACATGAAACCATTTAACTCTGTGCAAACAAATAATTGATACAAATAGTATTATTTGTATTATATAGCAATATTTGGAACTATTTTACTGTGCGAAAAAATAAACTCAAACTTGTTTAAAAATGTTATTAAGAAATTGTGTTTACAAATCATATATATATATATATATATATATATATATATATATATATATATATAGAGAGAGAGAGAGAGAGAAAGAGATAGAGGGTGGATTTGGCATTAAATAAGCAGCAATAAAACCCAACCCAACCAAACCAAACCAAACCTAAGATCTAGGTTTAGAATAACCCCTGATTGCTGGACTTGCAGTCAATCAATTTACTCCTTTTAAATATATTTAACGAATTAGTTTTCGTCTCATAAATTCCGAACAATACATGAAACCATTTAACTCTGTGCAAACAAATAATTGATACAAATAGTATTATTTGTATTATATAGCAATATTTGGAACTATTTTACTGTGCGAAAAAATAAACTCAAGCTTGTTTAAAAATGTTATTAAGAAATTGTGTTTACAAATCATATATATATAGAGAGAAAGAGAGAAAGAGATAGAGGGTGGATTTGGCATTAAATAAGCAGCAATAAAACCCAACCCAACCAAACCAAACCAAACCTAAGATCTAGGTTTAGAATAACCCCTGATTGCTGGACTTGCAGTCAATCAATTTACTCCTTTTAAATATATTTAACGAATTAGTTTTCGTCTCATAAATGTTTTGATCTCGAAAGTTTCTCAGGTAAATGAAACCACGGCTGCTGATTCAATAAGTTGTCAGTTTCTATTGCAATGATGCACCTATCTAAAAAAATAAAAAAGCAACAACAAAGAAAAAACAAAAAAAAATGACGTTCTGTTGCTATACTGAGAACAGATCCTAATTCAACGTATATTATATAGAGATGTGCATTCAAATTTGTCTGGGGGAAGCAGTCAAAACAAAACATTGTAATTGAAAAAAAATGTTCATTTTTTTTCTTTACTTTTTTGTTGCTGTGTTTGTCCCTCTTTTATTTATTCATTTTTTTTCCTTTTCATTCATTCTTGCGCTTTTTTAACATAATGCAACTTTTTATTCTTCCAATTCATTCTTTCTTTTCCTGATATAAAAGCAAATGACCTAACCATTTCCATTTAGAAAATTCGTTTGCCATGGCAATAAAACAGAATTAACGTTGATTTGAGGAAAAATTTCCAATGTAATTATTTAGGCGTTAGGCAATTACATTTAATCTATTCCCACGTTTGCACTAAACGCACTTCTGATCCACAAATTCATTCGACATTCGATTATTAAATGCCTTGCTTATTCGCTTCTTTGTGTCTGTACTTGAATAATATGAAATATTGTTACATCACATAAGAAACGATACTATCGTTATATTCTCGTTAGGGCGACCGGAAACTACAGATGATTTTATGTCCGGCATTATCTTACATATTTTGGCAAGGTCTCCCATAAATGGACTTGATTATTGATCGTCTTCCAACCCGATCATTAACATTTGATATATGAAGTACAAGAAGTAATTTAATGATATACAGATACTAATAAGATTACGTTGATAATAATAAAAAAATATGAATTGAAGATAGAAGAACGTCAAAGTGAAAACGAAAATTTAGTTAGAAGCCTTCTATATATTTGAGAAAAGCCAGTCTTGTTCATTGTTACACGGCTTATAAAAGATTACAAGTCAAATGACGTTATGGGACACTGTTCCTAGTACTCTATCCTAAAAAAGAATTAAAAGTTAATCTCATGAGAGGATTGAATCAGTTATACCCAACTAGTGTTTATTAAAGACAGGAACTTTGTCGTTTAGAAATATGGTATTCAGGAATCGAATACTTCACACGGTGTAATGGGTTGCAAGGTAGATTTGCAGATCATTGTTAGGGAGTTTGAATCGCACAGAGTGCCTTATTTTTCAGGCCTTAGGCTATATTTAAGCTCAGCTTAGTAAATAACTATCAAGGTGTTATGATGCTAAATCGGTAGGTTTTAGAATACGCGGACTAAATGGCCTAAAGGGAGCTAAGACTTCTTCCAAAAAAGGTCTCCTGGATATGACATTTAATTAAATCTGATAACGAGGCCCCAATTCAGGATATTTGTGGAGTGTGGAGTACTTCTTCATCCCCATTACTTCCGGTTCGATTTGTCCTCGGATTTTTTGTCAGTATATATAAATGTTTTATATGGAATGCGTAAAACAACCCTAGAAAGATTGATATGCCATTAAAAAACATTCAAACTCGGTGACAGTGATTTATTTTTATTAATCTCCTTTGCTCAGAAGAGTATAAGTAAGTTGGCTGGCCGTAGTAGCTACTACACTAAGCTGTTGGGTCGGGCGAAACTCTTTTTCCTGGATTGCTCCACTTACGCATGATCCATACCTTATAATGCTCTGTTAAGCAAGGAGACATTAAATACCCTTTTTGTAGTCTTTGTTATGACTCGACTTATGATTGAACCCTTGTCTCCCGGGCTACTGACAAACACTCTGACCATTAATACTCTCAATTATACGTTGGTTCTGTTTGTTTAACAGCTTATTAACTCTTTGTTGAGAATGTAATCCCGAAATTAGATATAAGCTATTTTTTCACACACTCGTATTGTCTCAAGTATTTGTATGATAATTTAAACACCATTATTTTTACGTAAATGTTCTTTTCAATAAAAAAAATTATTTTCACGCAAATATATTGTCTCAAGCATCCATATATAATGGCCATAATTTGCACGCGATTACATGGAGTCAAGTATTTCAGTTCGATACTTATAACTCACTATCTATTTGACTCATAGATTGGACTTTAAGAAGTGCTACCACTCCGAATCAGAGTTGACCTGGGAGTAATAGCCACGAAGAAGTACTTCATATTCCCTAAAGCTCCAGAACTAGAATACTCTTTAGAATCATATCCGAAACACCTCTATTTGGGAAGATTTTGAACCTCTGCGTGGCGTGGTCAGTGAACTGTAAATCTCACAGAAATAGCTTTCTATTTTTGGCTTTGTTGTTTCTGCAGTGGTTCGATCACACTTATAACAATTGTCCTGTCGGTCACCAGGTTTTTTTTTTTCAAAATGCATTGAAGGGAACGGCAAAAAAAAAGCCCTGCTCAATATTACCGTAATTATTGATACATAAAACGAATATGTTTATAATACACATCACTAACTTTTAACTACAAATTTCAAGAAAAAAATCAAATATTGAAACTAACATCGCTCCTGACTCGACATGTCTCCAGATAACGACAATACGCATTGACTTTTCGGATTTCGTAACGGCTAAATTTATTCTAATCTAACATCTGTTTATCTTTTTTTACGGTTCGTAAAGACTATAAGTTAGAATTTATATTGTTTATGTAATGTTTCGAGACTCAAATTTACACAGCATCAAAAGCCAATGTAGTAATGCTTCAAAATTTCGGTGAAAATAAGTTCCCAATAAAAGATAAGATATATAAACAAACCCAAATCCCCGTGGCTATTTCTCTGTAGCGCTGACAAACAGAATTGTTTGTTATATATTAATTAGTTAGCCTAGTCGGCTGGGGCTGTAGAATACACCAATCGCGTCTCTGCAGCAGTGTAGGACCCTACCACTAACTAGTGTCCTAGATATGACACTAGATAATCTGATAGTGAGGTTCCAGTAATACTGGAGCATTGGGGAATGCGGAGTACTCCTTCATTTTGGTGAAAATAAATGATAAAATACATAAACAAGCCCAATTCCCCGTGGCTATTTCTCTGTAGCGCTATAAAACAGAAGTGTTTGTTACATATAAATTAGATTGCATCATAGAAATAACTTTCATTCGGTCATGGTGATACACGTGGCCGAAAAAAGTTGATAGTTAGCTATTGTGTATAGAACGTAACATTATCTTGAAGGCTTTAAAAAATCTGGTGAAAAAAGTGCCTATAATACCGGAATAATTTTGGTGATGATTTTTTTCATATTTCATTAAAAGTTTGATGTTGAAAAAAATGTACCGAAATTTTTACCCTCTTTAAACAAGATTCTCTTTTTTTTTACTGATTAGATTAATGTTTGCTTTTTTTTTTTTTAATTTTTCAGGCTCCCCACCGAAGTCACTCACAAGAGTCAGAAAAGAATTGTTGCCATGGGACACTGGGTTATGCATGGGACCAGCCACGCATGCCTTGTTCGGCCATGCGGTGTTGTAATCAAAGCGAGACTGTAGCAGTAATACCAGTGGATTACGCATTAGGTTTCTGCTTTCGGTGTATGGTAAGTATTGTCCCCACCCCAGTAAATACCAACCTGTTATATGGTTGGGCAAAGAGACGTGTGTATATTCAATAAAAAAAAGCATAAAGCCACCTTGTTACAGAATTCCTGAAGAATTAATTTGTATTATATATATTTTAACTCTCAAATGTCACCCCAAAAATCCTCTCAATTGTGCGTATGACTCATGTCCATTACTCTATATTTCTTGTATCAAAACCAAAAAATAATCATATTGAGTAATATTGTTACTGAATATTCAAAATTGTGGTAACATAACGAAGCAGTATTTTCCCCTCTGGAATGGATTCTTCCAAATTTTATTTTTTATTACTTGAGATTAATGTCCCGATTTTTGCCAGGAAACATTTTACCACTTCTCGTGAGTTCTTCACAGCAGCATATGCTGACAGCTGAATCCCTGACATCTAAGTGACAGATCTCCAGGGCTCTCCTGAGTATTCTCGCCGTTATTAACAATGATATAATTCTGAACAACCTTTATTTGCCCTTCAAGTTCAAACTCATCCAGTCCTCTTTCCAATCATATTGAGACCAACCCAAGTGCACCAACAATAATTGATATCACAGTCATCATCGCGTTCTAAAAGTTTCCCAGTTCTCTGACATGTCTTAGAATTTTCCTGCCTTCTTTTTGCTTTTCTATGTATCTGAAAGGACGGCAAAGTTCACTTTACGGTTAGTTCCCTTTGTTCTATTTTTCTGACGGACTCAAAAGATTCATGATATTCTGGGAGAGAGGTACAGTCAGTGCAGTGACATTTTCTATGAATGAAAAGTTAATATTTCTCACGATCTTGGGTCTCAAACTGAAGGACTCAATTGAGCTATGTTATCCTAAGAGAGATTTCTGCGTACCAAAAATGATATTAAGTGGGACATGATTTCAGCCAGTGTTAATGGTCATCTGTGATATAAGATCTGACCGGGATCAAGTGATCAATTTGTATCTAAAAATCCCAGTGAAATTTATCAGTTACTTTCACTTGAATGGATAACAGGTTGTGCATCTACCACTTGATCGTATGGTCAAATTCTAATTTCTTGCATGACTTCTTGTCGATCACGTTCACCATCCAGTCTAATCTTTTTTTACACTCTTTTTATACGAGTTTGATACATTCGCATATTATGTGATTAATAATTTCGGCTTTGTCATCACATAACCTGCATTTTCTATTTTGTTGCAAATTATCGATTTTTTAAATCTTAAACTCAACCGGTCTTCATGACGCTTTTTTTGTTCTGCTATTAGAAAAGATTCAGCTCCTCTCTTGAGATTTCATGTTTGTAGCCATGTGAGATTTTGCCAGCTTATTGCTTGAAATATTCATACATTTGTTTTTCTTACCGTTTGTGTTTCTGAGTTTTTTGCTGTTGTTCTATTTGTCCTTATGTTGACAGAACTGGTACAGGCAACTGTGATCAGTCTTTCCTTGTTCTTTATAATTTCTTTGAGTCTACGTATTGATGCAACTACTCTATCTTCCGTGTAAGCGATTTCTCACACTTTCCTTCACACATACAGCCTGTCTAAGCCATCTCTCTGGTGTAAGGCCTTGTATATTGTCATCAGCTTTCTTGTCCTCTTATGTCTTTGCATGTGTTCCTTTCTTGTCTAGTGTAAGAATGGTCCCGAGAATCTTTCAAATATTGTTCATGTGTAAAATTACTTGATGAAAATTCTGCCTTCTCGATCGTCTTTTCTTGTTTTTCCTTTCATCACAACTTGCTTGATGCTATTCGCTACCAATATTCGTGAGTAACAGAAATTTCTCTCCTTTCCAAACGTTCTGATTCTTTGGTTTGGCATATTTTTTACGTACGTTATTTTTCTTTTGTTCATCATGATCATGACTTATTTTTCTATGCCAAATTCCATTCCTATATCCTGGCTTTATATTCTTATTGTTTGTATCTAAGTCTTCAATTCTTTTATCAGTGTTTTTTGCAAAAAGCTTAGTGACGTCCATGTATATTAGGGGATTAATCTTTTCTTGCGATTTTGTAAATTTATTCCTATAAGTACTTTTTCTAAAAAGGCAATTGAGTGGCATCATTGCTATTACAAAACGTAAGGACGAAAGAGCATCTCCCTGGAAGATGACTCTTTAGATTTTCACCCCAGCTAAATTTGTTCCTCCTACTGATAATTCCACTTTCCTGTTTTTCATAGCTTCCTTGATAACATTTATGACTTCGTCAGATATCTTCTTTTTTTCAGAAATTTACTATCGAGTTTTGCGGGATCCTATCATAGGCTTTTTTTGTCAGTCCTCGACATGGCTACATTTTCCCTCCACATTTCACTTTCTTTGATGTGCTGATCAATGAACAGTCGACCACCTTTTCCTCTTGTTCTTTTCTGGCACTTTTTCTGTTCTTCGGGAAATAGTCAGCAGCTTACTAAAGAGTCATAGATCTCCAAAACCTCTACTGTTAGAATTTTCCACATCAAAGGTAGACACCTACTCGTCTTTAGTTTCTGGATATGATTCATAACCCTGTGATGCGGCCCTTCAACCCGTTCTATCCTTATTTTGGAATGTCCTGTTTTGTTTGTTATTGCTTAAATCTGTGTTGGTATTTTTTAGGCTTCTTTTCTTTCGCCAGTATCTTTGGATTTACCTCTTCAAGTTGCATTGCCAGATTTGTCAGCAGTTTTTTTTTTGGTGGGGGGCGCTTTGCTCTTTTTATCATTATATATTAAAAAAAAACGCAGTTTCTTACAAGCTGCGGATGCACTACTTGGCCGCTCACAAAACGACTGGAGGAAAAGCTAGGCCGCAATTACACAAGAATACTCTGAGAAATATTGAACAAGTCCTGGAGGCAACACCCCACAAAGCACCAGCTATACGGCCACCTACCACTCGTCACGAAAACTATCCAAGTTAGACGAACCAGACTTGCAGGACACTGCTGGAGAAGCAGGGACGAGCTCATAAGAGATGTACTCCTATGGACCTCAACATATGGCCGAGCAAAAGTAGGACGACCAGCTCGAACGTACATACAACAGCTATGTGAGGATACGGGATGTAGCCCTGAAGAGGTGATGAACGATAGGGAGAAGTGGCGAGAGAGGGTCAGGATATCCGTGCTGGCGGCACGACATGATGATGATGATGATGATGATATTCCTCTGGGATGTTTCCTTCCTTAGCCGTTTCGTTTGTTGTCGCAGTTTCTTTACTAGTCCTTCTAGTCTAATTTCCCAACCAGATTTTGTATTTCTTTTCGGATTTTCCGGGGGACCACTGATTTTATTACATACAACAACCATGAATTAGCACGTTTAGTTTAGTGAGGTTGCCTGTTCGGATATGTCTTAAAAATTGTTTTTTTCCAGGCTTGGTTTCTGAAGGATAATAATGCATTTTTTTCGTTAATAGTTTTCATCACTGATTGTATTTAGTCTTCTTGTTTGTTATGCTGGGGTCTGTGGTGTTTCAGTTTTCAGTATTTTGTGTTTCATTTAAATTAGGGGGTTCTTACTTTTTAGTATTTATTGTTTCGATTCGGGATTTTCTTTATTTTCTTCACTATTTACTTGCCCACAAAAAACAGCCCTTCCTTAATATCATTCTTCTTTGATGAGCAAGTCTTTGACCTGTTGTATTTCATTTCAGATTCCGCCCAAATTTCAACCAGTATTTTTCTATGCCCTCTTTTTGTAAGATTGTTCATTAAATAACAGTGAATCACATTTTGTTTGCTTCCCTTGTCGCTTTTTTTTCTATTGGTGTCTCTGAGTGTAGTAGTCATTTGAGTCGGTTATTTACCTGAAATTTGAAATGCCAACATTCGCACGATGCCAACCGTTGTCCCCATTCTGGCCATCAAGTTAGCACCTGCCGATCCTAACACTTTAATCCTAAATGTGCATCCCACGTTGATTTTAATATAGAGTTATCCTTTTTCATTGGTTGTAAAATGTGGCTAGAGCAGACCCCGGGGATCTGTGGTTTTGTCACATATATCACCTTGGCTTCTTACTGGAAAGTGGATACTTCAGCTGTTCATAAAGAATAATAATTTTAAACCCTCCAGTTTTTAAATGATTAAGTTTTAACTTAGAAAAAGCCCAAGCAGCACATTTTTCTAAATCTATCACGTTCACTCATACACGATATGAACACTCTTCTCCACTCTCCAGCTATAAGTCAAATCACAGTACTACAGTTCTGCAAGGATGGTTTTAGCATCAAATAAGTTACGAAGGATGATATGCTATAAAACAAAGAAAGGCAACAAAGCCAATATTCGCCTTCGTTCTTTACTTTCTGCTTTATTCTCTACAACATGTCATCGAAACTAATAAATGTTTTAGTTAACACAGAGTAACTCTATACCTTAGGTTATAAATTTCTTTGAAGGATTTTTTTAGCTTCTACTATGTCAAGTAACTTTAGTCATTATTCTTATTATTTTCGTATTTTTACGTCTCATTTTTTTTCTGATTCCAAGTCACTGACGACTTGCTGAGAAAAAAATATCCTGTGAAACTTTAATGAAGAAAGGTGCGATGACGTTTAAAGGTTTTTGGTCTGTGTAAATCAGTAGCTAAAGATTCTTGAAATTGATAGGATAAAACACAGGCACGAAACGGCATTCTGACTGAAAATGGCCTCAGGCAAATCGTGATCAAATGAAAATGTGAAAACTTATTCAGGTTTAAATATTTCCCTTCTTTTCTTTTCTTCTATATAACAGTTTGACTAAAGAAAAATCACATTCATATTATCAGATAAAGTATGTATTAACCCAACCTCATCACCGAGTTTGACACGAGGTCATTTTTTTTTTGGCTGAGTACAAATGGTTTGAGCTTTCTATCTCCTCGACTGATTACTTTACCAAGACTAATGATCCTAGTTTGCTCTACTATTTACCCAAAAATTGATTCATGCCTTGCCCAAGGGCATTAGCATGAAAGTAAATGCAATCAACTCAATCAAACTCGTCCAATATTTGAAATCAGATCTCCAATTTCGTTTCTCAAGATAATAATCGTTGCGCTGAGTGCGTCTCCATTACATAGGGTATCACTCACTTATAAGTACTTTTTTTTCTTATTGATCAAGTTTCTGATGTCTTCCCTAATTGCAGACTAAAATCTGCCTCAATTCTATACTGCTCTTGATTCCAATCTTCTCCGTATAGGCTTGAATCTCTTGAAAATTCGGTTTTCCCATCATCGTAAAGGGTTTTTGAGTGGTTATTTCCTATCTACCGGATGGAGCTAGCCAACTGCACAGATCCTCATGTTGTCAGGGAACATTGCTATATGTCAAGCCCAATAGGCTTCCATCTTTTTACCACTCCACGATCACGTCCTTAACTCTGCTCCACTCACGAATTATCTCGCTTCTGATCTACTCACAAATGACATTCCCAATATGAAATTTCCTGTAGCCTTGTGTCAGTCCGGTAACATTCTTTATAAATGAAAAATTATCATTTTCCCAAACTTGAGGTCTCAAACTGAAGGACTCAATAGGACCATGTCATCCTGAATGAGAGGAATTGAGTACCAAAAATGATATTAGGTGAGGTGTGATTTCAACCAATGTGAATGGTCTTTTGTCATATAATTAATAGACCGCTATTTACATTTTCAAAACCAAACTCAATACGCACACACACACACACACACACACACACATACACACACACGTATATATATATATATATATATATATATATATATATATATATGGAAGTAGATAATGGAGTATAATCCGACAATATAAAAAGAAAAATGTAAGGTAATTCAAGTAAAAGGAGAGATTTATTGAGAAGCAAAGTCGACACTACAGTGTTTCGGTTCAAATGAACCATCATCAGGACTATGAAGGATGAGATTAGTATGTTAAATCAACGATTGAAATTTAAAAGTGCAAAATTCAAAAACATAAGGCAACTTTGTATAAAATTTGTATAAGAAAAAGTTGGTCGTTTAATTAGAGATTCACTTATTAAACGGCCAACTTTTTCTTGTTATAAAAATGTTCCCTAGTTTTTTGTATTTAAAGATCCATCATTGATTTAACATCACTAAAATCATCCCTCATAGTTCTGATGATGGTTCATAAGAACCGAAACACTATAGTGTCGACTTTGCTTTTCAATAAGTCTATTCTTCTACTTTGATTACCTTGCTATCAAGTTTTCTTATATATATATATATATATATATATATATATATATATATATATATATATATAATAAAAGATGCAGTCGAAAGTACCCCTACTCAGACGATATTAATAGTGTTTGAACTGCTCTTAAACTACTAACAAGCACAGTTGCGACATCTCATTCTCCAAAAAGGAAAAAAAATGAATAAAAAGCTAAACTCAAAGTCTTTGTCTGTCATCTTCAGTAAGACATGCCTCATAGAAAATCTCCAGCTATATTATGCACTCGCACAAACACAAATGTATGTAATTTCACTTTTGATTTTAATAACATGCCAATTAATCTAGGGTTAATTTATGCTAATAGGTTCGAGAATAATGACCATTTTACATTCATATTTATGTTTTTGTAGAGTGTCAATTAAGAACTGGTTTTGCCCAGCTAGCTAGGGCTGCAGAATATACCGGCTGCTTCTCTGATGAGGAGTAAGACCCCTCTCTACAACGAGTGTCTTGTATATGACACCAAACAATGTGCTGGGGAAGTTCCAGTAATGCCGGAGCTTTAGGGAATTCGGAGTACGCCTTCATTGCAATCACTCCGAGGTCCACTCTGGCCCAGAGTGGTAGCACCTGATAGGGTTCGATTAATGGGTCAAATAGAAATAAACTGTGTCCTTATGCTAAACTGAATTCTTTGAAATGGAACTGTATTTGACAATGAAAATTTTTACTTAGGCTAAACTGAATTTTTGAAATAGAACTGTTTTGACACTTAACTGTGTGTAAACAAAAAACTATACTTATACTAAACTGATAAGTTTGAAATAGAGATGTTTATATCTATAAAAAGGATTTGGCATTAATAACCTACAAACCAAACCAAAATCCAAGGGCTTGTTTTTTGACATTGTCCAGTTGAATAATGATACTGATCTCATATTCATGTCTTCCCATAAGGGGGTCACCCCACTACAGTATATTATTTACTTAGACAACAGGAAGGTTTTATTTTTGGTTATAGGGGTATCATGGGAAATGTCGATACGAGGTCAATTCCTTGGCGAGATTTTTTGTAGCTCATTTAGCGCTAATATCCTCGGGAAAGATATGAATCCAAGTATTCTGCCTCCAACTAAAGATAAGTAGTAGATCAGACGAAGGTCTTCAAGCTTGGTATGGCAACCACTCATGGAGAAGGAAAACTCTGAATTCAAGCCTGTTAAACTCCGCTTAAAAATTGGCTTTGAGTCGCTTCCTGCTCGCGAGGAGGGGTTTGGTAAATATATATATATATATATATATATATATATATATATATATGTATGTATGTATGTATATATATTTATAGGGGTGTTCGAATTACATTTTTGGTATGAAAATTTCAATTCTACAGGGTTTTGTAATAAACAATAACTTATGATTTTTTGTTTGTTTCCACGATATTTTTCCTGGTACAATAAAAATGTGATGCCTTTCCTTAAAAAAGATTTTCTAAAATAGTGAGGGTGTTCTTAGTTATTAGGGATAATGTATTTTTTTATTTATTTTTCTAAGCATACTTTTCATTATTGAAGACGAATATCAATTACCGTTTGAATACCCATGTGAGGTTGAAAAAAATCAGTTATTAAACGGACTTGAACATTCTATCTCTCCAGGCAAACTATCACTCCCACCACACTTTGACTAACCACCCCTTTAAAACTGGTCACACATCATAATTATACCCCAGGGAACAGTCATATCTGATACATTGCTAACCCCAACGTGATGTGTTGTAGACCTGATAGTTCTCTGGGGAGTAATTACGATATAATTATGATAAGCAAGCTAAAATTATACAACAAATACTATGTACATAAAATACGTGCCTAAAATATTCAAAAATGTGTTTGGCAAAATGAGAAGCCGGGAGAAACATTACACAGTTTTGTAGCGCTACCATCAACGACAACTCTGTCGTTGATGTCTAATTGTCAGATGGGGGTAAACACATACACACATATACACATACAAACACACAAAGAAAACAAAACAAAAACAGCTCGTCTCTAATGGTACGGCGTCAGTGACTTTGTTCTCTCCGTTTATTTTCTGAGGCTATGAACATAAAGTGGGAATAGGTGGTGGGTTGGTTGATTGGTTAGATTTTACGGCGTGTCACTTCTTGTGATATTTTATGCCGAGGACGCTTTTATTTTTGCTTTGGTTTGTTTAGTATCCTGGCATATCAATCTTCGCGGGTTGCTTGATACCCAACCTATCCATTTAGAAACCAGTAGTAATACCATTTAACTCTTGGCTAGCGGGGAGAAGGAGATTCATAACTTTCCTACAGATATTAGCCTGAAAGTGGACATAATAGCGCTACTAGAGTTCGAATCTATTAACTTGGAGTTCGTAGTCCGGCATTTAAGCCAGTACGCCACGGTGACTACTTCGCAAAGTTTTTATTATATCTGTCCTTAGTGGAATATATTTGTTACTTGTGCAGTTATTTGTACATTTTTCCAGTTGATACTTTGTTGATAATTGAATGTTCGGTATAGCTGTATGGGTTTGATCGTTGCTCTGTGTTAAAGACAACATTTCAGTTGAGGTTTTGCAAATCCAAGTGTATACGGCAATTATACAAGAATGTTGAGAGCAATATTGAACAAATCCTGGCAGCAACACCCCACAAGGCACCAACTATACGGTCACCTACGACCTGTTACGAAAACTATCCAAGCTAGACGAACCAGACATGCCGGACACTGCTGGAGAACCAAGGACGAGCTCGTAAGTGATGTACTCCTGTGGACCCCCGCATATGGCCAATCAAAAGCAGAACGACCAGCTCGAACATACATACAGCAGCTATGTGATGATACGGGATGTAACCCTGAAGACCTGCCAGAGGCGATAAATGATAGGGAAACGTGGAGAGAGAGGGTCAGGGATATCCGTGCTGACCGCACGACATGATTATGATGAAGTGTATGCATGCACGTGTGTGTGTGTGTGTTTGCATCTATTTTTGGATGAGGTGGTGGAAATGGTTAACAGACACGGCATGCAGGGTAGTTTTCTTCGTTCATTAGGCATCAACTCTCCCCATATCTTTGTTCGAGGAGTCCTCGTGGCGTAGAGGGTAAAGAGGTGGACTGCGGCTTCAAAGGAAGCAAATTCATGTTCCAGTCACGTTATTATGTTCACTTTCAAATTAAAACCTTTTGGAAAGGCATTTAACCATCTAATCCCCAGATCATGGATTAAATAGTACCTCTGCTGTGCTTCTCCAAGCATGTATTCGACACTGAATAACCCACCAAGGTTGATATGCAGTTAAACAAAGAAACCATAACAAACCATATCTTTGAAAAGTTCACTCGCTCAACGTACACGTAAATGATTGCCTTCTCGTACCTTAACCACCAAAAGAAACAGTGATCGAGAAATCCGTCGTCTTTTATTGGTAATTCACAGAACACTTCCCACATCCCCCTCACGCGGGTAGCCTCATTCAGCCAGCCTTCGTCCCCACTTTAATGACCGATTGTTTATGGTGACCTCTGCAAATCCTAGTTATATATCATTCTCAATCCGGTGTTCCAGATCAAATATGTCTTGTTATACGTAGCCTACCGGACGATATATTGCACCTTATTCGTCTTTCTTCAAGCAATTTGCCTTTTTATAACTCCTGTGCCATTAATTTGCAATCTTATAGACTTTATACTCATGATAATACGATTGAAACAATTTTAAAATGCCCTACAATGTAAAATCACTCTTTGGCTTCACCCGCTATACGTGATGAAATAACCCCGGGTGGCCACATGGACAGTAATAAAAAAATAACTTCCTTCTCTGACTGTGAATAATTTATAGAGCGAACACACTAATGTATTGCTGACATGTTTTATCTAAAATACGCAAGACATATTCGGAACAACTTGTGCAGTAATGGTGGTCACGTGTTTCTGCATCGATAATTGAAATTATGCTCTCCTTGTTGTGGTGTAATAGATAAATTCTAAGTGAGTAATGATTTCGATTCTCACTTGGTATCTTATATTTGCCAATGTAACACATGCAAACATTTAAGGAGAATTTCGTCAGAAAACTAAATACTATTGAAAGTATGACTCTATGATAATTGAAGACCTGCTAAATTTAAGCAATGCTTCTTTCAGTTGCCAAATATGGTATTATTTTAATGAGCTTGTCTAGCAGACTACTTGTTTGTCTTGTAAGGGCACACGCTGAAGTATTTCCAGATAAATCAAATTTGGTATGGTCAAAAGTTTATTCTATGTACATCAATATATCAAATGATTTTTTTCAATTTTTTCCCTCTAAATTGCTGACGCTCAGAATGATGTTGCAATTGCTTTCGCAACTTGAACTGTTCCTGGAAAAATATTCCCTAGGTATTTAGTGACCCGTTACTATTACGAACTGAAGCAATGTGATCTAGTCTGTCTACCAGACATTGTTAAAAGGACGTCAAAGATGCGTTTTATGTATGTCAGTTATTTCTTCATTTAACCACACGGAGTTCTTGTATCTTGTAATTTTATCATCATCATCTTGTAGTACTAAAAGCAGAGATTTCCCAGACTCTCTCTTGCCATTTGTCTCTGCTGTTCATCACTTTCCGTAGGTCCTCTAGACAACATCCTGTGTCCGCACAGAACTGCTGCAGATATGTTCTAGCTGGTCGCCCAACGACTGCGCGTTTATGTGAAGGAGTCCACCGTAGAACATCGCTAATGAGTTCGTTTTGGCTCCTCCATGCGGTCTCGCTCCTCTGATTTCGGTGCTTTCAGAGACGGGAGGTAGATGGCCATACAGCTGCTGTTTCGTAGGATGTAGCTTCCAGGATTTAGAGATATAGCTCAAAGCATTCTTAAGCATTGCTGTCACGCTTTTTCTCCGTGCGCTTAGTCAGTGTCCATGTGGTGCATCCATGTAGTAGTATGGACACAATCGCTGCTTGGAAAAAACTTGCGTTTTATTTTACCGGACAGGTCTGACTTCCATATAACCGATAAACTATAACCGACGCCAAAGACTATTTAATTGTGTAATCATCCATTTTGAACCAAATACATTATCCATCTAAACTGCAAAGCACAAGGCACTGGTGCAATGCAAGACTTATTTAGGGGTTATCCCCACAGTAACTTAGCAATCACTGACATCTTTTATCTTAGATTTTGTTTTAGATTTCACGTCGCTCATCATTAGTAGTTGCGGATACATTGACAGCCGTTCAGATTTTTTTCAATATGACAATTTTCTCACTAATAATTTAAGGTTATCTTCGCTGCTGTTTGCATCGTGTGTTCTGCCTCTTCTTCAAAATAATTTTTCTACTCTTGTACCAAACATTGCACAAAAGATTATCGGTGGATTTCTCAAATTTATACATTTGCTTACAACAAATAGACATGGTCCTTGTAACTCGACTTTAACTTAGCTTTCAGTCACTTGGATGCGTAGGCATCATCGATACCATCAAGAGTTATCAATTTTACATTGGCTCAGTTGGCTGGGGCTGTAGAATTCATCTACAGCATTTCTGCAGAAGGATAAGACTCCCCAACATTAAGTGTCTTGTGGCCCAGTCGGCTGGATCTCTGGAGTATATATCGACTGCATCTCGGCAGAGGGGTAAGACTCCCCAACATTAAGTGTCTTATGGCCCAGTCGGCTGGGGTTGTAGAATACACCCACTGCATCTTTGCTGAGGGGTAAGACACCCTCACAACAAATGCCCTGAGGCCCACTCGACGGAGGCTGTAGAGTACACCCACAGTATCTCAGTAGATATCTTCTTCAACGTATGTCCTAATATGACGCTGATCCCTCCGATGGTGAGGCTTCAATAAGACTGAAGCTTTGGGGATTGCGGAGCATTCCTTCATTGGCATCGCTCCCAGGTCCACTCTGACCCTGAGTGGCAGCAACTGACAAATAGAACTGTTTGACTTTAAACTATGTGCTTAGGCTAAACTGAATTGTTTGAAATAGAACTGTTAGGTCATTTAACTGTGTGCAAACAAATGATTGCTTAATTGAATTGTCAGTACTACATAGCAGTACTTCGAACCATTTAACTTTGTTGACATACTAAACTGATTTTTTTGAAATAGAACTGTAAGATCATTTAACAGGGTAAACACAAAACTGTATTTAAACTAATGACTGTGTGTAAATAAGGTTTATTTACGTTAAACTGAATCGTTTGAAATTAAGTGAAGCCATTTAACTGTGTGCAAAAAAAAAACGAGCTCAGGCTTGTTTAAAAATGTTATCATCAAAATATCTTCAGAAACTATATTTGATATATGTGAAAAAAAAAGGATGTGGCATTAAATGACGCACAATGGTCGATATGCCATAAAACCAAACCAAAACAAATCAAACCAAACCAAACTTTGACATGAAACTACTTCAACGAATACAGCTCAAACTCAGTTGCCTGCCATTTTCCGAGCTTCTAAAATGCTTCATTATTTTCCTCTACCACAGATTAGTTGTTTTACCACTTTTTTTTTTTTGCAAGCCTGCTGTAAAATACTTTATTGTGGCTGTGAAGAAACTCTTCAGAGAATTAAGGATGTTGTAGAATATTTATAAGACGGGTGTTGTATTTAAAATTTAAATGGAAAAAATGCAAGAAATAAAGCTCAATAAACTATTTTTTAAAAGCATTTCTAAAGATATTTCATTATAAATTAACTACGTGTTCTATCGGTCATTTAAATTGCTGAAAATCGGAAATAATAAATTGAAAAAAGTTAAGAGTTAATAAAACTGTTTCATGTGAGTTAGTATAGCCAGGATAACATATATTATTGTCATGTTTTCCAAGGACTCTGGCGTTAAATGTGCAACGCTAGAAATTAAAGACACGCATATTACTTTCATATCGACGTTTAATGCAGTTGATAATTGTGGGAACTATAAATCTTTCTTAATTACGTTGAGTACCGAAATTTGATTTTAAAATACCACAGCAACAAAAATAAATAATTGTTAAAAAAAAATGATAAAGATAAATCGTGTATACCATTTCCCTTTCAATGGGGTCTGCTTTCTTACCAAAGTCATACACAATATGTTCCTTGTCTTGAATTGGAATTATTTTGAAATGAGGCTTCTTAATCTGAGAATTATTTATTTATTTATTTATTTATTGCAGACTTTTTGTCCTCATCTTGGTAGTTTTTGTGTTGTTTCTTCTTTCACTACGTTTCGGCCAAATTTCACCTCTGGCCTTCTTCAGGTGATTAACCGTGACATCGGAGAGGAATGCTGAGTCTTGTAACCATATCCACAGTAATTACTGCCTTCCATAGTTGTTGTCTATCGCACGACGTTTTTGATCAAGTAAACATCTGGCCGACTGGGGTAGGAATTGAAACCGCTGTCTTCTGACAATGCTCACCTGGAACCGTAGATACCCAACGCCTCTATCCGCTGCGCGACGGGCCCCGAATATGTTCCTTGTTCCAGATGCTAAAAAAAAAGGAAATATTGCCATAGTAGTCAGTTGTTTGGTTGTGTTTTATAGTTAACAGACCCTTTAAGTTATTAAAGCCAAGACCTACTTATACATAAATAATAAATTAATATGATCTATAATCGAGTAATTTGTACGCAACAATCTTTAAACAAGCCAGATCCCATTTCTTTGCAAAAGTAAAATGATTTCAAATATGGCAACCTAACACCAGTAGTTTTATTTGCACACAGTTAAATGGTTTCTAGTATTGCTATTTAACACGAATAATTCTATTAAACATTTTTTATTCGTTTGCACACAGTCAAATGGTTCCAAGTTTTGCTATGTTATACTACTAATTCATTTTAAATTTTATTTGTTTACACACAAATGGTTTCAAGTATAGTAGATGATTAAACAGTTTGACCCATTGATTGGACTCTAACAGGTACCACATAGCACTAATACCCTTGGGAAAGGTATGAACCCAATTATTCTCCCTCCAGATATGGGTAAATAGTAGGGCAGAGTAGGTTCTTCAGCCTTGGTGAGGCAACTAGTCAAGGAGAAGGAAAACTCTGAATTCAAAACCTGTTAAACTCCGGTTAAAAATTGACCTTTTGTTTTATCCTGTCCGAGCGGAGGAGTTGGTAATTATAAACAGGTACCACAACTCCGGGTCAGAGTGGATCTGGGAGTAATAGCAATGAAGGAATAGTGTACATTCCCAAGAGCCCCGTGACTAGAGCCTCACCATCAAAGTGATTTAGTGTCATATTCAGGATACTAGTTGGTGCGTGTTTTAAACCATTGTACAGATGAGGGTGTGTATTCTACAAACCCACCTGACTGTGCTTTCGAATATGATTGTTTCTATTCACGTCTCCAACATACAATAATTATTAAATCCTTCCACGAAAAAGAATATTTATATGCATATCTTATCTAAATGATAATATAAAAAAATGATCAAATATATATCCCCACTTAAATAAAGCAAACAGGCAGATGTTGTTTTACTCATAATGGTAGCATATTAAGATAATTTAAAATGCAGACATCATTTATTTATGACCAACAATATTGTAAAATTTCAAGTTTCAAAGAACAACCTAATACGAGAAAGCATTAATATTAACCATAAAAATGATTATGTCAGCAAATTTTGTTGATATAAATTGTTTGTTTGCTTTCACATATAAACACCATACGAATATTAGGAGCAAAGCCATCTAATCTATTACGTTATAAAGGTTACTTCTCAATTCAACAGTTTCCCTTTGGCAGATTTGTCACAAATTTCCTATAAACACCACCCTTTAGTTTATGGATAGCGAAACATTTTTTTTCAAGAAAAATGCAAGGGGGTATTTGATGAGTCAATGTACTGAGGATAAGCTTT
Source organism: Sepioteuthis lessoniana (assembly GCA_963585895.1). NCBI lineage: Eukaryota > Metazoa > Mollusca > Cephalopoda > Myopsida > Loliginidae > Sepioteuthis > Sepioteuthis lessoniana. Next base: position 101,747,079 of record OY757910.1, read on the forward strand.
TTGGTACATACCAAAATAGCTTTATCTGGAATAACTTCCGACAATGATTTCGACCATACTACTTATCCAGAAGCGTCCAGAGTGTCTTGTTTTGTATTCTGTGATGTTTTACAGGTTGGGAAGTAAACAGCTATACATCTGCTGTTTTGTTGGCTGCAGCTTCAAGGATCTGTTTACAACATTACGAATATTCCTAGTGTAGTTCATTCGCGGATCATTAAATAAGTTTCCAGACTTTTTTTTCGTTTGGACACTTTTATTGATAGTACACACATTAAACTCTAGTCCCCTTTCGAAGTAATCTCCTCTGGCTGCAATGCATTTGTACCGTTCCTACAACTTCTGGAAGACCCCACGGAAGTCCTCTTGTGTGATCGTGTTAGTGACCTTCGTCACAGCTATCTTTCATCTCCTCAAATGTCTCATAACGACAGCCTCTTAGCTTAGGGAATAACAAAAAGTCACAGGGAGAAAGGTCTGGACTATAGGGAGGCTGAGGAACTGTCTTGATACCCATCTTGGTCAAATAGTCTGTGACAAGGATGGAGTTGTTGACTGGTGCATTGTCCAGGTGGAAATGCCACTGACCCAATTTGAAGAGTGCCGGCCTCTTCCGACGGAATGTCTTTCTGAACTCCCTTAAAGCCTCAACGTAGTAACCCTAACCCTAACCCTTTGGCCAATCAACTCTGGTGTATTGACTTCCTTACTCCTCCCACACCTCTCATCATCCCTCACAGACTCCCTGCCTTCCTTGAATCTCTTTTGCCTCTCAAAAACTGATGCTCGATTCATGCAAGATGGTCAAAAAGCAGTCTGAAGCATTCCATACGTTTCTGTGGCATTTTTTCAAGTTTGAAACAGAATTTTATTGCATATCGTTCTTATAAAGTGTCCTCACGTCCAGATTACATTTTTGAAATTCAGCAGCTGTGACAATCAGGCTTTAGTAGAGTGCATTCCAATTCCTGCTGTAGCTGTTCATTTGAACCTGAAATCATAAA
>OY757910.1:101753082-101820582 GCA_963585895.1 Sepioteuthis lessoniana
TAAAACAAGCCAAACCAGATCTCTTTACTATGGACGATCATTTTCTTAAGTTTAACACTTTTGCCTGCCTTCCAAATGTAATTCTGTATCTAATCTTTCGATTATCTATTCAGGTTAGATAAAAAAAATTAAAAAAAAACTTGTTAGAATACTAAGCAAAAATCTGTATTTGGTAGCTCTGAGAATTGATCCATAGTTAAATTATATTCATAGAATTTATATTATAATTAATTGAAAATAAAGAGGAACTGTCGAAAAATTGAAATCCAATGGTTACATTTCTTGAGAAAATAACATGAACGAAGTGAGCGCGAACAAAGACCTCTTTCAATTAATATCATTACTTTTATCATCGCTTGTGAGTTTTTCCCACCAGCGTTAGCTGATGGTTTCTCACAGGAATTTAAGTGTCAGTTAGTCTTCTCAAGTCACCAGGACTCGACTCAGTATTCAGACCGATCTCAATAATGCCGTAGTTTGGATAGTCTCCACTTGCTTTGTTATTTTTATGTTCTCCAGTATTTTTACCAATCCTTTTGTGATTTATCCGTGTGCACCAATTACAATTGGTACCACTGTCACCTTCACGTTCCATAATTTTTTAGTTTTCTAGCAAGGTCTAGATATTTATGTCTCTTTTTGTTTTCTTTTATTATCATCATTATTATTATAAAATCATTCATTTTCTAATTTAGGCGATCTTAACGGCATTATTCTAGCAACCCTGTCTGCATCAATATACTTCTGAAAATGTAATGATTGTTGGGTAAGTAAAAAGTCTGCAATATTTGGTAACGTGAGGCACAATTCGACACCTCTAGATAGTGAGATGCAGTGCTCGTCAGATACTTCCGGAATGTTACAAATCGAATTTTCCTCTATAGCTTGGGATAAAGCCTCAGAATCCACGGTTTGAATGATCCCTGATCTTCTTGCGACTCTGGTGGATTTCCTTGTATCATCTTGTAATTGTATTTTTATTATTATCTGTGCCTTCACCCTTCACACAGCGTATATTCTTCGTTGCTTCCGCGGTGTTATAGTCCACTTAAAACCCTAATGAATTCATCTGTGTGGCTTTCAAATTACATATAGAGTGAAGCAATGCAGAACGTGTCAGTGCACCAACTACCGCGATGCTACTACGCCCGGTGGGTACTAAGGCTTTATCTGCTTCAGTCATAAACAACGCGTACCAAAATATTGCAAATATTTTGATTCACTTTCGTAACATAGTTTCAAAAGTCGAATTTTTGTATAGACAGATGCTTTCATTTATAAATGCCTGAGTGCTTGAGCTAAGAAGGGGTGAGAATTAGATTTGTACATTCAGAGGTTGTAAGTTGGACAGAGCGATTAAGTTTATTTTCTAAATATTTGCTTCTGTTTTCTTAGAGTATACAATTCGGTAAAGACACATCTGCAAATTTAATCTAAACGTTTATCATTCGTTGTCATTAGAAGCAACAGAAAACATACTGGGAATCGAATTTTATGTTTCTCAAATTATGTCGAAAAACAAAATAAATGTCTACTCCTCGTCTGAATTTTGTTAGATTATATTTTCGTCACATTTTTCAGCTTCTAATGTTTCGTAATAAGCATGCCATAGTTGACCTCTTAATTCTCTGATCCTTTCATCTGAAAGCCGTAGACAACCATTGCTTGATACATTAGTATGTGGCTCAGTTTTAATAGTCTATCCTTCTAGAATATCCCCTTCTATCACCTCGGTTTTGTGTCAGTATTCCCAGGTCAGTTTTAATGGTCTATCCTTCTAAAATATACCTCTCCACTATCTCCAACTAAATACATCATGTAACTCCCCAATACTAATAGGCGGAGCGGACGTATCACTCAGACATGTCACAATAGCCCAAGATGGGAAACGGGGCTAGAAAGTGTTTTATCAGCATAATTCAATTAATGTGAACGCTTGCAAAATTCCACAGGAATCACAAGGACCATCATAACGAATGAGAGGAGGTTTCCAAGAATAAAGAGACTCAAAAACCGGAGGTGACGTGTATAACTGGGAATATACATGTTTTGTCATAACAAAAGCTCACAATAGCATTTTTGTTTTGCTCGGCTACTTTGTTTTAAGAAATATCACTCTTCATGTGTTACTTATTCCCAAAGCCATCCCTGTCGAAGGAGAGTAGTGGTACTATCTAACCCATAGCTGCTGGGAGAAGAGGGCTTATACCTTTCCACACGGCTATTTCACTAAATATAACATTACTACTGGGGCTGGAAGTTGCTTATTACAATGTAACCGTCTTGTAGGTTAGCCAATAAACTACGGAGGAGCTCCCTAAACAAGACGGACGCTGTAAAAAATAAGCACTTTCTTAAAAAAACTTAAAAATCAATAAGATCACACCTTGCTGAGATAAAGCACAATGTGAGAATATATATATATATATATATATAATGGAAGAATAAAGTTAGGAGAAATATTTTTTTGTAGTAATTAATTTTTTTATTGGCGCTGAAGTTGTTTAGGTCGTCGTCAAAAGCAAAAGATTTTTTCAGTAAGATTTTCAAGTTTTTGTAAAAATTCCCAAAAGAGTTGAGAGACATGTCGGCTAGTGATGGACTGTAGAATACACAGCTTGCATCTCTGAAGATGGGTCAGACTCCCTTCTTCAATGACTGTCCCGGATGTGACATTAAACAATCAGTAATGCTGGAGCCTTGGGAAATGCAGTGTACACCTTTATTGCAATCACACCCTGGTCCACTTTAGCCCGGAGTTGTAGCACCTGAAATGGTCCCATCTATAGGTTAAATAAGAAAGTTTGACATTTAAAATGGGCGTAAACAAATGAATTATGCTAAATTGAAACTAGAAATACAACTGTTTGATCATTAAACTGTATGTAAACAACTGATAGATGTTTAATTGAATCGTTAGTGATACATAACAATACTTTCATCTATATAACTTTGTTGATCTTTGTTTTAAAACATATATATCTAATATATATAAATAAACCAGATACGGCATTTAAAAACACACAATAGTTGATATGCCATGAAATCAAACCCTACCAAACGAAATGATTTGATGTGGCTTAAAGAAATGGGGAAAAGGAAAAAATAACGTACTATTTATGGAAGGAAAATTGTAATTTGAAATCCAAGTATTTGATTAAGATTTTATGATCACAGCTATCGTAAACACCTGACAAATTTATCTACACTTGGAAGATATTTGTAAGACATGGGTGGGGTATTTTCATATCATTCTGACTGTAAGTCAAATATCTAACTTTGACATTGATTATTTTGAGGTTCATCTTGAAAACCACTATAACTGTCCTTATTTCAGAAGTCTTTTAAGCATCGTTTAGCTTTATATATATATATATATATATATATATATATATATATATATATATATATATGATAGTTTGGATCGAATTTAAAGTCCGATTGTGGAGAATATACTACTGATGAAAAAAAATCTAATGTCGATAAGAATATGATAGCAGAAATTTAGACGCAGTTTCTTCCAAGCAGCGATTGTTTCGATACTGCTTTATGGATGCACTATATGGACACTAACTAAACGGCAAGGGGAAAAACCTAGACGACAACTACACAAGAATGCTGCGAGCAATATTGAACAAGTCCTGGAAGCAAGACCCCACAAAACAGTAGCTGTACGGCCATCTACTACCCATTTCGAAAACTATCGAAGTTAGACAAACCAGACATGCAGGACACTGCTGGAGAAGTAGGGGCGAGCTCATAAGTGATGTACTTCTGTGGACTCCATCACATGACCATGCAACAGCCGGGCGGCCAGCTCGAACCTACATACCGCAGCTGTTAGGATACGGGGTGTAGCTCTGGGGACCTACTGGAAGCGATGAACTATAGGGAGGGGTGGTGAGAGAGGGTCAGGGATATCTGTGTTGATGGCGCGACAAGATGATGATGATGATGATGAATATAGACACATTTGCTTACAAGAAACTTATTCGATTTGTCAAAAAGCTTACAAAAGTTGAGAAAGCGTACACATTGAATCAATGTAGCTTGGTAACTGTTACTTTCACGCCTACACGATTTTCGTTCCCTCTATATCAGCGATATTATGCACACTTTTTTATGAATATAGAGAATTATTATTATTAATATATAGTTATATGAATATATATGTGTGTGTTTGTATGTGTGTGTGTGTGTGTGTGTGTGAGAGAGAGAGAGGGGGAGAAAGAGAGTGAAGGAGAAAGTGCGTGTATCTGTATAACTGGCACTATATATATATATATATATATATATATATAATGAAGTCATGCTGTTTGCAAGGAGTTCTCAGACTCCCTTTCACCATCTGCTCCTAATATTGGCAGGTTTTCTAAATGGAACCCCCTAATCCCTAAAATTTTGGGTGAAAACATTTTTCTTTTCTTCTACAAGGATGGTTTTGGAATTACATTACACATAAAATTTGATATGCCATTAAAATATAGATATCTGATTGTTTCCGTAAGTGTTAAATGGTTACGTTTTTGTTAAGAATCATTTTCAAAGAGACATAAAGCAGGTGTTAGTATCTCGGTAAATTGAAATGGAATCAGACAAACGAAAAGGTATGATGAATTTGTCCTACATTCTCCAGTCTGAACATCAATATTAAACATTCTCCTTTAAAATATTATTTAATTTAGGAAATAATGAATACCTCTACAGAAAAAAAATGCCTGGGGTAAATTGCTTCAGAACGAACATCGCTAACTGAAAGACAATAAAATTCTTTACCGAATATTCTCCCATTATTCATACCAGCATTAAAGACTGACTTAGGCTAAACAAGTAACTGTATGTCTCCTCAAAGCTATAGAATTCTGACCAGTATCCTTGGCGATTTTTCATTAATTTGCGATTGTTCAGTTTTCATAAGACCTACACTGAAAACCAAATGACACCAAGTCTCCTTAGTGTTTCGGAAATCAATCTTAGTCTTCTTGGCGTCTTCAAATCTGTCCACATGTCTTTTCTTGATCGGTTGGTTAGTTGGTTGGTTGGTTTAAGACGTATCAACCCCTTTCGAGTTATCTAACACCTAATTAAATTCTAAATAATTCATTTTTGTATAAGTATACTTTTAGTTTACATACAATTAACATATCAAAACAGTTATATTTTTTAAAAAATTCAGTTTAGCATTAATACAGTTTTGTTCTATTGGATCCATAGATAGGACCCTATCAGGTGCAACTACAGGACATCATATAATGTTTAGAAAAAGCAATAGAAATATTTTGTAAGGTTGAATAGTATAATTATGTTCTTTTTCAAGAATGGCTTTGGCATTAAATAACCCAAGAAAGTTTATATATAGGATGTTTCTATATACATGGGACCATCTTAACTGCTAATAACACTACTAATAATAATGCTGTGTTATTTTTGTTTCAGATTTGAAATTAGTATGCTATAACAACTATTAATATTTGATCACAATGCCTTGAAGAAGAAGAGGAAAAATATTTTGCGTCACGGCTTTATTGTCAAAATCATTCAAAGCTGTTTAAAAATAGATGCAACCCATTAATATGATAATTGTTTATTACTGAGACGAGAAACTAAAAAAAGATTGCATGTCCTGGAAGCTAATATAATAACAATTTTAAAAAAGACATTGATTTGATGTCTCTAGCTCAAGGGGTGTGTTTTTTACTGGATGTGGTCCAAATGGCCGCTATTGCGCTGGTTTCAGTAATAATTAATTACCATATTAATGGGTTTGCATCTATTTTGAGACACTGTGTACCATTAAACAAAAAAATTAAAACAAAACAAAACAAAACCAATAATTTTTACATAGGTGTGAACTTTTATATATTTCTATCTAATACTAATAATTATATAATTTCAAATAATTATTTCGATTAAATAAAACCATTTATTTGCACACTGTTATTTGGTTTTAAGTAACTAAAAATAATCCTTCATGAATAATTTTAGCTTCAAGTACCTATTCGTAATGTAAAGATTTTACAATTACATATGATTAAGAATTCCTGTGGAATATCGATAAATTTTAAATCGTTTAATTTGAGTGCACCTGTGAATAATCGAAATGAAAGGGTACTTCATTCTTCTCAGTACTCTGGAATTATTGCCTCACAATCAAATCAGTTTAATGCCAAATGCTACTTTTTCTTTTTGGCATTAAATCTAATCCGACTGCAGGAAGTTTAATCAGATTATTCTTAACCCTACTCATAGAACTCGTTAGCTTAGAGTAAATTCCAACGGAATATAAGATATTTATTCTTCGGGATTTATGAAATTTTTAATAAATTATTAGAATCAAATAATAACACATGAAACAGTATTATAATTATCACTACGTGACATTTATCACCGTTAGACTATGGTCTTTCATTAGAATCTCAGTGACAGCAAGTCTCCTCAAATATACAGGACTCTTCTCCTTATCTGGTCGATCTTAATAATGCTGTGATTTGGATGATATTGACTCGTCCTCTGATTTCTAGCTCATCCAGTCCCCTTATAAAGCCTTCGAAGACAGTTCCGAGCGTTATCGATTATAATTATTATCGTCGTCAACTTCACGCCCCATAGATTTTTATTTCCTTAGAAATATCCAAACATTGTCTCTTTTTTCGTTTTCTTTGATTTTCTCTCTATTATCCACCGAAAAAGCAAAATCCACTATTCGGCAGATTCTCTTTTTTTTCTTTTTTGTCTTTATTAATTGCAACTAAGCGTGATTTTCTGCCTGGAAATAAGTGAGGTGTTAGTATTTCCAAATCCGAAAGAATTTGGTGTCTCTCATTCTCCAGAATGGATTCTAGTTTGTGCATATACCATTTTGGAAGTAAATATGGATCGAAATCCGACAGTATAAAGAAAGAAGAAAAACAGAATAATCCAAATTAGATAAATTTATTTTCATGTAAAACCAACGTTAAACGTTCATTTAGCGTTCTTAAAACAAACTGTAAATATAAAAATTTACTTATCTCTGCATGTTTCTCCGAAAACAGGAGGATTTTTCTGATGTCTTAGGGGTCCAAAATTTTCAAATATCATTCCACGTGCCAAACACGTACTTAATACTTTGAAATTACGAAAGCTAAATGCACTCATATCTTTGTCGTTATATACATTTTATTTGCTCCTGTAATCTCGACAATTTGCGAACAATTTCCATGATATCAAAGTTCTGATGAAGGTTATTAAAACCAAAACATTTACCGATGGCTTTACATCAAAATAAATTAATCTAATTTGGATTATTGTGCTTTTCTATTTTTTTCATATACCATTTTGTATTATGGTCAAAATTCAAATACTTGCACAATTTCCTGTGGATCTCGTCATGTCTACTCTTGTTCTCCCTTTGTGGTAGTTTATTATTATTATTATTATTATAATTATTATTATTATTATTATTATTTACTCATTAGAGTTTTCACATCAGCGTAAGCTGATGGTATTTCACTGGAGATTGAGTGACAGCAAATCTCCTCAAGTCTCCAGGACTCTTCTCAGTATTCTGGCCGTTTTCAATAATGCTGTTTGGATGGTCTCCACTCGGCCGCCAACTTCCAAATCCTCTTGGCCCTTTCATAATCCTTTAGTTACCGTGCAAAATCACCAATCACAATTGGTATAATTGTCACCTTCATGTTCCATAGATTTTTTCACTTCTCTAGCAAGGTCGAGGTACTTATCTCTCTTTTCACATTCTTTCAGTTTTATTCTGTGGTCAGCCGGGAAAGCAAAGTCGACAGTTTTGCAGATTTTCTTTTTTTTGTTTTGTTTGTTATTATAAGATCCGGTCTTCGGGCCGAGATTAGGTGTTCCGTTTGTATATCAAAGTCCCACATGAGTTTGTGAGTGTCATTTTCTAGGACAGGTTCAGGATTATTATTATTATTATTATTATTATTATTATTATTATTTACTCCTTTAGAGTTTTTCACATCAGTGTTAACTGATGGTTTTTCACTGGAGTTTGAGTGACAGCAAGTCTCCTCAAGTCTCCAGGACTTGTCTCAGGATTCTGGCTGTTCTCAGCAATGCTGTCATTTGGATAGTCTCTACCCGTCCGCCAACTTCCAAATCCTCCAGGCGTTTAAATAATCCTTTAGTTATTGTGCCAAAAGCACCAATCACAATTGGTACAATCGTCTCTTTCATGTTCCATATTATTATTGTTATTAATAATAATAGTAGTAGTAGTAGTAGTAGTAGTAGTAGTAGTAGTAGTAGTATACTCCTTTAGAGTTTTTCACACCAGCAATAGCTGATAGTCTTCTACTGGAGTTTAAGTAAGACTAAGCCTCCTCGAGTCTCTTGAACTCTTCTCAGAATTCTAGTCGATCTTAATAATGTTGTCATCTTGATTGAAACAACTTGTTCTTTTATTTCTATGCCGTCCAGTCCCTTTACCAATCCTTTTATCATTATTCCGAGTGATCGAATGACAAATAGTATCACCGTCACCTTCATGTTTCGTAGTTTTGTTTCTAGTTCTCTACCAAGGTCAAAGTACTTATCTATCTTCTTGCTTTCTTTTAATTTTACTCCATAGTCGACCGTCGGTGAGTTCTATTATTCTTTTTTCTTCTTTTTCTTCTTATCATTTTATTCATTTGAGAGTTTTCACACCAGAGTTAGCTGATGGTTTTCCATTGGAGTCTGAGTGACAGCAAGTCTCAGTAAGTGTCCTCAAGTCTCTAGGACTCCTCTTAGTATTCATGTGGATCTCAGCAATTCTGTTGTTTAGATGGTCTCCATTCGTCCTCTTATTTCCAAGTCTTCCAGTTTCTGTACCAATCATTTGGTGACTGTACCGAGGGCTCTAATTACGGTTTGTATCAACGTTGCTTTCATGTTACATAGCTTTTTTCCCTTCTCTCACAAGGTCTAGGTACTTACCTATCATTTCAATTCCTTTGATTTTTATCTGTTGGTTCTTTTTTTTTTATATACTCACTAGGTCTGGTCGTCTGGCCGAGATTTGATGATCCGCTTGTATCTCAAAATCTCAAAGACCTTTGTGCATCTCATTTTGTAGCACGGATTCCGGGATGTGTACATACCATTTGATCCTATGATCAAATTTAAACTTATTGCACAATTCCTAATGGATCATGTTCCCCTCCCAGTTGTGCAAACAAATTATTATTTTAAACAAATATGGAATAGCAATTGATGAGGATATTTCAATTGAACGTTGAAAACATGGTTATAATTATAATCAAGTATTTAGAAACTAATCAGTTTTCTGTTGATTAATTTCTAAATGTTTGATAAAATTTGATTAACTTATTTATTAACCAATAAAAAAAATCGACATACAGTTAAGCAAATAAACCAAACCAAAAGATCTAACTATAAATATATACACTCTAAAAATATCAATATATTTAAATTGTTAAGTTTATTCTTTTTTCTTTTTTGCTTAATCGCATATCAACGATCGTAGGTTATTTTATGACAAAGACATCTTTTGTGGAAAACAGTAGTGATACTGGGGGTGTCCTCGTGGTGTAATGGTTAAAGCGATGGACTGCGGAATCGTATTAAGCGAGTTCGTACTCCAGTCGCACTATTACGTTAACTTTCGGGCAAATACCCTTGGGAAAGGTATGAACCCCCTTATCCTCCCACCTATGGGTAAAATAGTACCACTACTGTTCTTCTAGGAGAATGGCTTTGGCATTAAGTAACCTAAAAAGAGTTGATATGCCATTAAACAAAGAAGCCTAACCAAACCAATACTGTTCTTCTATGAGAATGGCTTTGGCATTAAATAACCTACAAAGGTTGATATGCCATTAAACAAAGAAACCAAACCAAACCAGTTGTGATACTGGAGGTGCCTATGGTGTAATGGTTATCGTCGTAGGAAATAGACACGGAGCCACGAGTTCAAACCCTGGACGAGACTGATTGCATTTCACATTGCACTAATACCCTTGGGAAAGGTATGAATCCAATTATTCTCCCTCCAGCTATGGGTAAATAGTAGGACAGACTGGGTTCTTCAGCCTTGGTGAGGCAACTAGTCTAGGAGAAGGAAAACCCTGAATTAAAACCTGTTAAACTCCGCTTAAAAATTGACCTTGTGTCATATCCTGCCCGAGTAGAGGGGTTGGTAAATATGGTAGTGATACTATCTAACCCAAAGCTGGGTTGTATTACATCTTTTTTTTGTTGTTGGTTTTATTTTTTTTTTATTTATTTATTTTGTGTGTGTGTGTGTGTGTGTGTGTGTATGTATGTGTGTGTGTAAAATTTATTTTTTCTTCATTTTTCATGTCTGATATGCATAATGAAAATTTAATACTGCTGGGCTAACGACTGATTTGCTTTGTAGTTGGCCCTAGTGGATTTTAAATACACAAAATGTATGAACGCTATTCAACTACGTTTAGCTCTCTATTCTCTTGACAATCAAGTCGACACACTCATTAATCTTTCTTTTTCACAACAAATCTATGAGACTTTTACCAAGAGTAAAATCTTTTATGTTTGGTCATCAATTTCCTCGAGTTTAGATCCAAAATATTGTGTTGCCCGCAGCTCAAATTTAGTAAGGTCTCCATATAATTTAATCCGGATAATGTCTACCCAATTCTCAGTCACTGTTCTCTCTATTCTCTCAGACTGCAGAAAGGTCTCTGGTTTCTTTCGATGATTTACAGACAAGAATATAGATTCTGCTGTTTGTAAAATGGTTACAAAAGTGCGATTCGAATTTCATGTTCCACAGTATTCACATTTGACAGAAAATGTCTTGGTAATTTTTTTCTTAAAATAAATAGGTCTGCAAATGAATTTGAATGTTGTACTTTACGTTTTATTTCGTATAGCTTTGTTCAACAGGTGTTTTAGACTTTATGTCTGTCTTCTGGAGTCTAAAATTGTTAGGGCAGTTTTTTCTGGATTTTAAATTCCGAGATTTGCTTCAGTGAATGCCCTGTTGGAGTTAATCATCCGTGAAAATCTTCGGCCTCTGCAGATGTTTTCCTGTATATAATTACTAGAGTTAATCTGTGTGTGTATGTGTGTGTGTGTATGTGTGTGTGTGTGTATGTTTGTATGTGTATGCGTGTGTCCATTTACACACATATATTTTCAGGCTTGTTGTTTTTTCCTTTATCTCCCTTACTTCCAATATATATATATATATATATATATATGCATCTCCGAGGGTTCAGCACTCGAGCAGAGAATTACCGCTTTTCACTTACACGCAAATACAAAGTTCTTCTCATGAATTAAGTACCACGGAAGCCGTTTGCAGATATGTTTATACGTAAAAATTTCTTCGCTTACACTGAGGATAACGAAAGGTCTGCAGTAAGATATCAGCCTGGCGAACAGTCAGCCGGTTTTAGATCCCAGCTTTAAACATCTCTCGTGTCTAGCCACAAACGAAAATCTTCGTCTGTTGATGTCAATATATATATATATATATATATATATATATATATATATATATATATATATATATATATATAATTTGAAAACAATAGTTTGGACATTCTAAACATGCCTAAGCTCATCTTTTTGGAAACTGTTAAATGTTTAGAAGTATTCCTACTTAATATGAATAATTCTATCAAGTAATAATCATTAGTTTGGGCACAGTTAAATGGTTAAACTATTCTATTTGACAGATCTATAGAAATCTAACAGTAACTAAAACTTCCAGCCAGAGTGGACCTGGAATAATGGCAATATAGCCGTTAGGATAATCGTGTTTACTCTCTGGAATATCAATTACTTGAGCATGAGTCTCTAATCCTTTATTGGACGGATTTCTCAAACCTTTACAGTCTGTAACCCACAAAGCTCTAACCAGTTGGATGAGGGGTTGCAATTTTAAATGAACGGTAAACAAAGCAGCTGGATTTACTAGGAAACAATCGTTAATCATTAATGAGACATCTGATATCATTCTCAATCAGAAAAAGATGCAAGATATCAAAATGAAATGATGAGGTTGACTGAAGGGTTACATTGGCATTTGCAATGCTTCATTTTTGAAAATAACTTCTCTTAAGGAAAAGTACAGAGTGCGGAAGCAAAATATGGAATAATTTTTAAAACCTTTTTATAGAAAAATTTTAGAGAAGAAAAGCGATAAATCTAGATTTTCATGATTTGCAATATTATTCAAACACTCATATAATCTCTGACTTGCTAAACACCAAAACCAAGCCAAAGTTTCTTTATCTACCATATTCAAAGTAAAGAAAAAAAGTTACAGAAAATGGGGCTTTTTAAGGAATAGCGAGGAACGGAGGATTGAACAAAAACGAAAAAAAATGCTTTTTAACGTCTCTCGGCGATTAAGAAGAATCCAACAATGTCACTAAGGAAGCACGTGAATGAATTAAAAGTCCACAAGGAAATTGTGAGCACAGCGATTAATTTAAGTCCAGACCTTAAGCCTCCTTGATTACGCTATATGGGGCGTTTTAGAGAACAAAATAAATGCAACTTCCCATCGAAATATTGGTTCGCTTAAAACTGCTATTGAGGTGAAACGGACTAAAATATCTGAAGAATTTATTTTGAAGGCATGCAAATATTTTCGAAGTTATTTTGATAAAATAATTTTAAAAGATAGAGGCCATATTGATCAAATTTACTGTTTTGTGAATATTTTCATGTTTTTTTTATTTATTCTTCCAAATTAAGATTAATCTTGTTTAATAATGGAAGAATAGTGCATTGAATTGCGAGGCATACTCCTCTTTTGAGGGTGTGTCGACCGATCACCGAATAGTCACGGCGAAAATACGGTTAAGCCTACGAAAAAACGACAAACGAACAGCGACCACCAAACACTATGACTGGGCCCTATTAAACAACAAAGATTTAAGAGATAAATACGTATTAGAATTAAGAAACAGATTCGAAACACTACAAGAAAAGACGGAAAAAAGTACACCAAACGACAAATACGAAAATTTCGTCAATGCACACCTTGAGGCAGCAGCAAAATACATTCCACCAAAAATAAAAACTAAATATAGAGTCCCATGGGAAACTTTAGCGGTGAGAGAAAAACGTGCACTAGTGAAAACAGCCTCCAAAAACTATCGAAAAAACCCAACAAACACAAATGCCTTAAAACTAAAAACGGCACAATATCAATTAGCAGGCATATATATAAAGGAACAGACAGAATACATTCAAAATCAGATAGATAAGATTAGAGACTCGGTGGAAGATAGACAATCTAGAATTGCCTGGCAAACAATAAACGAAGTGAGCAGAAGAAAGAACACAGCCAAAGCAAAACTTAAAGCAGCAAACCAACAAGAAAGAATAAAACTGTGGAAACAGCACTTCGAAAACTTACTTGGAAACCTACCAAAAATAACGCCTGAACCAATCACCAGAATAATTAGCAAACAATTAGACATTAAACTTAGACCGTTCACACAAGAAGAACTCGACTCGATTCTCAGAAAAATTAAAAATAGGAAAGCTGCAGGACTGGACGAAATACCCCCGGAAGTATGGAAGACTAGACAATTCGACGACATACTGCTCCGACACTGCAACGCAGTATACAATCAAAATCCGATAGATAGATGGACGAAGGGATGCATACTCCCCTTCCCTAAAAAGGGGGACCTCGGATTAGCCAAAAACTACCGAGGCATAACACTTACATCCATAGCTGCCAAAATCTACAATGCCCTACTACGAAACAGAATAGAACCCAAAATCGACAACATACTTAGAAAAAACCAAAATGGCTTCCGAAGAAATAGATCTACGACCTCACAAATATTAACCATCCGCAAAATCCTTCAAGGTGTACGGGCAAAGAACCTACAAGCGACATTAATATTTGTCGACTTTACCAAGGCTTTCGACTCCATTCACAGAGGAAAGATGGAACAAATCCTACTAGCGTACGGCATACCTAAAGAAACCGTAGCGGCAATAACGATTCTCTATAGAAACACTAAAGTAAAAGTACGATCACCAGATGGAGACACAGAAAACCTCGACATAGTAGCAGGAGTACTACAAGGGGACACGCTGGCTCCGTACATCTTTATCATTTGTCTAGACTACGTACTTAGAACATCGATTGACAAAATCAAAGAGAATGGCTTCGAACTGACGAAGAAAAGAAGCAGAAGATACCCCGCAACAACAATTACCGACGCCGACTACGCCGATGACATAGCGATACTGGCAAATACACCTGACCAAGCCGAAACACTTCTGCATAGTTTGGAACGAGCAGCAGCAAGCATAGGCCTCCATTTTAATGCACATAAAACGGAATATATGTGCTATAACCAAACGGGGGACATCTCCACTCTAGAAGGAACCCCTCTTAAACTAGTAGACATCGAAACGAGGTTAACGAAAGCATGGACAGCTATCAATAGGCTATCGACTATATGGAAATCAGACCTAACCGATAAAATGAAACGCAGTTTCTTCCAGGCAGCGGTCACATCGATACTGCTATATGGATGCACTACATGGACGCTAACAAAACGGCTGGAGAAGAAACTAGATGGCAATTACACAAGAATGCTGCATGCAATCCTGAACAAGTCCTGGCAGCAACACCCCACAAGACACCAACTGTACGGCCACCTGCCCCCTATCACGAAAACTATTCAAGTTAGGCGAACCAGACATGCAGGACATTGCTGGAGTAGCAGAGATGAACTCATAAGAGATGTACTCTTATGGATCCCCACACACGGCCGCGCAAAAGCAGGACGACCAGCACGAACGTACATTCAGCAGCTATGTGAGGATACAGGTTGTTGTCCTGAAGACCTGCCTAAGGCGATGAACGATAGGGAGGAGTGGCGAGAGAGGGTCAGGGATATCCGTGCTGCCAGCACGATATGATGATGATGATGATTGTTTAATAATATCATTATTCTTGAATATTCCGAATTTTTCTTCAGTACCCGGTAGACTTCAACATTTGTCCTACTTTTTAGATATGGGTGATATATTTAACACATAGATATCACCCCTAACACGTGCTACTTCCAGATAAGAGAAGACCTGGGTGTAATTGCAATGAAGTGGTAGTTCACGATCCCCAGATCTCCAGATGTGGAGCTTTGCCAACAGATGCAGTTTGGTGTCATATCCACGATACTCTGATCTTCAGTAGAACTCTGAAAATCGAGTACTACTTTTCTATTCAAATTCCAAAAAGGAAATAGGATTTTCCTGTTTGAGGCAAAAATTTCACTTCTTTTACTCCAAGAATTGACATTAGATACCTATCTTTGAATAGTTCTTTTTTTAGTATCCCTACAAGTCATTATTGTTTAATCAGATGCTTGTCTCTAAAGGTTACAAGCAACATGTTCTCTTTTGAGGGGGTAGGAATAATGATGGCATTTAACCGGATATTATCAATTTTATTTCGCATAATTAGTCTAAGGGGATGTCCTCGTGGTGTAATGGTTAAAGCGATGGACTGAGAAGTCGTAGTAAGCGAGTTCGTACTCCAGTCGCGCTATTACGTTCACTTTCGGACAAATACCCTTAGGAAAGGTATGAACCCCCTTATCCTTCCAGCTATGGGTTAAATGGTACCACTACTGTTCTTTTAGGAGAATAGCTTTGGCATTAAATAACCAAAAAAGTGTTGATATGCCATTAACCAAAGAAACCAAACAAAACCAAACCTAATCAGTCTGATCTGTCTATTTATAAACGACGGACTTTACATGTTGAGGAAGGCAGTGACCGCATGATACGATATTCAGTTACAGATAAGACGAGGCTGAAATAACTATATGGTCAGCTAGCAAGTTAGATAGATAGATAGATAGATAGATCTGTTGTTTACATTGATAGGTAAATAAACAGATAAACAAACTGAGGATGGTGGAAAGATGAGATGAATAAACATATATTTTGCATGTAAAGGAAAGCAGTGACCGCATGATATGATCTTCATCTAAAGAAAAGCTAGATAAGACGCAGCTGAGAAAAGTACATAATCTGCTGGTTATCTATCTAACAAGCATGACCTAGATTGACAAATAGACAGAGAATATAGTGGGGGAGCAAGATGAATAAATAGAGGTATACGTAATCAGAGCAAAATAGGCAAAAAGAATAAGAGTCGAATAGGTATATATGATTTTTGAATAAATACACACAAACACCCCCATGTATATATAAATATATATATATATATATATATATATATATATATATATATATATAAACACGCAAACATATATATATGTACATATATATATATATACATATGTGTGTGTGTGCGCACGCGCGTGTGTGTGTGTGTACAACCCAAAGAAGATGAGTTTGGAATAATTAAATTTGAGAATATATATATATATATATATATATATATATATATATATAAGAAGATTATAATCCTTTGGAGTGTTCAATGTATGATAATATATATATAAATTGATAAAATTCATACAGAGTAAATTCATATAATTAAAAGAAAAACTGGACAGACCGTCATTTGCGTTTTTAATATATGTATATATATTTTAGATATATGAAACCAGACATTGACTTTACATCCAGTTTTGACACCAACTTCTTGTCTGTATCTTTTTGTCACCTCTTTCTTTCTTTATCATTCTTTAAACGAGCTGGAATCCATTGAAAGAATATATTTATATTTTTTCTCCATTATGATTGGTTTCTCTGGCTTCTTTGTTTTAATGGCATATCAACCTTTGTAGGTTATTTAAAATCAAAGCCATTCTCATAGAAGAAGAGTATTGGTACTATTTAACCCATAGCTGGGAGGATAAAGAGGTTCATAACTTTCCCAGGTGTATTTGCCCTTAAGTGAACGTAATAGCGTGACTGGAGTACGAAATCGCTTACAACAATTCCGCAGTCCATCGCTTTAACCATTAGACCACGGGGACACACCCATCTCCATTATGAGATGGCTATCTGAATTGGTTGGTTTTTCATATGGAGTGGTCTTTTGAAATAAATTTATGATAGCCAAATGAAGCTCTGTCAAGTTTTTCTTCCACTTTATAAATATATAATATATATATGAATTAATGTACAAAATATAAAACCCACCTTACGATAATGCTATGATGACCTATGAACACGATAATGAATTCGTTCTCCTTCATGAATCCTAACCCTATTTACTCTCGGAGACATTTGCTCCCAACGCAAGGCTGGGTCATACCTTGGTCGAGACCGTCTAACATGGATTCCGGTAAGCTGGTATTCATGTCGGGCGCGCCAAGACCGGAATTCTCGACCCTCTGGGCCCTATCTCCAAGCTCTAACCATACTTGGAGGGACTAGGATTATAACCTGAAACCTGAGGTACCCCTTTTTAAGTGAATGCCGACAAGGCCCAAGGTATTTTTGGAGCCACCAGTTTTTTTTGGGGGGGGGCTACGGCTCTGCACCCGGACCGACATAAAAAAAAGGCAGTATGCCACACTCGTCTGGTCGGTAGGACGAACGACAAATACAGACTTACTCCAAGCAGTCGTATCTGACAGTTTTGGGTCGACACTTCTACCTGCTGTACAAACACTCTTTTTTGTATATATTTTTTGTTTATTCATTACACTTGTTCCACCGACTTTCTCTTCTTAGGTGTCTTTTTTTTTTTTGGCCCCTAACGGGCAACAACTGATAGCCAGGCAGTTTTTACAATAACTGTGCCCAATATCCAATTTAAAACTTCTTGTTTATTAAAAATGAAAAATTCAATCGTATAAATCTCTACTGTCATTTTCCGATTTTTAAAATCATCGGATGATAATCATATACTTTATTTTATCTTCCACGCGGATATTCCCAAGTGTAGCTTCAACAGTTATTTAACACGGTAAATTAAGTGCAACTATTGTCGTCTTTTTGGAGAAAAGTACGTTGTAGATTTTTGAAATAAAAGTAACGTACAGGCAAGATGAAAAGGTGACGATGATTTTATATCATAAAAAAAGATAAGTAACGTTAATACAGAATATAGGGTTACAGGTGCAAAAATGTCTCTATGATATAGAGATAGGAAAAAATCAAAAGAATTCCATTTCATAGAATTTAAAGATAGATAGATAGATAGATAGATAGATGCGAAAAATCTGTGATAGATCGGTATGAAAAGACAGAGTGGGGATAGAATGATTTGGTTTCTTATTTTATGGCATATCAACCTTCTTAGTTTATTTTATGCTAAATACAACCTTTTAGAAGAACAGTAGTGGTATTTTTAGCTGGAAGAATAAGAGACTACTATATTATTTACAATGGTTCAACTTTACATCAGAAAGACGAGAAGCAGCAAGTTTCAGAAGATAAAGGAATTGCTCAATAGGTTTACAAATTAAGCTAGCCTTGAAATTAAAGTCGGTACTTGTCGCTCAGCCGGTTACTAATTGATTGCATCCTCCTTTGAAAAAAATACCAACATTCTCGTAATCGTATTATCCACCTACACGAGAATTTTCAAAATTCACCCTTTGTTGTCAGTCAAACACAGCCGAGGACCAGGTTCACTGTTGAAGTGGGTACAGCAAGTCGATTATTCTTGAAGCTACCGTCACTTACTCAATGCGTCTGTGAATGTGTTACGTCCTGGAAGGTGGAAAGTATTTTTTCAGGTTGGCCTGATATCCCCGTTATCGTATCCTATTCTATCTTGTTATACTCTTTCTAACTGGTCTTGTTCCATACTAAGTAAATTTTAGTGAATATCAATAGAAGTAGATTGAGATAAATGCTTTTTTGTTAAGCAGAGCAAGTAGAGAGAGGAATTAATTTTACTCTCTTTTAGTTTGTGGCAACTCTTGTCCGCCCTACACACAACAGTTCATACGAAAAGGTCAAGAGTTTCTTCTCCGACATTTTCAGTTCTTTCCCAACTAAAAAGAAAAAAATGAAAAAAAAATACACAATCTTTTCGACAAGAAAAGAAACGTCAGCGTCAAATCTTTGTATAGAATGATATTTTTATAGACTCCATTGAATATTGTATATGCATTGTCAGTTCGAGGCTGTCAAACCTCAAAAATGGAGAAAATTGATTGCATAGATAGAAGGCTAATCGAAGGGAAAGGAATGCTGAATGTAGGGTTACAGATGCAAAAAAATGGTTGTGTGATATAGAGACAGAAAAAAATCAAAAGTATTCCAATTCATACTATTTAATAATTGTACATAGATAGATAGATAGATTAAGAAGTGGAAAAAAAAAACTGTAATAGATCGCTATAAAAAACTTAGATGGATAGTTTTTGTTCGGGTTCTTTATTTAATGGCATATCAACCTCTGTGGTTCATTTAATGCTAAAATCATCATTTTACAACTGTTGTGGCATTGTTTAACTGAAAGAATAAGAAAGTCGATTCTTACTAAATAGTATTTGTAGAAATGTGAATGGAATAGGGCGACCGGAGTTCCAACACACTGACGACGATGCTACAAGTTCACAACGAATAAGAGCAGGGGTATTCACCACCCAATGATAGGCAGATATGAAGATTCAGGGATAGATCGATATAAACAAACTTATATATATATATATATATATATATATATATATATATATATCCCGACCTAGCAGGATGTGACAGAAGGTCAAATTCAAAAAGTTTCACAGGCTTTAATCTAGCGTTTTTCTTCTCTTAAACCAGTTACCCTTCTAAGGTTAAAAAATCCACTCCACACTCGTATTTAGCTGATAGAAGATCCATACCTTTTCCAAAGGTATTAGTGCTATATGAAATGCAACCAGCTTTGTCTAGGATTTGAACTCGGGTCACCATGTCCATTTTCAGTGACGATAACTATTACATCACGTGCACCTCATATCAGATAGATGGATAGATAAAAAGATAGTCTCAATATTAAGCTTGTACATTTTTATTGATTTTTTTTAGAGTGTCTCATGAAATATTCTACTACCTGTGAAATTAGGATTCACGATGAAGTTATAGAATAATTGATAATAATGATTAATAAGAAACTAGATTAAATTAAAGTATACAATTTATAATGGACTCGTTTGTTTTTGCTTATGCTCTTTTTTTTTTTCTTTTCTTTTTGTCATTGCACATTTTTATCTCAAATATTGATTAAATTTATTATATTAAAGGTGTAATTATTAATTAATTAACTCATCATCTGAGAGATCGTCAGGATGTATTTTTCGAGAAACATTAAATGCAAAGAGGAGATTATTTGAGAGGACTTGAGAAATAATTGAATTTTTACAGATGTTCAAGGTTAGCATTGACTGATCAATTTATATCATGGTTGCCAACCTGAAATTTAAAAAGAATTCGCATTACTTTGTAGGACAAACTCCTATGTATACATACTTCTTAGCTTTATTTCATTGCAAATAGTTTGATATATTTTGCATAAAATCGAGAACACAGTTGGAAGATCAAACTTTTTTAGGCAACTTATATATTATGCAGCGATTTTGTCCATACTACTATATGGATGCACCACATGGACGCTGACTGAGCGTATAGAGTAAATGCTTGACGGCAATTGCACAAGAATGCCGCGAACTGTATTGAAAAAATCATGGAAGCAACATCCAACAAAGCAGCAGCTATACGGCCACCTACATCCCATCTCTAAAACCATCCAAGTGGGACGAACAAAACATGCTGGACACTGCTGGAAAAGTAGAGACAATCGCATAAAAGACGTTTTCGTCTAGACCCTTTTACACGGACTTGCAAGGTTTGGACGACCAGCAAGAACTTATCTTAAAACAGCTTTGTATAGACACATGAAGTAGTCTCGAAGACCTGCCGAAAGCGATGGACGATAGAGAGAGAGAGAGAGAGAGAGAGAGAGAGAGAGAGAGAGAGAGAGGTCTGGTTTCTTTGTTTAATGGCATATCAACGTTTGTAGGTTATTTAATACCAAATCTATTCTCCTAGAAGAACAGTAGTGGTACTATTTATCCCATAGCTGAGAGGATATAGGGGTATTTGCCCGAAAGTGAACGTAATAGCGCGACTGGAGTACAAACTCGCTTACTACGATTCCGCAGTCCATCGCTTTAACCATTACACCACGAGGACACCGCCGAGAGGGAGAGAGTCAGCGTAATCCATCTTAGTGGCACTACATGATGATCATATAGTAAAATGTTAAAGTCTAAACGGCTCATTTGAAGAGTAATAGTCAATTTAGAAAAAATATGAGAGCAATATTGATATTTTTGAGTTTAATATTTTTGGTAAAACGGGGGATTTGGCAATCTCTTACGAGACTTAGCTGTGTACAATTTCTTCAATCATTGATCATATCTGTCTTGGTAACTACCGCTTTAGTCTCATGATTTTTGAAGAAAAAAAAGAAGAGTTTTATTCCTTGTTCATTTTTTGAAGGTGGTAAATACAGGTTCAGTCTCAATCCTTTTTAAATATAGCACGTATTTTGAAGGAAATAAACGTTTAATTCGTTATTTATTTCTAACTAAATAATCTTTATTCGTTGTTAATTTCAGTCTTGGTAAATTCAGCTTTAATCTCCTTACTTTCTAAACACAGTTCGTATTTTGAAGAAAATTAACGTTTCATTCATTATTCATTTATTGACGTTGATAAATTCTGCACCAGTTCTAAATATCTTGGCCATACTTCTCATTTTAAAGAAAATAAATGTTTCATTCCATATTCATTTCTATCGTTGTAAATACAGCTTCAGTCTCCTTACTTTCTTAAATCACTTCGTATTTTGAATAAACCTAAAGTTTTATTCATTGTTCATTTTTTGGCGGTGGTAAGTTATGCCTCAGCTTTAAAATATACTTCGTATTTTGAAGAAAATTGATGTTTCATTGATCATTTCTGTCTTGGTAAACATAGCTACAGTTTCGATACATTTTAACACAATTCCTACGTGATTTCAAATATGAATCAACCACAAACTAAGCCTTGGTTTAGACGAGAGAAAAATAATAAATCAAGTTGGTTTCTAACCGTCTATCAAGCTAATAATCTCATTTTTTCCTTCCCAACATGACAATGATTATCAAGCAATAACTAAAGTCTGGACAATGGTTTTAATGGATGTAAAATTTTGCCGAGACGACTGGCCTTGGTTAACAATACAGAGAATTGATTTTTTTAAAAGAATTCAATAAAACTATTAATTGTTCTAGCAAATAAATACCGAGAAAATCGATTATGTAGAGAGAAACATAATTAATGAAGCGTCAATAAGTCACACAATGCAATCATTGAACTAATTATTTCGAAAAGTATTTCTTAATGACCGAATGTTAATTGACTTTGTATTGATAACTTATGTGCTCATTAGCTTCAATCTGATTAAAATATTACACTCAGACACATAGATAGATAGATGTGCGTTTAAGTTTGAGTGTGTACATATATATATATATATATATATATATATATATATATATGTGTGTGTGTGTGTGTGTGTGTTTGTGTGTGTGTGTGTGTGTTGCGTGGGTGGGTGTGTTTGTGTGTCTGTGTGTGTCTATGTGTGTATACAGATAAATATAGCTATAGATACATACGTAAAAAAAAAAAAAAAAAAAAAAAAAAAAAAAAAAAAAAAAAAAAACGACAAACGAACAGCGACCACCAAACACTATGACTGGGCCCTATTAAACAACAAAGATGTCAGAGATAAATACGTATTAGAATTGAGAAACAGATTCGAAACACTACAAGAAAAGACGGAAAAAAGTACACCAAACGACGAATACGAAAATTTTGTCAATGCACACCTTGAGGCAACAGCAAAATACATTCCAACAAAAATTAAAACTAAATATAGAGTCCCATGGGAAACCTTAGCGGTGAGAGAAAAACGTGCACTAGTGAAAACAGCCTCCAAAAACTATCGAAAAAACCCAACAAACACAAATGCCTTAAAACTAAAAACGGCACAATATCAATTAGCAGGCATATATATAAAGGAACAGACAGAATACATTCAAAATCAGATAGATAAGATCAGAGAATCGGTAGAAGATAGACAATCTAGAATTGCCTGGCAAACAATAAACGAAGTGAGCAGAAGAAAGAACACAACCAAAGCAAAACTTAAAGCAGCAAACCAACAAGAAAGAATAAAACTGTGGAAACAGCACTTCGAAAACTTACTTGGAAACCCACCAAAAATAACGCATGAACCAATCACCAGAATAATTAGCAAACAATTAGACATTAAACTTGGACCGTTCACACAAGGAGAACTCGACTCGGTTCTCAGAAAAATTAAAAATAGGAAAGCTGCAGGACTGGACGAAATTCCCCCGGAAGTATGGAAGACCAGACAATTCGACGACATACTGCTCCGACACTGCAACGCAGTATACAATCAAAATCCGATAGATAGATGGACGAAGGGATGCATACTCCCCTTCCCTAAAAAGGGAGACCTCGGATTAGCCAAAAACTACCGAGGCATAACACTTACATCCATAGCTGCCAAAATCTACAATGCCCTACTACGAAACCGCATAGAACCCAAAATCGACAACATACTTAGAAAAAACCAAAATGGCTTCCGAAGAAATAGATCTACGACCTCACAAATACTAACCATCCGCAGAATCCTTGAGGGTGTACGGGCAAAGAACCTACAAGCGACATTAATATTTGTCGACTTTACCAAGGCTTTCGACTCCATTCACAGAGGAAAGATGGAACAAATCCTACTAGCGTACGGCATACCTAAAGAAACCGTAGCGGCAATAACGATTCTCTATAGAAACACTAAAGTAAAAGTACGATCACCAGATGGAGACACAGAATACTTCGACATTGTAGCAGGAGTACTACAAGGGGACACGCTGGCTCCGTATCTCTTTATCATTTGTCTAGACTACGTACTTAGAACATCGATTGACAAAATCAAAGAGAATGGCTTCGAACTGACGAAGAAAAGAAGCAGAAGATATCCCGCAACAACAATTACCGACGCCGACTACGCCGATGACATAGCGATACTGGCAAATACACCTGACCAAGCCGAAACACTTCTGCATAGCCTGGAACGAGCAGCAGCAAGCATAGGCCTCCATGTTAATGCACACAAAACGGAATATATGTGCTATAACCAAACAGGGGACATCTCCACTCTAGAAGGAACCCCTCTTAAACTAGTAGACAAATTCACGTACCTAGGAAGCAGCGTCGAATCAACCGAAAAGGACATCGAAACGAGGTTAACGAAAGCATGGACAGCTATCAATAGGCTATCGACTATATGGAAATCAGACCTAACCGATAAAATGAAACGCAGTTTCTTCCAGGCAGCGGTCACATCGATACTGCTATATGGATGCACTACATGGACGCTAACAAAACGGCTGGAGAAGAAACTAGATGGCAATTACACAAGAATGCTGCGTGCAATCCTGAACAAGTCCTGGCAGCAACACCCCACAAGACACCAACTGTACGGCCACCTGCCCCCTATCACGAAATCTATTCAAGTTAGGCGAACCAGACATGCAGGACATTGCTGGAGAAGCAGAGATGAACTCATAAGAGATGTACTCTTATGGATCCCCACACACGGCCGCGCAAAAGCAGGACGACCAGCACGAACGTACATTCAGCAGCTATGTGAGGATACAGGTTGTTGTCCTGAAGACCTACCTAGGGCGATGAACGATAGGGAGGAGTGGCGAGAGAGGGTCAGGGATATCCGTGCTGCCAGCACGATATGATGATGATGATGATGATGCACAGAAACGCCCAAAAACACACACAAACAAACAAATTGAATTGTTAAGCTAATTAAAAGATTTTATATGGTGTGATATCGAATTATTCGACAATATATATCAATGTAATTTTTTTTTTATAGCGGAGGAAGGTTCTCTAGCATTAATTAATAAGAACGCCATCATCAATATAATTCCTTTTCATATAAATTTTAAATCCATGTTCGATACCTGTCATTTACGGAGTTTCAACCAACATTTTACAATGTACAATTCCTTAAACATTTCACAACCAAATATTATTTAGAAATACATGCCTTTATCAATAATTGGGAAGCATATTCTTTGTAGGTTCTCTATACACAGCCAATTCACGTGATTGATTTTTTAACGGTACCTCAACATGTCCTAAATTATTTTATGCCGACATTTAAAGGAACTGCGGGTATTGCGCGTATATAGTTATATTTTTGTGTAGTTTCCTAAAAAAACATTTTGCACACAGTTATATATCAAGTATTCCTATCTAATACAAATAATTTGCAAACAAATCTATTTGACTGATACATCCAACCCTAACAGTTACTACCACTCATGGTCTCATATGGCCTTGTGCCACACCTAAGCTAAAAGCATCGTGAATTACTACCACTCAGGGTCAGAGTGGAGCTTGGAGTAATGGGAATTCCTGAGAACTCCAAGGGTGGAGCCTCACCACGAATTGCAGTTCAGTAATTTGCTAAGCTTTTCGCTTTGATGTGGTACAATCCTATATGAATGGAATACCCAGTTAGAATTTAACTCATTTGTGAAGGTTTTCTAGTCAA
Organism: Sepioteuthis lessoniana; assembly: GCA_963585895.1. Taxonomy (NCBI): domain Eukaryota; kingdom Metazoa; phylum Mollusca; class Cephalopoda; order Myopsida; family Loliginidae; genus Sepioteuthis; species Sepioteuthis lessoniana. Next base: position 101,778,638 of record OY757910.1, read on the forward strand.
GCTTGCAAACCATTACACAACCTAAGGCTCTCATGAGATGCAGTTTAGTCTCAAATCCTGGGCGCTTATTGTGAAGGGGCCTTACCACTTTTTACGAGATGCCGTAAGTATATTCTAAGCCCTACGAACAAAGAATATCACAAATTTAGTATCTGTACATATAGAATGTAGTAACCACCTTCCATTACTTGACAAGTTTCTCACTATAGTACAAATAGCAAGAGGTCAATCATAGACACTAACGTTGCCGGTTAGGAAAACGGTCAAATAGTCACACCATTTCTTATTCAATTCACGTCTGTCTTTTGTGTTTTTTTGGTTTGTTTTGTTTTCTTCCAGGTCAGGGGGAAGATAAAAGGTATTTTTCTGTGACCATGTATCTTACTTTTTCTTTTCCTAGCAACACCTGGTCATTTTGTCTTCCCCTGTTTTCGTCAAAATTCTGCGTTGCGACACTTATTGTTTTCTAGGGATTTTATTTCATGTGGAAAGAGGAGCTCTCATTAAAAAAAAAAATTAGAACATGGCACAACGTCCTTTTCAAAGACTAATCGGGATTTGTCTGACATATAAACGTGTCAGAGTGTGGCACAAGGCCATTTTATGGTAGGGGCCACACACAAATCGAGACTCATGTGCAGCAGGTGAAAAAATTCTTTATCCTGTTGTCATTCCTCTAATGGGGCGCTTCAGGTACCAAGCAATAAACTTAGTCCCGCCGAAACAGGCAAAGACTTGCGGTGGGTACGGTCCCCCGTGGTCAAGGTGTCATGTATTTGTCGCTGCCTCCCACCAGACACGACTTGACACAAGGTCAAAAGCCCGAAGGCCGATTAAAGTGGGGATAAAGGGGAGGGGAAGGTCGGGAAGGAGCCGAGACTCGAACCCTGCTTGTCTGTGCTGCTCATCGGCTCACTTAGTGCAATGTGAGCCTGATGAGGCAAGCAGTTTCACGAACCCAAATGTGGGTCCGGGCACGTATGCCAGTTTACGGCTTAAACTAGACGCTTGGTCTAGTGCCGTACAAAGGGGACAAAAGTGCAGCTCGCCCACCCGAAGGTTGCCCAGCCGAAACTGGGGGCCTATTCGGCCCCGAGTCTGCTCTTGGTTTCGAGCACCCATCCGGCACGAATGCCAGACGGCCCAGCTAAAAAGCCGGTGTCATAGCAAGCACTCAACCGCTAGGCATGATTACCAGACCGCAACCCGAATGGGTGTGTGAGCAAGAAAACAGTTCTTGTTCGCCAATCAAAAATCACACAATTTTGATAAAGGATACGATAGATTTTAAACTCTTTTTTGTGTGAAGTGCATTAGTAAAATAGCTACTTCCAATCACCAGCTTCACTGGTGACCAGCAGTGTGACCGATAACATAAGGTCAATCACGTGAACATTCACGGTTGATGCAAGAAATGGCTACATGAGCGGGAAATTTCTTTAAACAGTTTCTGAAAGACTATTAGTGAACTACTGGCTTTGCAGCAAAATTTCATGCGCAGCAGGTAAACAAATTCTTGATCCTGTCGTCATTCCTCTAATGGGGCGCTTCAGGTACCAAGCAATAAAATTAGTCCCGCCGAAACAGGCAAAGACTTGCGGTGGGTACGGTCCCCCGTGGTCAAGGTGTCATAGCAAGCACTCAACCGCTCGGCATGATTACCAGACCGCAACCCGAAAGGGTGTGTGAGCAAGAAAACAGTTCTTGTTCGCCAATCTTTAGTCGGAATTGCAGAGATGCACTCTGTTCCTTTATGTAACCCCTTCAGATACGACATGCAACGCGTTACCGAATACCTGATCTTCAAACACCGTTATGCCTGATCTTAAAAGAATACTTCAAATAAGATTTTTAAGAATATGATTTTTATCTGGTCAGTTGTCTCTTGTGTTTTAATCTTTGCGTGAATTTTAGATTAATTATAAGATACTAAACTGCAAATGCGCTTTCTATACACCATGCGTTTAATTACATTTGTTCATTTTTCCGCTTCATTTATTTTTTAAAATCACACAATTTTGATAAATGATACGATAGATTTTAAACTCTTGTTTGTGTGAAGTTCGTTAGTAAATTAGCTACTTCCAATCACCAGTGAACCTGGTGACCAGCTGTGTGACCGATAACAAAAAGTCAATCACGTGAACATTCGCAGTTGATGCAAGAAATGGCTACATCAGGAGGAGATTTCTTTAAAAAGTTTCTGAAAGACTATTAGTGAACTATTGGCTTTGCGACAAAAAACGACTAATATTTTGAGGTCGCACGAGAGGAACATTTCTTAAAAAGTTTCTGAGAAACGATTTGTGAGCCACTGGTATAGAGGCAAAAACGACTTAAATTTCGTGGCTTGCAATCCACCTTAACTTGGGGTGGGAGCTGATATTTCGCAATTCTTTCATCGACTCAAAATACCACCACTTCAGCGAAAATTCAAAACACTAATAATGTGTTTCCTGATGCATTTCATATCTAATATGTAATATGTTATCTTTAATACCTAGTATTAGCTACACAGACGGCATCTCTGCAGAGTTTTATGACTCACCCCAAAAGTTGACCCAGTCAGATGGAGCTGCAGAATACACTGACTGCATTTCTGCAGATGTGTAAGACATCCCCCAGCACTGTCATGAATATGACACAAAACAATTTGATGGCAAGGCTCTAGTAATACCCTACATTTGGAAAATGCAGAGTACCCATCTATTGTAATTTCTCCCAGGTCCCCTCTGGCACCGTAATGGCGCCACCTGATAGAATCCGATCTATGAATTAAATAGAACTATACAATGTACTTTGGCTAAACTGAGTTGTTTGAAATAGACCTGTTTTTAAATTTAAACTGCGAACTTATGCTAAACTGAATTGTTTAAAATAGAACTTTTTATATGTATATAAATGGATTCCGCATTAAATAACCTACAATGGTTAATATTCCTTAAAACCAAACAAAACCAAACTAAATCTCCAATAAATGTCCAAGATATGACACTAAACAATCTGATGCTTGGGCTTCAGTAATACTTGAGCTTTAAGGAGTGAAGTATACCTCTCCATTGCCATCATTTTCGGGTCACCTTGGGCCCGGAGTGGAAGCACCTGATGGTTTTCTATCAATAGGTCAAATAGAACAGTTTTATATTTAAACTGTGTACTGATGCTAAACTGAATTACTTCAAAGAAAACTGTTTGCTCATTTAACTGCGTGTAAATAAAAAAAGTGTGCTCATGTGAAAGTGAATTGTTTGAAATAGAACTGTTTGATCGTTTAACTGTAAGTAGACAAATCACTGATATTTAATTGAACTACTAGTTGTACATAGCAATAGTTGAAAACATTGAACTGTGCGTAAACAAATGATTGATAATAAATAGAATTGTTCGTACTTGATAGAAATAAGTGAAATCATTTAACTGTACAAAAAATGAGCTCAAGCCTGTTTAAAGATGTTATATCTATAAAAATTATTTGGCATTAAATAACATACTATAGTTGATATGCCATAAAATCAAAATAAACCAAAACTAATAGGAGCAGGCACACCATTACAAGTGAGATCTATTTTTTTAAAAATGTTTCCTCAGGTTCCTGGCATCCTATAATATTTCTAACTTGCCAGAGCCTCGACTAGTCCACAAATACATACAAGGATCTCTCTAAATGTTTTAAGCCTCATCTAGAAAGATGAGACTTCGCAGAACAGTTTTGTTGTGGCAACACGTTACAGCTTTTGGAGAAAGTAATTGAGAGTTCTGTCATAACTCGTGTGGGTAAGGCCTAAACACAAGTGAATAGTGTTCAACAACTAGAACAGTGGACAAAACAGGGTCCTGAACTGTCGTAAAGCTATGATATCCAAAGAAATCCACGAAGACATGGAACAGGTATTTGCTAAAAACTAAACAACAAACAAGCTGATGCCATTAATGAGATTGGATGTACTGTCAAGCAGTATATTTATTATTCATCCCAAACAACTAAATTTGTTGTCTTGATATCTATCTTATATTTTTTGTGAGTTCCTTGAGATCATTTTGTATTCCTTTGTAAAAAGGAATGCAAAAAGATCACCACACAGTATTTACTATCTTTCACGGTGAATTTTGAATTGTAGTTTCATTTTCGTTGATTTCTTCAGAGTTAAGTGGATGTATTCTTTGGCCTTTTTTCTGTGTATGCGGCATCTTGAGGGCTTTTGGTTTAGATCGATTTCTTTTATTTAATAACATATCAACTTTCATGGGTTGTTTAATGCCAAATCTCTCCTCGTAGAAAAAGATCTGTGGCACTACTTAACCCATAGCTCGTGGGATATGAGCGTTGAAACCTTTCTGATGGGTGTTTGTTCAGAAGTAAATATAATAGAGTAACTAGTACCGTTTTCCATCGGTACAGAAATTTATCATCTATCCCATCACCTAACTGTGGTCATATTGTTGTATATTTACGATGATCTCAATAATAACCGTAATACAACATATATACAAATACAGGCGGACACAGTCGATTCAGATACGAACGGGTTCATTAATTCCTGGCTTTGGTCCATGGAGACACGAAGAGAGAGACACAATTCTTAAAAGTCTATGCTAACCATACTATGCTGACCTCACCCCAACGCGCGGAGCATCTTGTAATGTTTAAGATCTAAAATCATCTCTGCCGGTCGAAATCCGAAAAACTCAACCGCATACCTCAACGGTAGAAAACTCAACTGACGTCTTTTTATATCAAATTCTCAGGACCATCTCTTCTGGTCATGACGTCATCCACACTCCAGCTCCATTTCCTCTCTGGGGGTTTATTACGACAAATAGTGATTGTCATATACTTTCCACGTGAGCGTAAAACGGCACCAATTTTGACTATACACCTGGACTGAGATCCGAATAGTCCAAAGCCTTACCAAACTGAATGATAAAATATAATAAACGAAAAATTATTAATATAAAATAAATCATCCCTTAATTATATAACAATATCAACTGTTTGATCTCCGTCAACACTTATAAGTCATAACGCGTGCACTTTTTGAACAGCGAAAAATTTCGTGTCATATGTCTGCTTTTATGCTTAATACCATTTTGCAAGATTGTCTTCCAGCCCTATCTGCAACGAGATAAATAATCATATAGTGTAATGTTTAGTGAATTTGACGAGAAGTCTATATCTTGAGAGTTCGATTTTCACTACGGGTACCTGACTTCTGGCCTTTATCGAAACTCAGCTGATCTAAAGAAATATCTTCTTCAAATACAATGTTATATACATATTAATTAATTTATGAAATAAATCAGTTTGTTAATAATCATTGTTTTTATGCACTTTATATATTATATTAACCCTAGAGGAATATTTTTCAATTTCCTGATTTTATGAATTTTGTGCATGTCTTCATAAAAAGGTTACTTTCTGCCAAAATACAAACTTTGCTTTGGTGTCCTTACGACTATTCGAAGAAACGTACGTATCTTAATCATATTGTGAAACCGATAAAAATCAATATTGGGTTCAATAAAAGGATATTTTTGTTTTAGTAAAATCAATCTGAAATTGGGCGAGAATTTAAAATCTGATTTTAACTTTACAAAGAAATATCAATGTCAAGTATGCTTCCACAAATTTTATCGCCAAAGGACATATATATATATATATATATATATATTTATATATATATATATATATATATATATATATATATATATGTATGTGTGTGTGTGTGTCTGTGTGTGTGTGTGTGTGTGTGTCTGTGTGTGGGCCTCCGGCTTAATGTTATCGACTGAATTACCAAGATAATCGAACTCTATTCAGATGTTCAACTGTGAAATGTTCAGATTTCTTTGATGGGAGTATTATTTAATTTTTTTTTCTTTTTTCTTTTACGATAGAAATTCTTCGATTTTCCTTTCAAAGTTGTATCTTTGGATTCTTCACAAATGTTTGAGATTTTAAATCATGGAAAATTTACACAGATCATTTAGATTTCATTTTTTTTTCTTCTTTTGCCATTGTTTTTAATGGAAAACATTCATGGTGTTTAACCATATTTATTTGCTAAACTTAACGAAGGCTGAGAGCGTCTTCTTAGTGGGCTGTGTCTTGTTTCTGATCGATACTTTCTTTTGAAATACACTCATATATTTAATTATTCAGTATACACACATGGTTCCACGAAAAATATCGCGCTTATTTATGCAAGTAACAGCTCAGTATGCTAGGATTAAAGTCTATTATCTGTTCACGCTGTCAAGAAGAAAGTTATCGTTCCCTCTTTCATCGGCTGTAGTTGATTAATTTTTTGATTGCTTTTAACGGTATATCAACTAATCTAGAATTATTCTATGCCAAGAGGTTAGGGAATCGTATTCATTGTATGTCAATCTTTATATTTTTGTAGTTTTTCCTTCAATTTTTTTTTTTTTTTTTCACGCAGATAAAGAGATATGAACAGAAAGCCGAAAAATACTGATTACTTACTGTGAATTGAACTCGCTGCTAATGGTCGAAGCTGATTTATTTGACACCGAACACATTGTTTAGATTGACACCCCTTCATCAAACTATTGATGTCAGTTTTAACGGTGAGATTTTATGAATACGCAGCGAGAGTATTCATTGCAAACATCTTCGCTGTTGGAAAAAATAACTCGATTCTCCACGATCGGTGAAAGAAAAGACATTGTCGACTGTTTCCTAAATCGTGACAGTCATGCCCTCATCTCAGCTATTCGTTAACCTCGTCATTTTTCTGTTCCTTAGAATAAATGTTCGGGAAAAGGGAATCATTTTGACATAAATAAGGAGATCTTGACGAAATCAAAAAATGTTCTTGACAGTCACACTTTTGGACATATCTTCAAATGCAAGAAAAAAGGCTTGATCGGTGTATCCCTCCCCATGCGTGCATTGCCCTTTTTTTTCTTTTGGTTGCATCAGATAGATAGATAGAAACGGGGAGGTAATGGCATAAAAACAGAGATAGATTTGAACAGACTAAGATAGATAGATAGATAGATAGGAACAGGCAGCGAAACTAGACGTGAACAAACTGGATAGAAAGATATGATCTAGCAGCTAGAGATAATGAACAGATTGAGATTTATAGATAAAACAGGCAGAGATAGATAGATAGATAGATAGATAGATAGATAGATAGATAGTGGGAGTACGAGAGACAGAGTGATATTGAAATTAAGTAAAATAACCGTTGTTGCTGTGAAAACTAAGGAGAGCGTAGACAAAATGTGTTCAACGCTATCAGTTTCTCGCGTATATGATCATCAGACCATACGTGAAACTAATAGTTAAGAAGCACCTTTGACTCTGTGTCTACGCTATTGAAATTTAGATCGGCATATGTTCTAACCCAGACAACCCACCTTCACTCATCATGAAATAACCCTGTCGGTGGAGTTTTGAATCTGCTGTCCGTATCTCTTTAAGAGGGGTAAAACTTCCCCAACAAAAAGGTATCATGTGTACGATACTGAACTGCATTTGATTATATAGATCTAATAATATAGATCAAAGGTGTTTAGAGTATCCCCTCCATTGCCATTACCCTTTGGTTCACTCTGACCCGGAGTGGCAATAACTGTTAGGGCCCTTTACAATGAGTGAAATAGATTTGTTTAAGATCATTTTTATTCGATAGGACTGAGTGCAAAAACAAAAACAAATATCTTGAGAAACTATGGCGCACTATGGTATCATTTGTTCCGTTTGGTTGGCAGTAGTCGGTTTGGGGTTTAGATATTTGATTCCATGTGTTTTCCTCTTTACACCGATTAAATTGTTGGCTTCTTCTGTGTCTGTGAAGGCTGTAAAAAGATTACTGAAGGAAGAAAAGAGACTAATGAAACCCTTAAATTTCAACTCTATTTTTGGGTTGTATACGGCAACTCTGCAGCGAAGAATGTCTTACTGAACTACTAGAGAACAGTTACGTTTCCCAAATAAAACGTTGAAATGTACTAGTCGTTTTATTGGTTGATACGTCCTAATCCGGTGTGGTCATGTCCAGTGGGTGTTTTCAATATAAGTTGCAGCGACACGGCCTAATATCAACATCTGCACCAACTACTTGCAGCCAAAGTAAAGTAGTTCCGTCTTGTATGAAAGGTAAAGCTCAAGTGAGTTTGAAGGTCTACCGGTGAGAAAGTGAGCCAGCGTGGAGCAAAGCAGTTTTCCTAGCCTGCAGCAAAAGAAAGATATTTCTAATCCAAGTGGTCCCTGATGATTGAGAAAGAGTTTCTTTTTCGTGCAAGTTTGTCTGTTTTTCAGGCATGCCCGGATTTCACTTCCTGTCAAAGTTTTCTTGGAACTGCTTCACTTTTGATTTTTTTAAATTTTTTTTTTTTTTTTCAAATTGCCACAATACAACTAAAAAATGTATATGTACAATGAACATGATTTTCTAACCCCTCGGCAGTTTTATGCCTTGAGGCTAGAGTTGGCATGCTGTTAAAATCAACGAATCAGTTTAGCTCACCATTATATCACATGATGGGCCCACATAGCGTTATTGTAGGAATACAATTGTAATATACTTTTTTTCTAATCTCTTCTCGAAAATTTATTTTGATAGATTTGATGGAAGGTAACTTGACCAGCTACAAAAATCTTTCTTTACTGTATTTCCCATTTAGAAAAAGTAGAAAAAATTGCAAGTGTGCAATTACAACAATTGTTTACTGGGTGCCCTTGGTGGTGTAATGGTTAGTAATCTAGACTAGCAAACCTTCAACAATGAGTTCGAGTCTCATTAGGTACACCCATTCATAGGGCCTTGTACCACATTTAGGCAAAAGGTTTGGTAAATTACTATTACAACACGTGTTTACAGGATGCCTATGGTGGTGTAATTGTTAACAAGTTAATCTAGCAAATCTTTAAGAGTGCGTTCGTGTCTTATTGGTTATCCCATTCATATAGCCTCGCACCACATCTAGACAAAATTTTAGAAAATTGCTATACAACATGTGTTTATACGAGTTTGAAGCAAAGAACTTAAATGATTTCTAATTCCAGGAAATAAAAGTCACACATGTCAGCTGATGATGCAATGTTTTATATTGAATATATTTTGTAGATAAAGAAAAAAATGAGTCATGTCGATGTAAAAGTAGCCTGTTAGATTATGGTTTCGGACCCGATAATACACGTTTTTCATATCTATCACACTAGCTCCGGAGTCCCTATGGCGTAGAGGGCAAAGTGCAAAACTGTGAAATTGTAGGAGGGAGTTCGAACTCAGGCTGCAGTATTACGTTCACCTAAGGAAAAGTTTGAGCCTCTTTATGCGCCACAATTATGGGTTAAATGATACCATTATTGTTTCCATAAAACAGTGGTCTTGTGTGTTCATTTTTTATGGAATACCAACCTAGTAGTTTATTTAATGCCAAATCCATTTTTATACAGATGAATCGTTCTATTTTAAACAATTCGGTTTAGCTTAAGTACGCAGTCTAGTTATATTTGAGCAACAGATAGGACCCTATCAGGTACTATCACTTTGGGTCAGAGTGGACCTTGGAACGATTGGAATGAATGGGTAATCCGCATTCTCCAATACTCCAGTTCAACTGGAACCTCACTATCAGATTGTTTAGTGCCATATCTAGGATACTCGTTTCGTGGGTGTCTTACTTCTCAAAAGAGATGGAGTCGGTGTATTCTACAGCCCCAGCCTACTGGGCAAAACAATGTCTTTGGTATCAACGAAATGAAGGTTGATATACCATTAAACAACGAAACAAAAAAAACATAACCAATTAACAGATGAGGGCGATTTGATGTCAAGGATGAAAGATATTTGCCAATTCTTTTTCTGTATAAGATGCTCTATTTTTCCAGATTTTTTACCATAAATATTTGCGGTGCGTATAATGCTCTAGAACGCCATATTATTATTTTTCCAGTCGGGTGAGTCATCATATTCAGAAGGACATGAAAGTTATATATATGGTTCAACCTAATTAATGTGTAGCAAAACTTTTATTTTATACCGCTACATAGAAATAACCCCAGGAATTCCAATAGATTCACTCTGATTATCTTCATCATTTTCTAGCTTATGGATTTTTTTCAAAGACAATAATATAATTACGTATTATTATCATACCCTTTATGAGGATGAACGTCTAATCAGCGGGACTTAGAATACACTGATTGTACTTCCTGCTGAAGGATAAGAACCGTACTTGAACAAAAAGGGGTGTCTCGGATAGGACACTTAACTGCATTTGATAGTTAGTCAACAGTTATGGATCTCTGAGGATTTTTAAGTAGCCCTTCCCTGCCATTAATCCCAGATCCACTCTGACTCAGAGTGGTACAATTTACCAACCCCTCCGCTCGGGCAGGATATGACACAAGGTCAATTTTTAAGCGGAGTTTAACAGGTTTTAATTCAGATTTTTTCCTTCTCCTAGACTAGTTGCCTCACCAAGGCTGAAGAACCAAGTCCGTCCTACTATTTACCCACAGCTGGAGGGAGAATAAGGGGGTTCATACCTTTCCCAAGGGTATTTGGCCGAAAGTGAACGTAATAGTTCGATTGGAATACGAACTCGCGTACTACGATTCCGCAGTTCATCGCTTTAACCATTACACCACGAGGTAGTACCTCAGTTGCGCTATTACGTTCACTTTAGGACTAATGCCCTTTGGGAAAGTAATAACACTCCTTATCCTCCCAGCTATGTGTTTAAAGGAGCCACAGCTGTTCTTCTACAATGATTGATTTGGTATTGAATAAGCAATTCTACTTGCAAATTATTTGTTTGATAAAGGAATACTTGATAATAGATAACCATGTGCAAAATACTACGATGAAAATACACAAGAAGGTAACTATAGACGTGCAATTTGCGTTATTACTTAAACTATAGGAATGACATTACCTCAGAAGAGTAGACATGCCGTTAAAATCAATCAAATATCTTTGTTTTGGATGCTTAGTTCTCCAGGACTTTATTAGTATCTCTGTTGATCTCAGTTGTGCTGTGGTTAAGACGTTTTACCTCTTTCGAAAGATCTTCAGCTTTTCAAGTCTCTTGGTCAGATTATTTGGGAGTGTTATCAGCCCAAGAAAAATACACTGACTGCATCTCTGCTGACGGGTAAAACCCCCACCCCAACCAGTGTCCTATATATGATTTTGAAAATCTAATGGCGAGGTTCCCATCTTGGAAATTTGAGGAATATGGAGTACCCCTTTATTTGCCATTGCTCCCAGCTCCACTCTGATCTGGGGTTATAGTACTTGTCTTGGTTCTACCAAGAGGTCAAATAGAATTTTTGGACATTTAAACTGAATGCAAACAAATGACATATACTAAATTGCATTGCCTGAAATCATCATCATCATATCGTGCTGGCAGCACGGATATCCCTGACCCTCTCTCGCCACTCCTCCCTATCGTTCATCGCCCTAGGTAGGTCTTCAGGACAACAACCTGTATCCTCACATAGCTGCTGAATGTACGTTCTTGCTGGTCGTCCTGCTTTTGCGCGGCCGTGTGTGAGGATCCATAAGAGTACATCTCTTATGAGTTCATCTCTGCTTCTCCAGCAATGTCCTGCATGTCTGGTTCGCCTAACTTGAATAGTTTTCGTGATAGGGTGCAAGTGGCCGTACAGTTGGTGTCTTGTGGTGTGTTGCTGCCAGGACTTGTTCAGGATTGCACGCAGCATTCTTGTGTAATTGCCATCTAGTTTCTTCTCCAGCCGTTTTGTTAGCGTCCATGTAGTGCATCCATATAGCAGTATCGATGTGACCGCTGCCTGGAAGAAACTGCGTTTCATTTTATCGGTTAGGTCTGATTTCCATATAGTCGATAGCCTATTGATAGCTGTCCATGCTTTCGTTAACCTCGTTTCGATGTCCTTTTCGGTTGATTCGACGCTGCTTCCTAGGTACGTGAATTTGTCTACTAGTTTAAGAGGGGTTCCTTCTAGTGTGGAGATGTCCCCCGTTTGGTTATAGCACATATATTCCGTTTTGTGTGCATTAACATGGAGGCCTATGCTTGCTGCTGCTCGTTCCAAACTATGCAGAAGTGTTTCGGCTTGGTCAGGTGTATTTGCCAGTATCGCTATGTCATCGGCGTAGTCGGCGTCGGTAATTGTTGTTGCGGGGTATCTTCTGCGTCTTTTCTTCGTCAGTTCGAAGCCATTCTCTTTGATTTTGTCAATCGATGTTCTAAGTACGTAGTCTAGACAAATGATAAAGAGATACGGAGCCAGCGTGTCCCCTTGTAGTACTCCTGCTACAATGTCGAAGTATTCTGTGTCTCCATCTGGTGATCGTACTTTTACTTTAGTGTTTCTATAGAGAATCGTTATTGCCGCTACGGTTTCTTTAGGTATGCCGTACGCTAGTAGGATTTGTTCCATCTTTCCTCTGTGAATGAAGTCGAAAGCCTTGGTAAAGTCGACAAATATTAATGTCACTTGTAGGTTCTTTGCCCGTACACCTTCAAGGATTCTGCGGATGGTTAATATTTGTGAGGTCGTAGATCTATTTCTTCGGAAGCCATTTTGGTTTTTTCTAAGTATGTTGTCGATTTTGGGTTCTATTCGGTTTCGTAGTAGGGCATTGTAGATTTTGGCAGCTATGGATGTAAGTGTTATGCCTCGGTAGTTTTTGGCTAATCCGAGGTCCCCCTTTTTAGGGAAGGGGAGTATGCATCCCTTCGTCCATCTATCTATCGGATTTTGATTGTATACTGCGTTGCAGTGTCGGAGCAGTATGTCGTCGAATTGTCTGGTCTTCCATACTTCCGGGGGAATTTCGTCCAGTCCTGCAGCTTTCCTATTTTTAATTTTTCTGAGAACCGAGTCGAGTTCTTCTTGTGTGAACGGTCCAAGTTTAATGTCTAATTGTTTGCTAATTATTCTGGTGATTGGTTCATGCGTTATTTTTGGTGGGTTTCCAAGTAAGTTTTCGAAGTGCTGTTTCCACAGTTTTATTCTTTCTTGTTGGTTTGCTGCTTTAAGTTTTGCTTTGGCTGTGTTCTTTCTTCTGCTCACTTCGGTTATTGTTTGCCAGGCAATTCTAGATTGTCTATCTTCCACCGAGTCTCTAATCGTATCTATCTGATTTTGAATGTATTCTGTCTGTTCCTTTATATATATGCCTGCTAATTGATATTGTGCCGTTTTTAGTTTTAAGGCATTTGTGTTTGTTGGGTTTTTTCGATAGTTTTTGGAGGCTGTTTTCACTAGTGCACGTTTTTCTCTCACCGCTAAAGTTTCCCATGGGACTCTATATTTAGTTTTAATTTTTGTTGGAATGTATTTTGCTGCTGCCTCAAGGTGTGCCTGAAATAGAACTGTTTAATCATTTAACTTTGTGTAAACAAATGAGTAATGTTTAATTGAAGTGCTACTGATACATAGCAATACTTGGGACCTTTTAAGTGTGTAACAAAGAATCACTTTAAGCTCGTTTAGAAATGTTATCAAGAAAATGTGTTTATAAATTGTATATATATTTACTATGTATTTACTAACCGGCTCATTGTTCTAGTGGGTAGAGTGTTCGCCAATGATCCGGGAGACCTGGGTTCAATCCCAGGTCGTGACATACCAAAGACTTTAAAGATGGTACTTGATATGGTACGTATCAAGGGTAAAGTGGAGTAACCCAAAAAAAGGAGTAGCGTCCCCCTACATCTCAGTGTAGTAGCAATTGAAAAGGGAGCCTTCTGGTCGTCCTCGACTACGGTCGCTAACTACTATGTATGTATGAAGAGGATTCGGTCCTAAATAGTCTGCAATGGCTTATATTTACAAATTATATATATTTACTATGTATGTATGAAGAGGACGAGGACCTAAATAGTTTGTAATGGCTTATATACCATAAAACCAAAGCAAACTATACCATACCGGTAGCATCACTACATTATTCATATTTCTTTGGTTTTTGTTTGTTGGTTTATTCGTTTGTTTTTATTTTTATCAGTTCTTCGACAAGGTCCAGGCTTTTATTTTCATTTTTGATTTTATCTTTTTATTTTTATTTATTCATTTAATTAACGTGTAATTTTTTGTTTATTTCTATTTCATTCTGAACTCAAATAAAACACACGCTATAAGATGTTATTTATAACAAGGTATTATCGTTTGGACAGTTTGGAGGATTCGTTTGGTCTTCAAAATCACAACAAATTTTCATTTTCATTTTTACGTGTAATCGGACGTTGCATATACTGTTGGAAAGTATTGTCAAAATTCAGTCATTTGCTCTATTCCCAATGGATCATCTTCCTCGGTAAGTTGTAACTGACCTTGTTCTCCTTCTAGGCCAGTTTGCTGCATTCATTTATTATTTGGTAGATTCTCTTATCTGTATAGCTTATACTAGCAATTCTCCCGAGACTTAACTATTCTAGCTTGTACGTAATTGGTTCTTATTGTGCAGTTCTGGGTTGTTGTTAAAATCGATTCAACTTTTTTTCTTTTTAGATTTCTTCAGCGTGAATGTGCCCAGGTACATGTACAGTCTCCTTTGTTTGTCGTCTGAAATGTCTATGTAGTTGCTTTCTTCTCATTCTTGTTTTTTACTGTTTTCGATAAATCTAACTAAATAATACCATAAGAACCTATGAAAATTCTATTATTTCATGTTTGCAAATATATATTTTTTACCTGACTATCATTATATAAGTCTGAGAGAGCTATCGGCAACAATTTTTTTTGTTGTCACTAATGGACTGTCAGGGCGATTTTTATTTGTTTGTTTTTTGTTTTGTTTTGTGTTGTTTTAGCTTTATAATCTTTTAAAAATTTACAAACTTCACGATTTAAGTATTAGGATAAACATGACCCTTACTTTTGTGTTTCCAGTTATTTTAACTGGGCTGTGATTCTTTGGACGGGGAAGGAGAAATACAAAAACCCAATTGTCTCAAATTTTAGGACTTCAGTTGTTTTATGCTTTCTCTTCAGTTTCGGTGGACTGGCATAGAAATTGTAAAGGAACAAAATTTCTATGCTAGATTCTTTCTTCTAGGAAACGGATCTTCCATGTTTTTGAATGGTTCCTCACTGTGTGTACACTAAAACATTTGTCGCCTCGTACCTCAGCCACGAAAATAAAAGCAAGTCTTGAAACCCATCTTCTTTTATGGGGATTCACAAAACTTACAAACCCCACAAAGCGTCGGTGGAATCGTTCAGCAAATTCTTGCCACGACTTTTGTGACCGATGGAGTTTGGTAACATCGACAAATCTTCGTTAACAATAGTTTTCAGTCCTGGTTGTTAGGTAAAATATATCTTGTTAAACCTAGTCTACCGGATGAGATGTAGAAGTTTATTAATTCATCTATCCTCTGGCTACTGGCTTTAAAAAATTACTTCCCTATTTGTTCCTCAATACCACTCGCTTACAAAGTTACAATAACCTCTGTAGGCCCCCTTATGGACATGGCGAGACAAGTTCAAATCTTGAACGAGGTTTATTGAAATTCATACTGCGCTAATACCGTTTGGAAAGGTACGGATTCGATAATTTTTGCTCAGGCTCCGGGTACATAGTAGGGCTGATTAGGTTCTTTAGACTTCGTTAATCAACGATTCAAAGAAAAGGAAATCTGTGAATTCAAACCAGTTAAACTCCATGTAAAAAGAGACCATGTGCCGCATCCTGCCCGTGCGAAGGAGTTTAGAAAATACCTGAAATAACCTCTCTAGTTTTTCGATTGGACAACTATCTGGAAACGGGATTATGTCCAAACTAGTACTGACTTTCTAGCTGAGAAAATATTGCCGCGTGGTCACGGGTTTCAAATGAATGTATGTTGCGTTGCCAACCGAATGAAAATCCGTTGCATAGTCACTGGCTTTCAGATACACTGAGAGCCGCTGAATAATCAAGGTTAGCAGTCACTGAGTCAATGGAAACAAGAAAAAATGCACAATGGATACTACGAGATTGCTCCTTCGGGACAGCACATCCTTTTTTGTGTCCATGTCCCAGCCACTTAAAGAGAAATAGCAAAACATAAGTCTAATCACGAAATTCGATATATATATATATATATATATATATATATATATATATATATATATATATATTAAAATGTGCGCAACACCACGGCCTAACGTGTGAAAGTTATATGTGTAATTTATATGAATGCTCGTTGATTATGATTTTACTAAAATGTCATTACCATGTAAAAGCAAACGCCTTAAACAACATTACAAAATAAAGATACAATGAAGAACTTTCGCTCTGTTTGTCATCATACTCTGTCTAGTGGCAAAAACTGCTGGTGGCAACAGTGGTGACAGTACCACCTTAGCCATTAAAACTTTGATGAGGACAGGTTATCGCACGTACTTTCAGACGTTCTCTGAAAAAATTTAAAGAATGAAAGGGTTTACAGAAACGCCGACACCTTTTTCCGCCTTGGATGTATCACACTTCTGACCCACGACAACATTTTTTGTTCGCATCCCAGAGTCTCATTTTACCACAGTTAAGTGAGACAGAGACTGAACTCTATCAACTAATCTCTCGCTTGGCTGCTGTTTTTCTTTTTTTTCTTTTTTCTCTTTTTTTTTATCCGTTATCATTTGCTAATAATGTGTTTATCTGACCCCCACTCCGAACGAGCACGGTAGGACATTAAGTCAATTTTCTCTTTGTAATTAACAGTTTTTCTTCTTGAAAGGTAATCATATTAAGTTTTTAAAAACCTGTCCTATTATTTACTCATAGCAGAAGAGGGAATTGAGGGATTCAGATCTTTCTCAGCGCTATGAGAAATACACGCAACCTCTTTCAGAAATTTGAACCAATATTTATTTCATACGTTCACCATATGCATATAATGCTATGTTTTTTTTTTAACTCAGTGATGTTTTTTTTTTTTTTTTTTTTTTTGTTTTTTTTTTCGTTTTCCAGCAAAAGATCATTTTTATGTTTGGAAGGCATGAAACTAGTCGTGAACGTTCATTTCCGAGTTCGCCGTAGAACCTCACTTTCGCCGGTTTTAAACTCGACTGCGCATGTATGCAATGGCTGCGTATTTGACTTATCTTTATTCCAGCCGCACTCAACTCAGTCACGGACAATCCTAGATACCGATCCAATTACCCTATCAAAATACACTCTTTGTATCAAGTCAAACCCTCCTCCCCAGGAAATATTTTCCCAAATTCACATTTTTTAATTGAGGTACAGCTATTTGGATACAGATTGATAGGTTGGATCGGGTTTTATGGCATATAAATTATTGTTGGTTATTTAATCCCGAATCCTATTTTACATATATATCAAACATATGATTTGTAAACATTTTGTTGATCCGCAGTTAAATGTGCCATAAATTCAATTTATAACAATTCAATTTAGGATGAGTCAACCAAACTAAATGATTCCAAGTATTGCTATGTTTAACTAACAACTGAATTAAACACCAGACATTTGTCTACGCACATTAATCCTGTCAAGTTCTAATAGTCCAGACCATAGTGGACCTGGTAGCAATGGCAATGAAAGAGTACTCTGCATTCCCCAAAGCTCCATGATTATCGGAGCCTCTCGATCTGGTTGTTTAATATCATATCCAGGATACATGATAAAAGGTCTTACCCCTCAACAGTAATGCAGTCAGTTTATTCTACGACGACAAGCGTCTGGGCTCTTGGATGCAGAGTTTTCTTTCTACTAGACAGGTTGCTTAAGTAAGATTAATTATAAATATTCATAATTTGAAGGACTGATTTATTTGTATTTATCAAACCCTTCGACCAAAGGTAGGATGATACAAGGTCTATTTTTGAGAAGAGTACAAGCTTTCCTTTTCTTGGATTGGTTGCATTGTTTGCCTACTTATAATTTTAATGTATGTATTTATCCAACCCTTCTGCCTCGATAAAGATGCGATACATGGTCTTTTCAACCATATATTGAGGAGAAGAAATTGATTCATGAATGTCCCAAAGTTAATTTCGCGATGTGAAACGCAAATACCTCGCACAGAAATTGAACTTGGATCACTGATTCTATTTCCTATCACGATAGCCACTGCACTAAAATTGCCTCCTTGTCATTATAATTTATGTATTTCCTAACCACTCAGCCACGGACAGGATATGATACAAGGTCAATTTTTAGCGGTTTACAACTGGTTTGAATTCAGAATTTTCCTTCTCTGAGATTTGTCGCCTTAAGTTCGTCTCCTTGTAATTATCATGTATGTATTTCCAAACTACCCCGCTACGGGCAGGACGGACACAAAGTCAATTTTTTAAACGATATACAACTGGTTTGAATTCAGAATTTTCCTTCTTTTTGATTAGTTGCTTAATTAAGGTTCTTACTATTTACTCGTTGCCGGGACGAAAATTGATGGATTCATGCCTTTTCCAACAGCATTTGCACCAAGTGAATTCTTGTCACTGATTTTATTTCTTCCGACGGAAATCGTTATGCTATAAACGCTTCCTCGTTATTCCGATGAAGTTACAAGTTTTTATGCAGCCACTCCAGTTTAGTTTAATTGTAAAGTCTTAATTAGTATCCTATTGTGAAACTTTTAAAAGGTATTTGAAATATTCATCTAATCATTTCATTGAGATAGATACTTTTCCCATGGTTAAATTAATTATGTACTGTCAAACATTCACACTTCGTCGTCTCAGATTTTACGTTCATTCTCACATCTTCAATTCAAGGGATTTTTTTTTTAATTGGAGATAAGCGATATCTTGAGACTTTTTTCCGGTATTAATTCTTAATTAGACTCTATTCTCACTAAACATAACTTTGTTTAACTTTGGTAATTAAGCAAAAAAATTAATCTACATTTGAATAAACTCATTCTTCCAGTTCCTACCCTGCTTCGTTCACTTCAAGGCAACTAAAGTTGTTTTTTATTTGTTTATTGTTTTTCTTTTCCTTTTTTTTCTCGAGGTATCCTACAATAACTGAGTCCAAAGTCAACGCCTCTTGCATAAGTTTAGCGTTTTTCTTCTACTTTTAAATGGCTCTTTCCTAGTTCAGAAGCCAAGTAATTATCAGAGATTCATTGAAAATATCTTTTTTTAATAATTAATTTACACAAAGCCATACAAAATATCAGTGTCTAGTCTCGAAAAATTTAACAAAATATTCGACGCTATTTAATATCGATGCTATTAAATATCAATGATTTGGTTATGGCAGAAAAAAGGGAAATGTCGCAAGAATAAGTGTATGGTTAGTGTGTTTAGAACAAAATTAGTAATAATTAATCTAGTGTGAGTGATTACTTCAATTAGACAAATAAAACTTGTTTCTGATCGATTCGACTTGCAGCAATATGGTTTCTGGGTGGTGCTTTTTTATTATTGTTCGATACCCCCCCATTTTCTTTACAAGACAGTTTCTTTTCACGTTAAAACCTTGTTTCAGTTGATAAGAATTTCAAAATTTAGATAGATAGATAGATAGATAGATAGATAGATTGTTATCGCTCTTAAGAGAGCGAAGTAAATATTCCTAAATAAAAAGTCCTCAAGTGGCTTTAAGTTTGGTATTTAGTTGTTTCATTATACCGTATATGTATGCGTAGTGTTACACCTGTTCCTAACATTTCAGTCTGTAATATAATTAGGAACTCCGGTTGATTGTTTTAGTAGTAAGTTGTTTCCCAGCAAGATTTAGAGGTCAACCAGACAAGGGTGAAAAAAGAGTTATATTGATGAGAAAGAGATTCGTAGGAGTAAGGGAGAGAGAAAAGTTATATGGGAGAAATAGGAAAGTGAACGGTGGGTTCCAGAATCCCAAGCCATGATGGCAGGAGGCGCCTAAGTTAAAAACAGAAAAATATCAGCCGCAATTCGACCGACAGCTGAGGTTGGCTGAAAGAAAGCCATGCAGAGACCCGTTAGAGTTGATGCAGAAGAGAAAACCGGAAAAGAAAGTAAGTTGGAAACCAGCCGCAGAGATGTGAACTCTGGCCGAAAATTACAGTACCCATTTTGGGTGACTTCCGCGTTGGGGCCAACGTACACCAGCACGCTGGGCCAGGAGGTCGCGAAGAAGCAACCTGAGTACTCGGAGAACTGCAGCAGCAAAAGAGAAAGATATTATCAAGACTTTTGTCTACCTCGATCTTCTTGCCACGGTTTATTTCTCTCTATCTAAAGGTGTTGACTCAGTTCATACAAAGTTTTTCTCTTTTATGAAAGGAAGTAGCGAAAAAACTTTTGTATCAGCGAATCAGCAGACAGAGCTTTTGTGTGTCCATCAAATTTCGTCATGCTGAGGTTACAACGGGGGTCCAAGTGAAACTTAAGAGGTAGTGCAACACTCATAGACACTTTAGATTAGTGATGAGACAAACATTTATTGAGTGCCGTGGTAGTACGCGTGTGTATATAATACCATAGCGCTACAAAGGATTATAAGGTGCCGTGGTGATACAAATCTTATTCAGACTATTGAACTGTTGGTTGTGTGTTAAATATTTTTCAAATATGGGTATGTTAGATTGTTCTGTTTGATTCCACTTTTTTAGGGGATACCAATTTTCTCACAAACTGATTTCGCCCTTGCATAGTTCATTTAACTCTGTAATATTATTCGTTGATATGTAAGGTAGTACTTGATTTATTTTATTCGTTTCTATCTTAAGTGTTCTCCATTATATGTTTCTTAATGATGGTAAAGTAGTCTTTTCACTGTTCATAATTTTCTTTACATTATCTAGATTTATCTTTTGTTCTTGTGATAGTGTTTTTTTAGGGTTGCTTGGTTGTGCGTTGTTTGGTTGTGTGGCGTTTTCATTTTCGAAAGTTGGCAGTTCATTTCCGTTATTATTATTATTATTATTATTATTATTATTATTATTATTATTATTATTCCTTAAGTAATTTTTTTCTGAACAGCGTAAGCTGATGGTTTTCCAATGGAGTTTAAGTGACAGCAGGTCTCCTCATGGCTCCAAGATTCTTCTAAGTATTCTGGCCGATCTTAATAATAATGTAGTATGAATGGTTTCCATTTGTCTACTAATTTCCAAGTCTTCCAGTTTCTTTGCCTATCATTTGGGAATTTTTCCGAGTATACCAAATACAATTGGTATCACCGTCACCTTTATGTTCTATTTTTGTTTAGTCCTCTAGCAACGGCTATGTATTTATCCCTCAGTTCGCTTTCTTTTAATTTTACTCCATTGTTTGCTGGAATAGCAAAGTTCACTATACCACAATTTCTCAGGATTTTTTTTTTTTTTGTTATTGACTCTCACTGGTCTGGTCGTCTGGCTAACATTAGGTGATCTGTGTGTATTTTGAAATCCCAGAAAAATTTGCGCATCACATTCTCAGGGACGGATTCTGGATGGTGCATGTACCATTTGTTCCGATGATCAAATTTAATTTTTTTTTTTTGTACAATTCCAAGTGTATCATCTTCCCCAGCCAGTTGTGTTTAGTCTTATATCCCTTTCATACTAGTTTGTTGCATTTAATTATTATGAGATTGATCGTTTCGTTTTTATCACCACATAACCAACATTAACTATTTTGTTTCGTCATATCTGTTTTTGCTTTAACGTTGTTTGTCCTCATGACGTTGTTCTGTGTTGCTATTTGAAGAGATTCAGTATCTCTCTTAGTCATGTCCAAGTTTTCTCGTGCGAGATTTCACTTGTTTGACGCTTGAAATATCCATACATCTGTTTTGCTTCCCATTTATCCTTCCTAATTTTTGTTCTCTTGATCCTTGCGTCATTTTTGTCGTTTTTAAACGCTGTAATTAGTCTTTCATTGCTCTTTTTTATATTGTCTTATCTATAGCATCCAATCTGCTGTAATGTCTAAGTATTTCTTTAAGTCTTGAGTGGTTCTTTTGTAGATCATTTCCACTTGGAATAAGTCTCTTCCACGATATTCTCTCTAAATGTAGAGACGTTTTATATCTTTTTTCTGGGGTAATGCATTCTTTGGTTGGTTATTTGTTTCCTAACTTTCGTGTCCGTATTTTCAAATTCTAATTAACGTCCAGTTTCTCCTATTAAGACTGTATATCATTTCTGGTATCTCTAATGTGTTTATTGCTATAACTTTATTTTTCGCATGAAGTTCTGTTCTTAATACGTCTATCATTCTCTTATCCTCCTATATAATTCCTTTCTGATTTTTTACTCCATTTATAGCATGATTGATGCATTTCGCTTCATTACATCCAAAATATTTATAATTTTTTCTAACTCTGTAATTTCGTTGACAATAACTAGATTGATGGTTTTTAGACTTTTCTTGCAAGCCTTTCACAAATGTGACTTTCCCACTCTTTTCCAGACCAATTTACACCCCTATATTATCAATTGAATTGTTCAAAACGCTTCTAAATCGTCATAACTTTTGCGTATAAGTTTTAATCATCTATAGAGCTTAGGTGCTTTATTTTTGAGTAGTGGTTTTATATCCAAATCTATGATTTTACGTTCTATAGAGTAAGGATTTATTTAAAACACAAATGTAGCAGTATAAAAATGTGTCAGTTGTATAAATTTAGAGTTGTATAAGAGATCAAAAAAAGAAGAGGTGAAAATTGTTCTTCTTGGAAGATTCCACTATTAATATTCAGATTATTAATTTTGAACAAGCCTTTTTCAAGGATTAATCTTAGCTTACAATGCTACCTACTTTTTATAGTATTTTAGGAATATTATCATAACTGCGGACGGCATTAAAATGTTTAGAATTTTAAAGACACATTCGTAAAGTATGCGATCAAAAGCTTTTTGGTACACAATCTAAACTTTAATTAGATTATCCGTTTTTATCGACAGATAGAAATAAGTGAAACCATTTAACTGTGCGAAAGAAATAATGAGCTCTGGCTCGATTAAAATTATTATCTACTAAATGTGTTCAGAAATCATATTTGATATATATGTATAAAAAGGTTTTAGCAGTAAATAATATACAATGGTTCATATGTCATCAAACGAAACGAAACCATTTGATATATATTCAATATATATGTATGATAAGAATTTGCATTAAATAACCAACAATGGTGGATAAGGCATGAAACCAAACCAGACTGAATTTTTCAGATTTAATATATATATATATATATATATATATATATATATATATATATATGTAAAGAGGGTTTTGCATTAGATAACATAAAGTTGATATGTAAACCAAACAAGTAAATCAGTCATTGATGGTTCTTCACACCAACTTCAACTGGTGGTTTTTCACTGAAGCCTGAGTGGCAGCAAGTCCCTTTAGGCTTCAGAACTCTTCTGAGTGATCTTGCCTTAATAATGTTTCACTTATGTTCTACATTTTAGGAACTGTTCCTAGTTCACAAACTACAAGTGGTATCACCGTCATCCTCGTGTTCCACAGCCTTTTTATTCTCTGGCCTGTTTCAAGTTTTTAATAATCATTGCTTTTTCTTTCATTTCAATTCCGTTGTCTAGTGGGGCGTCAGGATCCACTAGGTCTGATATGGCTGAGATAAAGAGAGCTTTTTGGATCTCAAAATACCTATTATTATTATTATTATTATTATTATTATTATTGTTATTATTATTATTTACTCATTAGTGTTTTTCACATCAGCGTAAGCTGATGATCTTTCACTGGAGATTGAGTGACAGCAAGTCTATTCAAGTCTCCAGGACTTTTCTCAGTATTCTGCCCGTTTTCAATAATGCTGTTGTTTGGATGGTCTCCACTCGGCCGCTAACTTCCAAATCCTCTAGGCCCTTTAATAATCCTTTTGTTACCGTGCCAAAAGCATCAATCACAATTGGTATAATTGTCACCTTCATGTTCCACAGTTTTTTTCAATTCTCTAGCAAGGTATTTATCTCTCTTTTCACATTCTTTCAGTTTTATTCTGTGGTCAGCCGGGACGGCAAATTGGACAATTTTGCAGATTTTCTTTTTTTATTTTTTTGTTGTTGATTATCATAAGGTCTGGTCTTCTGGCCAAGATTAGGTGATCAGTTATTATTATTATTATCAATATTATTATTCACTCATTAGAGCTTTTCACATCAGCGAAAGCCGATGGTTTTTTACTGAAGTCTGAGTGACAGCAAGTCTCCTCAAGTCTCCAGGACTCTTCTTAGTCTTCTGGCAGTTCTTAACAATGCTGTCATTTGAATGGTCTCCACTCGTCCACCAACCTCCAAGTCCTCTAGTCCCTTTAGTAATCCTTTAGTTACTGTTCCAAACGCACCTATTACAATTGGTATAATTTTCACTTGCATGTTCCACAGTTTTTTCAGTTCCCTAGCAGGGTCGAGGTATTTATCCTTCTTTTCACTTTCTTTCTGTTTTATCCTGTGGTCTGCCGGGACAGCAAAGTCGACTATTTTGCAAGTTCTCTTTTTTTTTTTTGTTGATTATTATTAAGTCTGGTCTCCTGGCCAGGATTAGGTGATCCGTTTGTATATAAAAGTCCCATAGGAGTTTATGCGAGTCATTTTCTAGGACAGGTGCTGGGTTGTGCATATACCATTTGTTAGTATGGTCGAATTGAAATTTCTTACACATTTCCCAGAGAATCACCTTACCGACCCAGTCGTGTCTCGCCTTATATTCCCGCTGTGCTAATTTGCTGCATTCCCTTATTATATGATTGATGGTTTCATCTCTGTCGCCACATAACCTGCATTTGCTATTTTGTTGCGTTTTATCTATTCTCGTTTTGATATGATTCGTTCTTATGGCGTTGTCCTGTGCTGCTATTAGGAGAGATTCTGTTTCTCTCTTAAAGTTTCCTTTTCTTTGCCATGTCCAAGTTTTGTCGTGTGAGATATTGTTTATTAGTCGTTTGAAGCGCCCATAAAGTAGTTTTCCTTCCTATTTTTGTTTCCTAGTTACTGTCATTCTGTTGTTCATCGTGTTCTCAGTTTCATGTCTGGTGACTGTAATGAGTCCTCCGTGTTTTTGTATATAGTTTTCGAGTCGATGTATGGATGTGTCAACGCTGTCTTCAATGCTGGCAAGTCCTCTTCCTCCCTCTTTTCTAGATACATAGAGCCTGTCAACGTCGTCTCTGTGATGCAATGTCTTATGCATTGTCATTAGTTTTCTTGTCCTTTGGTTTATTTGTTTAAGTTCCTCTCGGGTCCACTTGAGAAAGGGTCCGGAATATCTAACGAGAGGTACAGCCCAAGTATTTATTCCTTTGATGAGGTTTCTGCTATTGAGTTTTGTCTCAAGTAGTTTTCTGGTTCTTCTGAGGTATTCTTTCTGGATTTTTTCTTTCATTTCTGCTTGTTTGATGGTGTCAGCCTTCAAGATGCCCAAATATTTGTAGGTTTCGTTTTCTGCGAGTGATTTTATCTTATCCTTGTTTGGTAGTTCTATTCCGTTAGTTAGATGTCGTTTGTCACTTTTCATTACAAGCATTGCACATTTTTCCATACCAAATTCCATTCCTATGTCCCGGCTGTATATTCTAACTGTGTGTATTAGGGTTTCGAATTCTTTTTCATTTTTTGCAAAAAGTTTGATGTCGTCCATGTACATTAAATGATTAACTTTTTCCTGTGATCTACCAAGTTTGTATCCGGCTGTGCATTTTTTGGGTATGTGGTTAAGTGGCATCATGGCAATTATTATTATTATTATTATTCATTTGAGAGTTCTTCATATCAGCATTAGCAGATGGTTCTCTACTAAAGTATGAGTGACAGCAAGTTTCCTTAAAGCTCTATAACTCTTCTTTGCATTCTGGCTGATTTCAACAATACTGTTGCTAGGATAGTCTCCACTTGTCTTCTTATTTCCAAGTCCTCCAATACTTGTACTAGTTCTTTGGTGACTGTACCGAGCACTACAGTCATCTTCATATACCGTGTTTTCTTTCCAGTTCTCGAGGAAGGTTTATTTATTTATCTCTTTTCATTTTCTTTTAGTTTTACCCTGTAGTCAGTCGGAACGCAATGTACACTACTCGACAGGTTCTCTTTCGTTTTTTGTTTTTCTTTTCTTTTTTTTTTTCTTTTTTTTTTTTTTTTGACGACCACTATGTCCGGTCGTGTGGCCGAGATTGAGTGATCCATTTGTATCTCAAAATCTTAAAGAATTTTGTAGGTCTCATTTTCTTGGACGGATTCCGGGTTGTGCATATACCATTTGTTATAATGGTCAAATTTAAACTCCTTGCACAATAGCCAGTGAATCACCTTCCCCCTGCCCCTGTCGTGTCTAGTCTTCTACTTTTTTGGTGCTAATTTGCTTCAATTGCTTCTGATCGTTTCGTCAGTCAGAACAAAATCTACATCTGCAATTCTGTTGCTTGTTGTCTATTCTTGCTTTGACCTAGCAAGTCCTTAAGATGTTGTTTTGTGCCACTATGAGAAGAGATTCAGTTTCTCACTCAAGGTTCCCTTTTTTAGTCATATTCAAGTATTTTCGCAAGAGATTTCACTTGTTTGTTACTTGAAATATCCGTACTGTTGTTTTTCTTCCCATTTTTGCTCCCTCGTTTGTTTGTTTTTTTGTTTTTGTTTTTTGTTTTGTTCTGACGATGCTTGTTTCGTTAGTATTGTTCCTGATGGCTGTAAATATTGTTCCTCCGCGCTTTTTATGTAATCTTTTAACATCTATATCTATTATTATTATTATCATTATTTACTCCTTTAGAGATTTACACATCAGTGTTATCTAATGGTTTTTCACTGGAGTTTGAGTGACAGCAAGTCTCCTCAAGTCTCCAGGACTCGTCTAAGGATTCTGGCCGTTCTTAGCAATGCTGTCATTTTGATAGTCTCTACCCATAATAATCCTTTAGTTATTGTGCCTAACGCACCAATCACAATTGGCACAATCGTTACTTTCATATTCCACAGCTTTTTCAATACTCTAGTAAGGTCGAGGTACTTATCCTTCTTTTCACTTTCCTTCAGATTTATTCTGTGGTCCGCCGAGACAGCAAAGTCTACAGTTTTGCAGATTCTCTTTTTTTTATTGATTATTATGAGGTCTGGTCTTCTGGCCGGGATTAGGTGATCCGTTTATTATTATTATTATTATTATTATTATTATTATTATTATTATTATTATTATTATTATTATACTCCTTGTGAGAGTTTTACACAAGCGGTAACTGGTGGGCTCTCCCTGAGTTCTGAGTGAGAGCAAGTGTCCTCAGGTCACCATGACTCTTCTTAGTATGCTGGTCGATAACAGCTGTTATCAGGATGATTTTGATTCTTCTTTAAATTTCTAATTCCTGCATTCTTTCTTTGAAGCGTTTGGTGACTGTTCCAAGAGCACTAAGTACATTCAATATCATCAGGCTCATATCCCACAGCTTTTTTAGTTCTTTTGTTAGGTCCAAGTATTTGCTTATATTTTTTCATTTTCACATGAGTTTTGGTAAATGCAAGTCTCCTCAAATCTCCAGGAATCTTCTCATTATTATTTTTTTATTATTATTATTATGAGAGTTATTCACTCCAGCATTAGCCAATGGTTTCTCATTGCAGCTTGACTGACAGCAGGTCTCTTCAAGTCTCTAGGACTCTTTTCAGTATTCTAGCCGATCTCAGAAATGCTTTAGTTTGGATAATCTCTACTCGTCCTCTTACCTCCAAGTTCTCCAGTTCTTATACCAATCTTTTGGTGACTGTACCCAGAGCAACAATTAAAAAATGGTACCCTTCACTTTCATGTTCAACAGTTTTTTTCAGTTATCTAACAAGGTGCAGTTACTTATCTTTCTTTTCGATTTCTTTCTCTTTTAACCTGTGGTCTGCCATAATTCGGTACGTGATGGGAGGTGTTTTATTTTGTTTTTTGGGTTTTTTTTTCTGAATTTGGACTTTGGGATTTACAGTTTTGATCTTAAAAATTAATGTTGTTTTTTCGTTATCCAGTATCCGGTCAATGACTTTAGACACATTTCATTTAATGAATATATATCGCCTTCTAAGGATTGCTGTTTTTTCGAGAGTGTAAGATGAAGGGGTTAGATATAAGAATCTCTTTGACGACAGCAGAAATTATAAAACAAAACTGCAAAACTTCCAACCTATACATATTTACCAACACCTCCGCTCGGGCAGGATATGACACGAGGTCAATTTTTAAGCGGAGTTTAAAAGGTTTGAATTCAGAGTTTTTCTTCTCTTAGACTAGTTTCCTCACCAAGGCTGAAGAACGTAGTCTGCCCTACTATTTTACCCATAGCTGGAGGGAGAATAATTGGATTTATACCTTTCCCAAGGATATTTGTGCAATGGGAAATGCAATCAGTCTTGTCTAGGATTTGAACTCGTGTCGCCGTGTCCATTTCCTACGATGGTAACCAACCTATAGCAGCGTCAGTACTACTGTATGATTGCACTACTTTGATACTTAAGAAAAAATTTTGACTGGAAATGTACAAGGATATTACCTGCTATTTTAAGTAAATCCTAGAAGCAGCACCCTTCAAAGTTATTAGTTGATACATTTTGGAACAAAACCGTCTTTGGTACATATTCTAAAATACAATAGACTTCCCCCACTATAAGTGAAGGCTAAACAATGGTTTGGAGAGTTTGCAAAAAGCGTCGAAACAGGATATAACCATTTAAGAAGGCTCTTTATACGGCACTTGCAAAGACACCGAAATTGCTGCCTAGCTCTACACGTATGTGATCTGAATTGTTGAGTTCGATCTGCGGGTTAAGCGCCTGATTGTAAAACTTTATTTTAGTACACTTTTTGAATTATTCTTATCCTTGCTGAATGAATCTGAAATGTAAGGTGAAAATTAGTTGATGATTGAGAGTTGAAAACGTTTAATTAGGAAAATCTAATTCCCTAGGCTGATTGCCTTGAAAGATAAGCATTGCATCATGTGAAACGATGTGATTTATTAAAGTTAGCCTGTAGCGAGTGACCCAAAGTATGAAACACACAGTGATAATCTAATTCTTTTGTGGGTTTGCCAAAAGACATAATCATGGCAGCATGTGAGACATTCTGCTATTTATTAAATTAGCCCAGCCTCTAGCTCCAGACCAAAAGTATGATGCACACATTGAGAATCTAATTCACAAGTAATGATCTGCTAACGTAGCTTGATAGACATTATACCATAAGAAGAGTCAAATCAAATATGATTCTACATTTTGTTGATAGCCATTGAAAATTACATAAATAGGTCAAGAAAGCTCATTTTATATATATATATATATATATATATATATATATATATATATATATATATATATATATAGGGACAGAGAGAATAGTTGAATATATAAGTGAATAGTTGAATTGAGAGAATCAGTCAGACAGTCCCAATTGAGTTTGAAGTCAGCTAATGCTTGGAGACGCTGAGGGAGTGTGTGTGCGTGGAGAGAGAGAGAGACAGAGACAGAGACAGAGGGGGGAACCTTTAACACAGTTTCAGAAAAATGTCTTTAACTCAGAACATGCCATCCCAACAAATATTTGAGAGAGAAGAAAACAATAAAAATTTTCGTACTTCGACAGCGATTTACTTCCATTTCTAACTACCCTTCTACACATTAGATCACGCCACAATAGTAGAAGCTTGCGGTCCTTCCTCAAGAAGGACGTCAATTGTTTCTGTACCGAATGGCATCGTAACTAGATAATGTCTCCCGATTATTTCACAAAAAACTACTTAGTTCAGTCATATTTATTAAGAGTCCAAATCGAATTCCCAACTGTGTAACGGTAAACCCTTCAAAGCAAAACCATCTTCCCGCCAGTCATGGAACACAACTTAGGACCAGTATCCTCATAGTAGTGACCAGAACGTAGATGAAGACCATTTCACACTCCGTAAAGAATTCCGGCTCCGGGTCCTTGGTTTAGAAATGCCATTCTCCTAGGCGAGACGAGACGAGAGGTCTGTTGGTTGTTTGGTTTTACGGAGTATCAACCCGTAAAGGGTCATTTAATGCCAAATTAAATCCTTTTGATAAAAGTTTCAAGAGATTCAGTTTACTATAAGTATGGTTTCGTTTACACACTGTTAAACGTCAAAACGTTTCTATTCTAAAACAATTCAGTTGAGCATGAGTTCACAGTTATTTGTTTACACACAGTTGAAGGGAAAAACAGTTAATTTAAGTTCAGTTCTGATTGAACCATAGATAGGACCCTATCAAGTGCAACCGTTCCGGGCCAGAGTGGACTTGGTAGCGATAGCAATGAAGAGTGCTCTGCATTCCCCAAAGCTCCAGCATTAGTGAAGCCTCACCATCAGATCGTTTAATGTAATACCCTTGACACTCAATCGGGGATATTACCCTTCTGCTGATCATCATCATCATCATGTCATGCCGCTAGCACGGATATCCCTGACCCTCTCTCAGCAATTTTCCCTATCGTTCATTGCTTCTGGCTGGTCCTCAGGGCTACATCCCGTACCCTCACATAGCTGCTGTATACATGTTCGAGCTAGTCGTCCCGCTTTTGCCCGGCCATGTGTGGGGGTTCTTAGGAGAACATCACTCGTCCTTGCTTCTCCAGCAGTGTCCTGCATGTCTGGTTCGTCTAACTTGGATAGTTTTCGTGATGGGAGGCAGGTAGCCGTATAGTTGGTGCC
Organism: Sepioteuthis lessoniana; assembly: GCA_963585895.1. Taxonomy (NCBI): domain Eukaryota; kingdom Metazoa; phylum Mollusca; class Cephalopoda; order Myopsida; family Loliginidae; genus Sepioteuthis; species Sepioteuthis lessoniana. The sequence continues at coordinate 101,809,207 of OY757910.1, forward strand.
TTGTGGGGTGTTGCCGCCAAGACTTGTTCAATATTGCTCGCAGCATTCTTGTGTAATTGCCGTCTAGCTTCTTTTCTAGCCGTTTATTCTAGCTAGAATGTAGAAGTTATGTAAGAAATATTATTTTTTTGTCAAATGCATCATTGTTTTAATACCTATAAAATCCATTATATCATTTTATTGTAATGATAATCGAAACTGTAGCTGTGTCAGTACGATTGTATAGTTGCACCTCTTAAACTAAAAATATACTTTTTAGAATCGCTAGAAGGTAATAATACCAATGTACTGCATGTTTGTTTGAACAAATCCTCGAAGCAGCACTCTACAAAACGGCTGTTGTTCATTCATTTACTCACCAACCGTCTCGCAAACTAAGCAAGAAAGACGAACAACACATGCTAGGCATCACTGGAGAATAGAAGACGAGCTATTAAGTGATGTTCTCCCGTGGAATACAACGCGCAGACTCATTAGTGTTGGCCGACCATCAAAAACTTGCATTTATGGAGGTGCCCGTGGTGTAGTCGTTATCGTCGTCGGAAATGGACACGGCGACACGAGTTCAAATCCTGGACGAGACTGACTCCATTTCACATAGCACTAATACCCTTGGGGAAGGTATGAATCCAATTATTCTCCCTCCAGCTATGGGTAAATAGTAGGACAGACTAGGTTCTTCAGCCTTGGTTAGGCAACTAGTCTAGGAGAAGAAAAACTATGAATTGAAACATGTTAAACTCTGCTTAAAAATTCACCTCGTGTCATATCCTGCCCGAGCGGATGGGTTGGTAAATAGTATCAAAAACTTGCATTTATCAGTTCTGTGAGAACACTGAGTACTTTCTAGAGGAATTACCAAGAGTGATGATCTATAGGAACGGATAGCGAATGATCGAGTCACATCATGATAACGATGATGGGGTCTCGTCTACTCTCAAATTTTACCTTGAGCTATAATGTAGAAAAGATGTAGAGAAATGTTAAATGTCTTTGTCAAGTGCATCATTTTTTTAATAACAATAAAATCCACTATTTCAATCTATTTCATACCAACTGAAATAATTTGAGATTCGAGACGAAAATTCTTCTGAAAGTGCGGAAATAATTACCACTCTACTTTTTTTAATAATCTGTCACCTGAAAAAAAAAATTAATTAAACATTTCTAAACTTTGTGAATAGATGATTTATTAAATCTCCCCACCACCACCCAAAAAATTATAATTATAATTCCACTTAAGATTATTTTATTTGTTTTATATGTGTTTATCCTTCTTACATATAAATATAAGTAAAAAAATATAAGGGAAAATACATATATAAAACAAATGAGCAGGATTTGACACAAGTCAATTGGCTTTAATTCAGTGTGTTCCTTCTCTTAAATTGGTTGCCATACAAAAATTAAAGTGATCAGTCTGTCCTAAGATTTAACCCTAGTTAATGGGCGATGAGTTGAATGTACATCCTCCCCCAATGAATTAGCGCTGAGTGAAAGACAAACGGCCTCCTCCAGGATGTTAAGTCACGTCATTGTGCCCATTCACTACGGCGATGACCATTACACTCGAAGCTCATCATTTGCTTTATTCATGAATGTTGACTTAAAAATTCATTTTAAAGATTTTCACATTTACTCTTAGCTAAACAGTATGTTTAGCATAAATCTACTGTGACATTCCTGCTGTTAAAATGATAACGATTTAATTATCTACCTGTTGTAAATATATATATATATATATATATATATATATATATATATATATATATATATATATATATATCAGTATTTATACACACACACAGACACATATATATATATATATATATATAATTTATTATATTTTCAACATTATATATATATATATATATATAATTGAATTATATTTTCAACATTATATATATATATATATATATATATATATATATATATATATATAATGTGAAAAAATATAATTCACTTTTAAAGCAGAATGTGTTGAATATATTAGCTGATAATTGCACTTACCTGGTGAATAATTTAGATTTTTCCTTTGCCTCATGTACGAAGTCATCGTAATAAACTGAAAATGCTGATATTATGCATTCATTTAACACCTCCACAAAGGTAGAATGCAACACAAGGTCAACTTTTAAACGGCAAAAAACTGGTTTGAATTCAGTGTTTTCCTTCTCCAAGACTAGTTGTCTTTCGAAGGCTAAATAAGACAGCACGGAAAAGGAAGCAGTGGTTATATATACTTACCCAAACTCTTTTCACGAACAGGATGTGACACAAGGTAAACTTAAAAGTGGATTTTAACAGGTTTGAATTCAAAGTTTTCCTACTACTCGACTAACCAAGACTAAAGAATTCAGTCTGCCCTACTATTTACCCATAGTTGGAGGGAGAATAGTCGGATTCATGCCTTTTCCATGTGTAATAATGCTGTGTGAAATGCAATCAGCTTCGTCCAGAATTTGAACTCGCGTTGTCGAGTCCATTTCCCGCGATGATAACCATTACACCACGGGCCTCTTCCGGGAAGCAGTGGTTATAAATGCGCCTTGAAATCAAAAGTGATCGATGCTTTCTTGTCCCAGAAGACTGCTAGCATAAACCTGTCTACTAACCCCTTCACACGGAACTTTTTTTTACCGGAGAGTCAGCGGTTTCCTACTTAATGTGTTATATACCAAGGAAGGAATAAACGAATAATCAGACTGTAACACATTCATTACAAAAATATAAGTCTCTCATCTCTATTACTCGAAAGAGTCGAAATTAGCTGCAGGTCTGAGAGAGAGACAGACAGAGACGAAAGAAGGCGGACACAGACTGGTGGAGGATTATTAGATTGACCTTTTCTGAACCATGTTGATTATATATTCAAGGACTTACGTCTTCGTTTCTTTAAGATAGAGTTCTCAACCGGGGGCCGCCAGGGCCACCTCCCCATACCTTTGGGTTTACTTATAAGTGTTGTTATAACTAATTCGAAACTATGTAGAGTTTATGTAAATGGAAAAAATCCAGATAAAAATTTCTCAAATTTATTGAATAACTCCACACGGACAGACAGACAGACACTCACATATACAAATAGGCAGATATATATTGATTGATTGTTTGGTTAGTTAAGTTTTATTGCAAATCAACCTTCGTTGGTTATATAATGCCAGATATACAGATAATCGGTCCTATTACAAACAAATAAGTTTAGCATGAATACACAGTTAATATTGTCAGAATATTTTCTCTATCAAGCTATTCAGTATTTTTCAAACAGTTCTAAATGAAACAATTTACATTTGTATAAGTATAGTTATTGTTTTCACGCAGTTAATGTCAAAAAGGTTCTATTTCGAACATTTCAATTTAGAAGAAGAACAGTTTTAATGTCAAAAACAGTTCTATTTCAAATAATTCAGCTTAGTATAAGTATGTACTTTACATGTCGAAACAGTTCTATTTCAAGTAATTCCGTTTAATATAAGTGCGCAGTTTAATTCTATTCAACCCATACATAGAGTCCCACCATGTGCTACCACTATGGGCTACAGTGCAGCGTTTATTATATATATATATATATATATATATATATATATGTGTGTGTGTGTGTGTGTGTGTGTGTGTGTGTGTGTGTGTGTGTGTGTGTGTACGTCTCTGGTTGTGTGCGAGAGAGGGAGAAAGAAAGAAAGAAAGAAAGAATGAAAGGCAGAGAACTGCAGCAAATACGTATTTATGTATTGTTTGACAATCTATCTATCTATCTATCTATCTTTGAGTAATCTCATCGTTCAGTTTAAATCATTATACTTACGGTGATTTTATGTACCAATGTTAAATATGAAGCATTTGATATCGGAGTGAAACTCTGTCATTCGATTTCACTTCAAGGAACGCCCATATCAGCAGGGCCGCCTCCTCTGTCTTCTCGAAGCACCAATCAATCTAAGCTGGTTTACGACCCTGTCAATGTGATCTACTTTTATGAGTTGACGTTTTATGAGCAGAACCAAGACGTGACAAACAGTTGATGCCCAACGCTAAACCCCGGATGCCAAACTTAAATGCCCGGATTGAAATTTCCAGCTCATTTATAGCTTACTGTAGAGAACATTTACGATCCTTGGCCAAATATTTGGCTCCATTAATTTGGTTAGCCGCTGATCTGAAGAGCTATGTTTGAATTAAAGAAAAAAAAAAAAGAAAATCTCTTGTGCTGTAAGTCAAAATTCTAAGGTTTGTAAGTCTTTGTCTGTTTTCTAACAATTCCATATCAGTTCATTGACTGTATACACCTAAGCCTAATATGGAGTAATGTAAATTATGTCTCGAGCGATTGCTATTAAGCACGGTCGGTTTGGGCTATAGAATACGTCGACTGCTTCTATGCTGCAGGGTAAGACTCCCACAATTAGGGTCATGGATATGATACTAAACAATCTGCTGAAAAGACTCCAATTCTGGAGCTTTGCGGAATGTGAAGTACGGCATGATTGCCATTACTCCTAGGTCCACTTTGACTTGGAGTGGTAATACTAGTCAGGTGTCCATCTATTGTTGTATTGATGGAATAAAGGAATGACAATACTTCTGTTTATATTAATATGTCTTTCTTTAATGTCACGAAAGGGTTGAAATGACTGTATGAGAGAGAGAGAGAGAGAGAGATAGAGACAGAGACGGGCGAGTGCTATCATTGACATAGTATTGGGGACAGACATTCAGAGCCTTACTTCTTCTTTGACCGAGGTTTCTTATAGAGGTGTTTCTTAATGCAGGGGCACTGGGCCCCGCAACCAATTCCCCAGGCGGTTTTTGCTCTGACTGACCACTTTTCTTGACTGAGTGAAACTCTGCCGATGACTGCGAATATCCCGTCATTATACAGTATTCTTAAGGCGTACAGATTTTTCTTTCACGTGGTTTATTTCCTCTGTACTCTTGTTTACACAGGTGTGATATCCTATATAGAAATTCAGAACTAACATGCTCTCAAAGGGTTAATATTTGATTCTATGAGTCAAAGAGAACTTGTTAATCTTTTACAATACTTGAAAACATGATTGTTCGGTTTGGCTTCTTTGTTTAATGGCATATCAGCTTTTGAAGGTTATTTAATGACAAAGCCAATTTTCTAGAAGGATAGTTGTGGTACTATTTAATCCATAGCTAAGAGGATAATGGGGTTCATACCTTTCCCGAGAATATTTGTCCGAATGTGAACATAATAGCGCAACTGGACTCGATAAAATTAGTAGTTTACAAATCATATATATATATATATATATATATATATATATATATAATAATTAGCAAAGACACCAATGACATTAACAGTAGGGAAACTCAAATAAGATAATAAAACACACTAAGGCCTTTTCGTCCGGCGCTTTTCAAGTTTTTATACACCGGAAAATTGGATAAAAAGTGGGTATATAATTTGGATTGCCAGATTAAATGTGAAAAAAAAAATCCTAAGTCACCCCAGTATCTAGTAGTTCCCAAATATATTTAAAGTGTGATTGCTTAATTGCCTGCATAGATGATTGTTTCTCAGTCCTGCATAGAGCTTGAGATAAATTCTATCTTAAATTTCTAGAGGCGATTTATATTTCTATGAATCGCTCCTCTCAATGCAGGTGGTTAAACAATCATACTTTAAATATATTTGGGGAACTACTAGATACTGGGGTGATTTAGGTTGTTTTTTTGTTTGTTTGTTTGTTTGTTTGTTTGTTTTTTCACCTATAATCTGGCAATCGAAATAATATATCCACTTTTTATCCAATTTTCCGGTGTATAAAAACTTGAAAAGCGCCGGACGAAAAGGCCTCCGTGTGTTTTATTATTTTATTTGAGTTCCCCTACTGTTAATGTCAATGGTGTCTTTGCTAATTATTTTGTATAAATTTTCCTGCACCCGGAATTTAATAATAATATATATATATATATATATATATACTTACCGGTTCATTGACCTAGTGGGTAGAGTTTTCGCAAATGAACCGGAGAACGGGGTTCAATCCAGGTCGAGTCATACAAAAGACTCAAAAAATGGATGCCTTCTAGCTAAGAACTCAGCGTTATGAAGTCCGTATCAAGGGTAAAGTGGTGCAATCCTGTGAAAGGAGTTGCGTCCTCCCCTACACCTCGGTGTAGTAGCTAATAAAAATGAAGCCTTCGGATCGCCTTCGACTTTGGTCGCCAACTTCACTTACCTTATATATAAACAGGATTGATCATTGAGTTGTCTAGAAAGGGTCCATATGCTATAATCACTACCAACCAACAAAAATTGTTTGGAGTACGTTTTGATCTCATTGTATTATTTAATCTTTAAATATATCATATTGAATAAGTAACTGATCACCCACTTGCTAGTTCTTGTAGACCATTGTTTCGCAAACTTTTTTTTTACCCTGGAGGATTCACATAGCCATTCATTGTTTTAAAAAAATCTTATTGCATTTTTATTATTAAATATTCATAGAAATTGTTTGAAAATTGTGAAATATTTCGTGTATGGAAAAATTATAACTGATTGATTGATTTTAATGGCATGTCAACGTATATAGCGTTATTTTATGCGCAGAATCACAGTTATTGTTCATTTGTGTTAATTTTTAAGAGAATTTGTTTATGCTTTTTTACACAGTTATATCATATCAAATATTCCTGTTGTATAGCCACATAATACATATAAAACTATACACGGAAACATACACGGAAACATATACACGCAGAAACATAATCAACAATAATGACGAACGAACACACTTCTTTAGAAAAACATACTCTCACCCTTTATTCGAAAGGGTTGCGAAAGGGGTTGTGAAAGGGTTGTGTGTGAGAGGTGAGTTGGAGACTAAATAGACTGCCACATATTGACCCCAAGTTCCTCTGATTATTGTAGCACTTCTTCTTCATTCTGCTGGGCTGCTCAACCGGGGGTCCTGAGGGCCCAAGCCCTCTGCTGGGATTTGGTTCTCACTGCCTCGTACTGCAACTCGAACTCGAACTAACTGACTCCAACTCTGGCACCGGGTTACATAATTGTTTGATTTCAACCGTGGGTGTCGCTATTGCACCGAATTCAACCCGTCCACGGTCAAGGTTATATCTTGATATCTTGGACCGGATGCACCTGTTTCTTGATTGACGGATGGGTCGAAGGTCAATATGTTACATTACTTTGTAAAAAGTTGATTTCTGTGGCGTAGTGGGTAACATGATCGATTGCAGTAAGCGAGTTCGAACTCAAATCATGACTATCAATCGATTTCGGACTAATATCTATGGAAAAATTATGAAGCCACTTCACTGGCGTTCATCTTAAAGCATGTCTTTGGAAAACCCACGATATGCCATTAAACAAAGAAACAAAAACCATCTAATAAAAATAATTGGGACTCAATTTTGTCTGATTAGGTAGTCCTATCTATTGATAATAAATATGTATTTTCACATTGTTAATTACATTACGTTATTGTCAATTTTGCACACAGTTAGATGGTTTGGCTTGGTTTGGTTTCTTTTTTTCAACAGATCGAGAAAAACAGGTGATGTGTCATTGTATCAGCTGATGATATTTTCAGGAAGTCGAATACTTTTGTGGTCAGTTTTTTGGTGTTACAGCATTTTAAATCATTATTTCTTAATCAATTTTAGCAATAATAAACGGTACAGAAATCTTAACAATCATTTTAAAAAGATAATATTAATTAGTCGTAATATCATTGCTCAGTCGGTTGGGGCTGTAGAATTCCCCAACTACACCTCTGCAAGAGGTTACCCTCCTTCGACGAGTGCCCTGCATATGACAATAAACAATCTGATCGTGAGGTTCCAGTAATGCTGGAGATTTGGGGAATGCGGAGTACCCCTTCATTGCCATCGCTCCAATGTCCAATCTGGCCCCGAGTGGTAACATCTGATAGGATCCTATCTATGGGTAAAATAGAGCTAAACTGCGTACTAAGGCTAAACTGAATTGCTTGAAATAGAACTGTTTTTACATTTAAACTGTGTGCTTACGGTAAATCAAATTGTTCGAAATTGAACTGTTTTCACATCTAAACTGCATACCTACGCTAAACTGTATTATCTGAAATAAACCTGTCTTTACATTTAATTCTGTGTATTGGCCAGTCGACTGGGGCTGTAGAATACACCGAATACATCTCTGCAGAAGGGTCAAACCCACCCCAAACGAGTGTCCAGGATATGACTCATAGCAATCTGATGCTGAGGTTTCAGTAATGCTGGAGCTTTGAGGAATGCAGTACCCTTTTTTGCCATCGCTTCCAGGTCAACGCTTGCTCGAAGTGGTAACGACTGATGGGTTCCTATCTATGGGTATAATAGAACTAAATTGCGTATTTATGCAAAACTGAATTGTTTGAAATGGAACAATTTTGACATTTAACTATGTGCAGACAAAAACTATTCTTACACTAAATTGAATTATTTGAATGAGAAATGTTAGACTAAACTGAATAGCTTCACAGATATTTTTTGACAACTGTGTGCTCATGCTAAACTGAATTTTTGAAATAGAACTGATTATTTGTATGAAAATTGATCTGGCGTTAATTAACCTATCAAGGTTGATATGCCATAAGACCTAAACTACCAACTAACTAATAGCAATATCAGTTTTCTAAGAATTAATGTATTGATAAAAAAATCCCAATCGTGTTTACAGGTATACAGGTATACACTCTGTTAAAATGTTAATGCTTTAAGAGCCAATGTTTGGTTAAAGTTCCTCCTCATTTTAACTAATACAAGCGCAGTGAAATATCAGTGATTTAATGGACAATGTTTTAACCGACACACACTCTATTAGAATATTAGTTTTTAGAGCCAATTTATGAGTAAAGTTCAAAATCATTTTAAATATCGTCTCAAACAGTTCTACTTAACCTATGTATACCACCCTAACAGGTATTACGGCTCCAGGTCAGAATGAACCTGAGAATAATGACAATACCGGTGTGATCCCACGCTCTCCTTAGTTCTATGAGTGGAGCTTTACCAACATATACAGTTTAGAATCATGCCTTATTTCTCTTTAGGTGATGCATTCCGTGCATTAAAACCGCCACCTTTAGTGTAACCGTGTCCTCAGTGGACGATGTCATGCTTTGAACCCAGCTTATCAGCCGTGTGTTGTACAATCTGTTGGTAACTGTGTAATTTACAGTCGTTGCTGTGGTGGGGTTATCTGTTAATGCTCTAAAGAATTACAAGTGAAACCGATAGGGGAAATGTACACACCACCGCTCATCATTTGTGCCCTTTTATATTCCCGCTATGTTTAGTGGTGGTAATTGTTTATTTCAGCGACAAAATGCAACCCCCATAAACGCAGGTGATGCAGAAATGGTTAAAAAAAAGGTTAGCTTCTTTCAAAGTAAACCTTTGCTAAATTTAAACGCTAGAGAACCTGTGCGTGACTTACTTTAGATGTCTTGGACCCCTCCCCACAAAAAGGAAAAAACTCGATTATTGACAAACTACGAAATGCTTGGATAGATATACGGATATATCAATATCAGAACGCTGCAAGCCGCTGTTATTCATATAAAAAGAGGAGTTAGATATAAGTAGATGGTTTTCGCTAATTTTGGCACTTCAATCTAAGCTTAATATGTTTATACTTGGTATATAATGTTATCTATATTTTCGGACGGTTTGTATTCAACGTGGAAGTAAATAAACGGTTATAAAGACAGAATTCAGTAAACTTTTAATTTAATGACAGAAATTTGTAGTAAGAAAAATTTCATTAGAAAATAAATTTAATTAGTCATGTTGTCATATTTTCTTGTATTAATTATGTTTCAACCACGATGTCTAGAAAGTTACTTTGTCTTATACAGACAGATAATAAAAAAAATTAATTAAACAAATGAATTCTCCAATATTGACGATTTCTAAGCTGAGTTAATTTTCTGTTGATTCTTTCTCGATTTAAACTCTTGAAATTCGAGCGCAAGTACAAACCGAAAATTCCTAAAAATCTGTTACGTTACGAAGATGCTTAAATTCATAGCTCCATCATTGAATAGTTCCACCTAAAAAGAAAAAAAAAAAAAGAAATAAAAACAGAGCTTCAAAAGAGCAATACTTCAAAATAGCCAACTCATATAAATTCGTTTCATATAACACATAAACTCGTATATCGGTCAATTTTTAATAATACACTTTTGTGACAAAAAGATTATGTCATTTTTCAGCTTTATGAAGTAATTCCGTGATATTTCTACTATTTCTCAAGTGTTGACCCACGTACAAAATCGACTTATATACGAGTATATGGGATATCTATAGTCAACTTTAGTCAGGGATCGTCACGTAAGTATTATAGGACGTAGACTTGGTGATCCCAGTTCGAATCCATGATGAGACTGTGCACTAAACAAAGCGCTAATCCTCTTGGCAAAAATATGAATCCAACTATTCTCTCCCTCTCTATAAGTAAATAGTCGGGTAGACTGAGCTTCTTAATGCTGGTGTGACAATGGTTCTAGTAGAAGGAAAACTCTGAATTTAGATTAGTTTTACTGCGCTTAAAATACATCTTGAGTCACGTGTAACTCGTGGCTGTTGGCTGATACTCGATTCGACTTGATATGAGATCCCTCGGATTATTTTGGTTGATTTAATCTTGTAAAAAACTAAGCACAATAAATAAAAAGAAAGGTGAATATAGTATAAGAAAGAACAGATCAAAATTAAGTCGAAAAAATTGTTTTCCCTTAATTTTCCGTCGGAAAATGCCTTGAAAATCAGTATTCCGAATTACAGTGTTTAACTTAAGCTCGATAACCAACAGGTCATTGAAAAGAAGAAATTATCTGAACCACCCTTTATTTACTGAATAATTTTTTACATTTCTAGCTTTGTGACAATATTTCGGTGTTCAGAAAACATTCATATAATCCTACGAATTTTTAGCATCAACATAAACCGGTAGACTTTCACTGGTATCTGAGTGAAAGTTAGTCTCCTTGGTTCTTCAGGACCCTTCTCAGTATTCTAGCTAATCTTTAAAGGCTGTGGTCTATAAAATCTTGATTACTTTGGTCTCCAGTTGTTCCAGGGTTTTTTATAAGTCGTTGGAAACTGTTTCTAGCGCAGCAAGTACAAATCAAATGACTGTCATCATAATGTTCCATAGTTTTTTTCAGCTCTCTGAAAATAACCGAGTATTTGTTAATCTTTTCGCTTTCTTTCATTTTTACTCTTTGATCTGCCGGAATAGCAAGATTCCCTAGAGAACAAGTTCTTTTCTTCTGGTTAATCATCACTAATTCTTGCCTTCTGGCTAGGATTAGATGATCCTTTTCTATCACAAATTTCAAGAGATCTTTACACACC
>OY757910.1:101825582-101965582 GCA_963585895.1 Sepioteuthis lessoniana
AAAAAAATGTTTAAATGCTAAACTGAATTGTTTGATATAGAATAGTTGGATCATTTAATTTTATGTATACAAATGTATACATAATTTTGAGTTGAAGTATTAACGATACATATCAATACTTGGAACCATTTAACATTTTTGACATGCTTAACTAAATTGTTTTAAATAGAAATGTTTGATCATTTAACTGTGTGTCAACAAAAAGTGAATTCATACAAAACGGAATTCTTTGAAATAGAAATGTTTTTGCATTTAACTGAGTGTAAGCAAAAAAAAACTTTAATCAAATGACAGTATCTATACAAAATTGAACATTGAAATAAGTGAAATCATTAACCTGTGTTAAAAAGATGAGCTCAGGCTTGTTTAAAAATATTAATCATATATTTAATATAAACGTATAAAAATGAGTCTGCATTAAATAAGTCGCAATGGTTGATATGCCATAAAACCAAACCAAACCAAATCATATATATTTAGTATGTATGTATAAAAATGATTCAAGCAAATGTTTGTCTCCCTTGCCATAAAAAAACAGAGACAGAATCACTAAATCCATTGTCATATTGAACACTACACATTCACTTGCACTTCGAATACTTATCAATACAAGGGAACCCCTGTCATCACTGTGCCCACCCCAAACCCCAATCTGGGATGCTTGATTAAGCATACTTTTCACAGCTAGCACACTGAAAGAGTTGTTGAATTTTATTAGCTTGTTTTTCTGCCGTCAGCGAGCTTTATTCTACCCAATCTATTCCCGCCCCGGAACTATTCGTTTAAGATGTTATATCTTGATTGTGGAAAGATCTATATTGAACTGGTGTGACATTTCTAATACTACCAGCTTAGGATTTTTTCAAACTAGATTCGGTGCTGTTGATTGTTGATTTGAACTGCACGTTTGAAACGAGGGCGTTCCTTAGGCGTAATATTCACTGCTCGTAGCTGAGTATACCACTGATGGATTTTTTCTTCAAGCTCCTCTTATAGTGCAAATATTTCTTGCCATTTCGGTAAATTATCAAATCCTTCTGAACTCGTAAAGCATGAAGTAATATTCTTATCTGCTATGATTGCTGTCAACTTTATAAATAAATAAAAAAATTAGACTTGATATCAAATGTTCCTGAAAATTAAAAGGAAACATTAGAACACTAAACTGTACATTTAATTACTGAAAAAGGCTTATGGTCATTTCTCTTCGGTGATCGAGTGGGAACCGGTCTTTTTAAAGTAAGCTGACCATAAATCTCAGTAATTATTTGGTCCTTCATATTGTGGGTCTAATGTTATCAAACAACAACTGTAAAAGTATCATAAAAGGATAAAAAGATTGATATTTTGTAAGATAATGTTGGTTTCCCCTGACCAGCGATCCTCACTCTTGGCTATGTAACCGACAACAAAAGAACAATTTCATAGGCAGTTATTTTGGAAGTGAGAGGCGGCTAGACTCGAGATTTTTTTAAAAACCATTACTTAATTTTCAAGGCTTAAAGACACTATTTCCTCCAACGGGTGGAGGTACGACTTATTGATTTAGTTATCTTTCTTTGGCATAACAAAATCATTCAACGTATTTTAATACACTTCCTTCTAAATGTGAGTGGGACCTTTTGTAACCACGTGCTTGTATTTTTATATTATATGGAAAACCTCTTTATCCTTTCGTCACTTCAACTTTATCAGAAAAAAACTTTTCTTTGAGAAGTTTTGAGACGCCCTCCATAAAAAAAAAAAAAAACTTTATTCAAACCTAATAAATATTTGATCCTATTTTATATGGGTTGGGCAAGTACCTCGGTAAAATTCCAAATTGCAAATGTATATTTTTTTATGGCACGGTTCTTATTATCCATGAAAACAAACAAGTAGAAATGAGTTCAAATTATTTACAAAAGACTTGATAGGGAAACCAAACAAGAAAAAAAGGTATTAGTTGTCTAAATTTCTGAGATGAAGCTCGTTGATTTTTATCATTAAGGGTTTTCGGACTATTGTTTTCATCTTTATTGTTATTTCCACAACGTTTCGGCCGATATCTCTACCGGCCTTCTTCAGGTGTTTGTCAAACTCGGGAACCTACACGGAACTTCGAACTACGTCCTTTATTGAATACACGTGCGTCGCCTGTTCTGATTCTGTTAGCCATAACTGGGTACAAGTGTTAAGTATTCCTGTATTGTTACTCGCCTGTAGGGAGGATTGAACCTGCAATCTCCAGATTATTGTCTCCTTAGAAGCTTAGGGAAAGAAAAAAAGGAGCTGAATAAATTTCTGAAAAAAAGGATTAACAAAGTTATTCTAAAAATATCCTCAACTTCTTTCTTGCAACTACTGATGCCAAGTTATATAGCATTATACCTTTAACATGGACAACATCGATGTGGTGAAGATATGAGATCTGCTGAATGGGAAACTGTCTTATATGTAAACTATGCCGAGAGTGATCGATAATCTCGCGAGAATGGTTGATACTATAATTATAAATTTTTAATAATTTCATGTCAGACGCCATTTTACCAAAATGCTACGTAGTTTCAACTCAAAAATGGATATTTGGTAATCTTTCTTATCCTTACTGCAATTTGCACTGTACTAAGCTAAGCTTAATAAATTTATTAGTATGGGTTTATCAAACGCCGCTTCCATTTGCACAATGCGACACAAGGTCAATTTTTAAGTATTGCTGGTTTGAATTCTGTGTTTTCGCACGGCTACAATTCATAGATTCGTATAGGGTAATCTTTCTTATCTTTACGACCATGCGCACTGTACTAAGCTTAATAAATTTATTAGTATGGATCTATCCAACCCTGCTGCCATAAGCAGAACGTGACACAAGGTTAATTACTAAGAGTTGTTGGTTTGAATTCTGAGATATATTTCTCCAAGTGATGTTGTCATACCAAGTCTAAATAGTCAATACTCACAGCTGGGAGGAGAACTGTATGATTTTTACCTTTCCAAAGGGTATAAGCACAATGGGAAAAGAAAATAGCCACGTAGAAGATTTGAATTTGGGTCAGTAAGTCCTTTTGCGCTAAATGCCACTAATGTATTTTAGTATTATCAAAATAGCTATTTATTTGACCTAGTTATTAAATAAAGAAATTATATTATCAAATGATATGCTATCATTAAATGATATTACATAATCAAGTAATAGTTATCAAATAATGAAATGGTTATTTGAAATAGTTATTTATAATGGTATGTTATAATATTATGATTTATTATAATACCATTTGAAATAGTTATCTGTAATATTATATTGTCAAATAATATTATATTGTTAAATGATATAATATTATAGTAATATTATATTAGCAAATGATATCTCCTTACCAAATTAAATAATATTGTCAAATGATAGTTACCAAATAATGAAATTGTTATTTGAAATAGTTATTTATGATATTGTATTATAATATAATGATATATTATATAATTTGAAATAGTTATCAATAATCTTATATTATAGTTATCAATAATATTATAGTTGTCAAATAATAATATATTGTCAAATGATGTTATATTATAAAAATATTATATTATCAAATGATATTTCATAATCAAATTAAATGATATTGTCAAATAATAGTCATCAAATAATGAAATTGTTATTTGAGATAGTTATTAATGATATTATATTATAATATAATAATATATTATATAATTTGAAATATTTATCAATAATATTATATTATAGTTATCAATAACATTATAGTTATCAAATAATATTATAAAATGATAAATGATTTTATATTATAATGATATATTATGAAATGATATTTCATTATCAAATTAAATAATATTGACAAATAATGGTTATTTGATAATGAAACAGTGATTTTTTTTTTTTACCAACGGTGGCAGCGGTCAGAGTCCAAGCTCAGGAACTGATTAAAATATTGATTCTTCAACTCATTCTGTTTTGTACGGAATTAAGCTGAGCTTTATGATTTAGTTAATATCACAGAGTGCAGATATTTGACAAATCATCACGTTGTGTTAAAAATGGATTGACGACTTTCTCACCAAAAACTTATCGATTGGATCAGTTACAAAAACAAAACAAAAAAAAAGGAAGTAATCTATTTCTCAATGAGTGCGTCTGGTGCCTGTCTATCTTTTTTCTGGAAACATTTTAGAGAAGCAGGAGGATTGAGAAACGCAGCAAATTTTAAACGAAAAGTGCAAAACTTTTAATAGAGTTAAGAAAATAAATCGATAATAAGCAATGCGTTAGAATAAATAACAGCATTTTCTAAGTAACTTTGTATTAATTCCTGAACACTGACAATACCTTTTTATAGCAATGGTTTTATTTAATAAAATTATTTGTACATGTCTTCGGTAGTAAGATTAATAGTTGCGTGAGAATATTTGGAAGTTTCGGAGAGCGTAATGCTTATTTGCGCGGAAAATGGAACCGTGTGTCCAACTAAAAATCCAATTATGGAAAGCGCTATATTTACTTTGCGTTTGTAAAAGGCATGAACCTGCCTTTTCTTGCAACATTAGGATAGACTGAACTCTCTCTTAACTTGTTGGGTGACCAGTTTAGATGAAGGAAAACTTAAAACTGTATGCGAATATTAGTTCATAAGCAAGAAGAAAGGGATAAGTCATCCAAGGGTGGAAATAAAATGACTGTAATAAAAAACCAAATGAAATCTTGAGAGAGAGAGAGAGAGAGAGAGAGAGAGAGAGAGAGAGAAGAGAGAGAGAGAAAAGAGAGAGAGAGAGAAAAAGAGAAATGGAAAGATAGAGAGAGAAAAAGAGATAGAGAGATAAAAAGAGATAGATAGAGGGAGAAAAAAGGGACAGATATATATATATATATATATATATGAAGAGAGAGAGAGAGAAAGTAAGAGAGAAAAAGGGATAGATAGAGAGAGAGTGTGTGTGTGTGTGAGAGAGAGAGAGAGACAGAGAGAAAGAGATACATAGAGAATACATTGTTTATCTGTAGTAATTCACTTGTATAGTAAAGCCGTTCGCAAATGTCGTCTAAAGTAAAAATTAATAGCTGCCCACCCTGTCAGTGTGATTTACACTACGCTGACTGTATTACCAGCAGAGAAGTAATACTCCTCACCAAAAGGTGGTGTCAAATCTATGGATCAAACACATCGATTTAAAATCATTTGTATTTGACAGGATCGTGTGCAAGAAAAAGTTAGATAACAACCACACAATAAAATGTAAATATAAAGGTTGAGTGAACGTGATTTTCCTTCACATAGATTTCAATGGCCAAGAATAGTACCTTCGACCTTTAAAATGTTAATCAATCCTACGTGAATGTTCGTCACAACCCATATGCTACCGAGGTGTTGGTGAGAAACCAGCGCATAACAATGTTCATGAGTGAAATCCTTCAAATAACTTACAAATCTAAAGAAAATCTAGAATAGTGAACTTATTTTTCATTAAATATAATAGACTGGATTGGAGAAATTTTTTAACTAAATGACTATAACTTAAAATATTAATTCTAAGAATAAATCTCACTAGGAGATTGCCCAGTCGACTTGGTCTGTGAAATATACCGGCTGGATCTCTGCAGAAGGGTAACCCCACCTCAATGAGTGTCCAGCATATGACAATAAAGAATCTGATGCTGAGTTTTCAGTAATGCTTGAGCTTTGGGGAATACGGAGTATCCCTTCATTGTCATTGCTTCCTGGTCCTCTCTGTCTCGTAGTGGTAACATAAGACAAGGTTCGATATATAGGTAAAATAGAACTAAATTGCGTACTTATGCTAAACTGAATTGCTTGAAAAAGAAATATTTTGACATTACTGAATTGTTTGAAAAAGAACTGTTTTTGACAAAAACTATAAAGATACAAAACTGAATTTTTTGAATTAGAACTGTTGGACAAAACTGAATAGCTTGAAGTAGAAATGATTTTGACAATTAAAATGTGTACTTATGCTAAATTGAATTAATTAAAATTGAACTGTTTATTTGTATAAAAATGGATTTAACATTAAATAACATACAAAGGTTCATATGCCATAAAACCTTAACAAACAAACAAACAAACAAACAAACGCTTGGAGAATCTTACTCTACAAAAATGTGTTGAAAAGTTCTCTGCTCAGCGAAGAAGAAACTGGCTTGTAGCCAAGTGATTTACATTCTATTTATATTTTTGTCTCATCTCCACACTCTAGGCACATTGTTTTTAATGTTTCTTTAAACCTTCCCATAAACTTCAATTATCTTTTTTAAACTGTCATTATGTTCTTTGTTGGGCCAAGGATTTTTCTATACTACCACTTTATGGCCTTTTTTATCTATCATTGCTTTATTAAAGATAGGCTCGGGCTATGGCTACCACATTTTCTGTAGTTACTAATGAGATTCAAATGCATTTTCATACAAGATTAATCTTGGAAAATTGAGAAGTATTTTAGAATTCTAGCCTGTAGCTTGATTTGCAATATAAGCAGAAAGTTAATGGAAAAAAAGTTTTTTTTTGTATTTGTACTGATCCAACTAATCCGGAAGGAGTTGACACAAGGGCAATTTTTAAGCGGATTACTTTGAATTCAAAGTTTTCCTTCACCCAGATCAGTTAACTTACTAAAGCAAAAGAAACAAGCACATTAGCGCCAAGTGAAACATAAACAGACTCGTCCAGGAATTAAATTTGGGTCACCGATTTTATTTTCTAGTTCGACAATCGTTCCGCAAGGATCCCCACCAGAATCGATTATTTTATTGATTGATTTATTGATTGATTGATTTTAACACCTGGGGTTTATTTTATGCCAAAAGATCAGGAAATTGAGAACATTGTACATTTCTATTTACAGTTTCTTGCACACATTATCTAATACAAATAATTTTCGAGCTTATGTATTCGACCCATTGATGGAACGCTAACAAAGTGAATCTGGTTTTAATGGCAATGAAGGGGTACTCAACGCTCCCAAGGGCACCGGAAATTTATCCTCAATACCAGATGCAGTTTAGTGTTATACCCCATTTTAGAGGAGGATATCGTCAACATATTCTAAGCCCCGCAGACAGTGTGATTGATTAATTTGTATTCTTCAGATTAACTAAACCGAATCTTTATATTAATACTTAATGATATAAAGTAGACCTATGTGTAACTATTTACAATACAAATTTATCATACTTTTTATGAGCCTTTTCAAGCCAGTGGAAAATTGTGAGAGATAACATAATGTTCACGCGTTTAAATTGGTAGTACGATGAATAGATTGTTTTAAATGATGCATAAAAACGTCTCGGCTTAAAATATTGTTACACCCCTCATTTTCTATTTTCAATTGTTTTTATAAGGCATCATAAGACTTAATCAAATGTTTATTAACGTAGAATTCCTCACAAAAGTTTTACTAAGTTAAATTTCCATACGGATTTATATTACGGTTTATTTTTTAACAATTCTATATTCCCACAAAATCGAACTGACTTTTAATGAAAATCTAAAATCGTGGATATTTACTAATTTTGATAATTAATTTGAAAACAATCAATTTTCATCAAATGGCTTGTTTCTGATTTTCGTTTTTTTTAACATTACGCATGTGGAAAGTAATTTTGTTAGAAACAGCATAACAAGATTTTGAATTTCTGGAAAATATATTGATTATAATTAAATAGTTCAATTAAAAAAATGTTCGTTTTTTTCTGTTCTTCTATACTTGTCTGAATTCGAGCAAAGATATTGAGTAGGCGATCACTCGTTGATATTTTGGAAAGTTGACAAACTAATAAGTCAATTTGTTTACCCTGCTGCTCAAAATATTAAAGATCTTATAAACTTGCCGCGTGATTCTCCGAATATAAAATAGGCGACATCAAAACATCAACGATACTAAAGGAACTGAATCCTAGAAGTAGATTTTGTAACAAAAATGTCCAATATATTCTCCCTATAAACCAATGGCTTGATCGTACGAGTGTAACTCACCCAGAAAATAACTTGTCACAGTGTGATTTATGTTCGAGATTCCCATTCATAGTGTTTAACAACAGAAATACCAGTAGGAAATCAAGAGAGATGGAAGCCTTTTCATTCAACTAAGGAAAATAAATTCTCTATCCGCTAAAAAGCGCAGCGCATAATTTTTAAATTAAATTAAGTTCAAGAAATTTCTTTGAGAAGAGCAGTAAATATCAATAAATGATATTTGGCTGAAAAGCTCCCAGTATCAAATCGTGTTATTCGCCTCGTTTTCAATTTACAATTTCTTTTCTTTTCTTTTTTTCTTCTAGACTTTAACAGATACTGATTTAAAAATATGTATTCTTTAGTTCGTATGAAAATCGCCACTTAGATGCCTTTCTATTCATTCCAAGTGAAAATATAATTACTATTTGGAAATATAAAAGGCAAAGGCAGCGGCCGATGCAGCATGCAGAGCACTACATTATTTTACTTTATGAATACTCTTTAAATGGAATCTAGTAAAGATTTCTTTTGTCCCATAGAGTTCTTCTGGGCATCGTTAGCAATATTCGGGGGAAATCGCATTCATTCTTCAAATTGCTTTCCATTGAGTTGCATGTTTCTTTGCTTTCAAATGTCATTTTAGGGTAAAAAATCATTTTCCAAAGGACGAAATTGGTCCATGGAAAATATATATGCAAAACTGCTTTCGAATTCATTATATATATATATATATATATATATGGGGGGTTGAGTGTGAGAGAGGCCGTATGTATGCAGCCATCCATGTATATGCGAGTACATGTGTGCAGTCGTTTTATCTATATAAATAGGTAAAGATATTAATGAATGGATACACTTACACACACACACACATACACACGTATATATGTATTTATTCATAAGTGAATATATGACAATAGACGTACATATAACTCAATTTATATATATATTTTTTTTATGTACGTATATATATTTAAATATATATATATGTGTGTGAGTGTGTGTCTGTGCACGTGTGTGTGTGCGTGTGTGTACGTGTCTTTGTAATATTTATAGATCTGCATATATTCCTGCATGCTCACAACACAAAATTCATTTTTCATTATTATACAATATTCTTTCAATGCATGTTTTGTAACAATGACAAGTAGATTTGATTTTGAATTAAATAGGTTTTCACGTGCACTTACTCTCTCTCACTCTCTCTCTCTCTCTCTCTCTCTGTATATGCATATCATCATTCTTACGTGACGAGGATTCGGTATACATTATATCGTATGAATCTGTTTCATGCATACGAAGGTGGTTAGTGAGGCCAGTACATGACCTAAATACACAGTGACACCGAAAGGGGTTGTGTAAAAACACACAAACATACATGTGTGTATGCTTGTGTGTGTGCGTGTGTGTGTGTGTGTGTGTATGTGTGTGTGTGTGTGTGTGTGGATATCTAGATTAAAACCTCGTGTGTCCGTATTTCTACCTTGGAGTAGTGTAGTGCTTGTTTGTTATTGAAATTGTTACACACACACACACACACACGCACACACACACACACACACACACACACACACACACATATATATATATATATATATATAGTGTGTGTGTGTAAGTGTTGTTGCGAGTTTGTGTATATGTAATGTTATATATATATATATATATATATATATATATATATATATATATATATATATATATAGGCATCGGTGCAATTTTTTTGACTATTTGCGTCATAAATGTGTATTTTCAACGCTTGTGTCTGTATCGGGGTCTGTGTTCTATTAGACAACCTGATATTTCGTCACCGACAGAAACGTGTAGACTTTGGCGAAACGTATTCCCTCGCACTCGTAATATTTAATCGAGAACTACTTGCCTTGCGTTTCTAGGAGACTTGATGGATATCATCAAATAAACGTCGATGACTTTGTGAGGCCTTAAATAATGTAAATTAACACCTACAATCTGTTCAGTTACACCGTCCATCAAAGAAACGTTTTATCACAGATAAACGATTTAGTCATAGATTACAGGGTGTGCACTGATTCTGAATGTCGTATAACCAGACCTCTTCTTGATTTCTTCGATGATCGCTTCAAATTCCAAACTGTGTTTTTTCGATAGTCTATCTACTTTCTTTCGTTTCGGGCACAAGCTATTTTCTTTGAGAATGTTCAACCAAGCACTCTTCTGCCAAATAACACGTTTTTTTAATGCACATTTGTTTATTAATTACTCAGCTACAAACGTTGATATTTTTCTTTCATGTCGCCTCTTGGTCGTTAATACAGGGGAGTTGGTCCTTTATTCCATGAATGGAAAAATGGCGTACACCTTTTCATATACGTGTTCTAAACATTATGAAACTAACTGATAATTTTTTTTCTAGCTACTAAAATTTTTTGGTCAGATGACTGAGATCATCCAATCACAGCCGAGTTCTCAAATTGATCCTGAGGTCATCACCTGTCACTCACACCCAGTTGACTTATCTGAGTACAATTTCTAATTCACATTTTCAGCTTCTACACGACCTCTCTAACAATCGATACAGCTAAATTATTAAGACTAGTCAATGATCAGAAATTTCCCATCACATGATCTTACTGAGACATGCGCATTGTTGCTATTTCAGGATTGAAAACTTTAACACTAGCTTTTTTAATGAAAGTATTTCTACATTCTCATAAAATCTGCTTTTTTTTTTAATTGTTACAATAAAGAATCAGCTGTTTATTATACCATTTGTTTTGTTTACTCCGCCTATTACTGTATGAAGCAATGCTTTATTGAATTCAATGAAAATGGTGAGTAAATTATTCAAAGCAGAACCTTTCGAATTCTAGAAAATAAACGTAGATCTTTATTAAAATAAGTCCATATAGTATCACCTCAAAGAAGGCTTCGACATCAAATAACCCGAGGAAGTTTACATGACATTAACCGATTAAACCAAATTAAGCTAAATCTTATCAATATCAATCTCCTTTAAATTTTCTACGGAAATGAATTTATCTAATCCTATTTTAAGGTGATTTAATGTTATTATGTTTTCAAAATTTGAAATATCTTTTTCATATAAAGTTGGTTTCATTTTGGTTTCTTTGTTTAATGGCATATCAATCTTCGTGAGCTATTTAATGCCAAAGTCATCCTTGTAGAACAGTTCTGGTACTTTTTAAGTTTTCTTTGTTTAATGGCATATCAACCTTCGTGTGTTATCTAATGCCAATGCCATGCTCGTTGAGAAGAAGAGAAATTGTACTATTTAATCCATAATTTGTGGATTTGGGGGTTCATTCCTTTCCCAAAAGTAATAGTCTGAACGTAAACGTGACCGCGCACAGGATTTCGAACCAGTTAACTGCGATGTTGCATTTAGCACGTTAACCACAACGCCAAATAGTTGGTTAGAGTCTAATGTAAATAGAACAGCTCGTGATCATATTAACCGCCTGGTGAGGATATGACACAAGGTCAATTTTTAAGCGGAGTTTAACAGGTTTGAATTCAGAATTGTTCTCCTAGACTAGTTGTCTCACCAAGGCTGAAGAACCTAGTCTACCCTACTATTTACCCATAGCTGGAGAGAGAATAGTACATGATAACTCTCTATCAATGCAATAAATTAGAGGAAATAAAAAGCTTTACATATTGGCTGTATATATTTTCTTCTTTCTTTCTTTTAACATTTTCCTCTAAGTATTATTTTTAGTCTTTCTTTCTTTCAGTAAACATACCTAATTTTCTACCACTTCTTATTAGTATCTTTCGTGATCTCACTGAATACGAACGAATGGGTTTACAATCTCTAATAAAAGTGTGCTCTTACTGAAATATCGTTTTTACAGATCCAGGGTGTTAAACCAAAGTTTTAAACTGTTAGCAATACATCTTCCCAGAATTTTCTTTCACGTTGTATCATCAGATAAAATAACTTCAAGATTTATTCTACAAATTATAAATACATCGATTTTTTTTTTTTTTTGGCTTTCATTATTAGACTTTGTTATTCGTATTTCTTTTGAAAATAGCCATTGTTTACAGCGCTTATCTCAAACTTAAGGAAGCCATTTCTATGTTTGGTAATAATCTCATTAAAGAAAGGTGATTCTATATTGCCGATTATCAAGAATATACAGCATTCGATTCCGAGATGTCAGTTCAAGTTAGAAAACCTTTCCAAACTGATAACCAAAAACCTTAATATCCATGTTTGGAATCATTCCTCAAAGGCAGGTTTCAACATCCCATTAAAGACTGTCTCGGATCTTACCAAACAAAGTTTATCAGTTAACTTTGAACCGCCTTATCGAATTTTGACTTTTTTGGTCACTAGCAAATAACCTGATGCAAAATGTGCTACATTTTAGCGGGATGGTGCAGTTTTGCTGGCCCTTAATTTCTGCTTCACCGGTAACAAACCAAAAGTTTCTTTACAAAATTTCTTAACTTACATCTGTGATTGTCTCTCGCACCAACCACGAAAGTTGTAGAGAGTGAGCTTTTGTTATGAATCACCTAGTTGGGCACGAAAGTCAGTGGTGGAGTAAGACAGCCATAACATGACATAAAGATGCAAACCTTTTTAATCATGTGCGGATGACTTCAATAATATGCTGATAGAAATGATGATCGAGTAAGGAATGATTGAACTTAAAATGATAGGAATTAACTTCCAATGGAGTGTTAGATTGTTTTTGAATCACATATATATATATATATATATATATATATATAAAGAAAATTATCGAATAATTCTATTTTACCCATTGCAAGGACACTAACAGGTACTACTACTACTACGGGTCTGCATAAATCAGTAAATTATATAAATAAAAGCGTATTCCACGCATTCTCTAAAATTCAGACCGAAGCCTTTCTGTTTGTTACAGTTTAGTCCCATAACCAAGACCAACAAAAGCGGGTTTTTCTGAATGCGATTGACCCTCAGCCACCGCCATCTAACACCATTAAGAGAAAAAAGTTTGGTTGCTGGTTTATCTCAAGAGCAACTGGAAGAATGAAAATGAGACAATCATATAAGTGCTATATGTGCTAGGAATGAAAATGACCAATCGAATAATAGGATCTGGCTTCTCCGACCGCTCGTCTAGTTTCTTTAGGGTTAAAGTGAAGTGTTGCATGTCACCTATCGATTTATGCCCTGCTCTGCCACCAAAATCTTGTTATCATGCTTAAAGGGTCGCCAAACGCAGCTAACTGGTTGGGTGAGTGAGTCTTGCCTTTCTGCAGAGGCGCAGTTCGTACATTCTGCAGCTCCAACCGATGGGTTGTTGGTGACCAATGGTAAAAACAGGATTATTTGAATCACTTTCAGAAAGCAAAGGTATATATATATATATATATATATATATATATATATATATGTGTGTGTGTGTGTGTGTGTGTGTGTGTGTGTGTGTGTGCATGCCTTTGCTCGGCGGCCGTTTGAACGGATGTATGTAAACAATATTAATTGTGATTCATAACCGTTTAAAAATGTACTTCGTAGCTAATATCTCCTCGTAGCTAAATGGTCAAAAGCTTGGTTTGGCGTTTGAGTCAACCGGGTTTCGATCCTAGCTACGGGGAGATACTGTCTAGCCACGCTAATGAGTTCTGATAGAACGAAACAGATCTGTCTGTGGATGACTATATATATATATTTATAATTAGTCTAAATAAAGTTGTCAAGAGCGACCCGAAGGCTCCCTTGTCATTAGCTACCACACCAAGTGTGTGTGGGAGTGCGCTACTTCTTTCCCTGGATTGCTCCACTTTACAATTAGTCATTACCTTATAATGCTGAGTGTTACGCAAGGCGGCATAAAGTACCATTTTTGAATCTTTGGCGTGATTCGACCTGGGGTTGAATACCGATCTCCCGGATGATTGGCGATCACTCTAACCATTAGGCTAATGAAAGAATCGCTTATCAATCAACAGTTATAGAGCTCAGAGAAATGTATAACTACTCCTTTGACCCCATTACTTCCAGGTTCACGCTGAACCGAGGTGATCGTACCAATTCCGACTCCAACTGAAATTTATCAGACTATTAGATAGAAATACTTGAAACCAAGAAACTGTGTAAAAATGTTGATTATTACTAAATAGGAACAGCGAATTGAAATCAGGCGTGTTCTTGCAAATTATTGTTATTAAAAATCATCATCATCTTGCCGTGCCATCGGCACGGATATCTCTGACCCTTTCTCGCAACCTCTCCCTATCGTTCATCGCTTCCGGCAGGTCCTCAGGGTTACACCCCGTATCGTCAGAGCTGCTGTATGTAGGATCGAGATAGTTGCCCTGCTTTTGCTTGGCCATGTGAAGGGGTCCATCGGAGTACATCACTTATGAGCTCGTCCCTACTTCTCCAGCAGTTTCCTGCATGTCTGGTTCGTCTAATTTCGATAGTTTTGGTAATGGGTGGTAGTAGGCCATACAGCAGCTGCTTTGTGCGGTGTTGCCTCCAGGACCTGTTCAAGATTGCTCGCAGCATTCTTGTGTATTTGCTGTCAAGCTTTTTCTCCAGTCGTTTTGTTAACGTCGATGTAGTGTATTCACATAGCAGTATCGAAACGATCGCTGCTTGGAAGAAACTGCGTTTCATTCTATCGGTCTGGTTTGACTTCCATATAACCGATAGGCTATTGATAGCTGTCCTTGCCTTTGTTATTAGTGTGTCGATATCCGTCTTGGTCGATGAGACACTGCTTCCTAGTTAGGTGAACTTGTCTACTAGTTTAAGAGAGCTACCGTTTAGTGTGGAAATGTCACCTGTTTGATTAAAGCACATATATTCCGTTTTATGGGCATTGATATGGAGGCCAATGTCTGTGACAGCTCGTTCCAGACTATGCAGTAGAGTTTCGGCTTGGGCCGGTGCATTTGCCAGAATCGCTATATCCTCGGCGTAGTCGGCGTCGGTAATTGATTTTGCGGGGTACCTTCTGCTTCTTTTCTTTGTCAGCACAAAACCGTTTTCTTTGATTTTATCGATCGATGTTCTAAGCACGTAGTCATGATAAAGAAGTATGGGGAAAGTCTGTGTCCTTGCAGTACGCCTGCTACAATGTCGAAGTAGTCTGTGTCTCCATCCAGGGAACGCACTTTCACTTTAGTGTTTCTGTTGAGAATCATTATGGCTGCGACGGACGGTTTCTTTTGGTAGACTGTATGCGTGTAGAATTTGCTCCATCTTCCTTCTGTGTATGGAATCAAAGGTCTTGGTAAAGTTGACAAATAATATTGTTACCCGTAGGTTTTTTGCCAGTACGCCTTCTAGAATTCTACGGATAGTCAATATTTGTGAGGTCGTGGATTTATTCCTCCGGAAGCAATTTTTGTTCTTCCTGAGAATCTTGTCTATCTTGGGTTCTATGTGGTTGCGTAGTAGGTCATTGTATATTTTGGTTACTATGGATGTAAGTGTTATACCTCGGGAGTTCTTGGCTAATCCAAGGTCGCCCTTTTTTGGGAAAGAGAGGATGCATCCCTTATTTGGAGCTGTAATTGTTTACAAATTATTATTTTGCCTCTCGTGAGTTCTTCACATCAGCGTTTGCTGATGGTCTTTCACTGAAGTTTGAGTGAAACCAAGTCTCCTCAAGTCTCTAGGATTCTTCTCAGTATTCTGGTCGATCTTAAAAATACTGTAGTTTGGTTAGCTTCTACACGTCCTGTTATTTCAAGATCGTCCTGTCCCAGTACCAATCCTTTGGTGACTGTAAAAAGAGCACTAATTACAATTAGTATAATTGTCATGGTTCGCAATTTTTTTTTTCAATTCAATTGTGCATATACCATTTGTTCGTATGGTCAAATTTAAATTTCCATCACAATTCCTACAGGATCACCTTGCCAACCTGCACTTGCCTAATCTTATACGCTTTCTGTACCAATTTGCTGCATTTGCTTTTTATGCAATTTATGGTTTTGTCTCTGTCACCATATAACATACATCTGCAGTTTTCGTGCGTCTTTTCTATTCTCGCTTTGATATGAGTGGTCGATATGACGTTGTTTTCTGCTGATATTGGAAGAGGTTTGGTTTGGTTTGTTGGGTTTTATGGCATATCAATCTTTGTAGGTTATTTAACGCCAAATCCGTTTTTATGTAAATAACCTGTTCTATTTAAAACAATTCAGTTTAGTATAAGTACACAGTTTAATTATCAAAAACATTTATTTCAAACTATTCAAGTTTTATGTAACAATTCAGTTAAGTGTAAATACAATTTTAATGTCGAAAAACAGTTCAATTTCAAATAGTTCAGTTAAGCATAAGCACGCAATTTAAATGTAAGTACGGTTTAATCGTTAAAAATATTTCTATTTCAAGCTATTCAGTTTACTCAAACAATTCAGTTTAACATAAGTATGCTGTTAGTTCTATTTAACCAATAGATAGGGCCCTATCAGGTGCTACCACTCCGGGCCAGAGCGGACCTGGGAGCGATGGTAATGAAGGGGTACTCCGCAATCCCCAAAGCTCCAGCATTGCTGGGACCTCACCATCAGATTGTTTAGTGTCATATCCAGGACACCCAGGGGGGTCTTACCCCTCTGCAGAGGTGCAGTCAGGGTATTCTACAGCCCCAGCCGACTGGGCAATACACAGAGTTAAATGTCAAACAGTTTTATTTCAGATAATTCAGTTCAGCATTAGTACACAATTTAGACGTCAAAACAGTTCTATTTCGACCAATTCGGTGTAGCATTAGTACGCAGTCTCAATGTCAAAACAGTTCTATTTTAAACAATTCAGTTCAGCATAAATGCGTAGTTTAAATGTAAAAATCAGTAAAGTGAAAGGAGAATGTTTTAGTTCTATTTAACCCATAGATAGGACCCTTATCAGGTGCTACCACTCCGGTCCAGAGAGGACCTGGGAGCGATGGCAATAAATGGGTACTCCATATTCCCCAAAGCCCCAGCATTGCTGGAACCTCACCATCAGACTGTTTAGTGTCATATCAGGACACTTGTTGGGGTGGGGTTCTAACCCCTCTGCAGAGAAGCAATCGGTGTATTCTACAGCCCCAGCCAACTGGGCAAGATATTGGAAGAGATTCAGTTTCTCTCTTAAGTTTTCTATTTTTTAGCCACGTATACGTTTTCTCGTGTGAGATGTCGCTTGTTGGTCACTTAAATCGCTCAGGGTGTTGTTTGTCTTACCATTTTGCTTTCTGGTTATTTCCGTTCTGCTAATCTTCGTCTCGTCAGTATTGTTCCTGGTGGCTGTAATCACTCTTCTTCTGTGCTTTTATATGTAATCTTCGTATTATTGTATCGATGTGTCACCGCTGTCTTCAATGCTGGCAAGTCCTCCTCCTCCTCCTCCTCCTCCTCCTCCTCCTCCTCCTCCTCCTTCTGTCCTTGACACACAAAGTCCGTCAACGTCATCTCGGGGATATCATAATTATGGTTATTATTTCCTGCGTAGCCAAGTAACCTGAGGTTGTTGAATGCAGCGACTCCAACTTTACTGAGGGTTTAGACTCCCAACTCCAACTTTCGTCCTGGATATGACATTAAACAATCTGATGGCGAAGCTCCAGATTTGGATATTTGGGTCATATGGAGTATCCCTTCATCGCCATTACTTCAGGTCTACTCAGCCTCGGAGTAGTAGCACCTGAGGGGGTCATATCTATGGGTCGAATAGAACAAACTGTGTGCAGACAAATGACTCCTGTTAAATTGTGAGGTATATAACAATACTTGAAAATATTTAACAGTGTGCAAAAAAGAGCTTAGGCTCGTGTAAGAATGTAACCAACAAAATAAGTTTACAAATCATAGATATATTTATATATATATATATATATATATATATGTATAAATAGGATTTGACTAAATGGGTGCTCCATTCATACGACCTTGTGCCATAACTTTGCAAAAGGGTCTGTAAATTACAAAAACGGGATTTGGCATTAAATAACCATGAATGGATCATATGCCATAATACAAAACCTCTCCGAGTTTTACACTCCAGCGTTAGCTGATGTTTATTATTGTTATTCTATTCCCTAGGGAGTTTTTCACACCATAATTGGTTGATGGTTTTTCACTGAAGTTTGAGAGACAAGTCTTCTCGCATCTTCAGAACTTTTCTCGGTATCCTGGCTGATCATAATAATGCTATAGTTTTAATGGTTTCAACTTGTCCTCAGATTTCTTAGTCTTCCAGTTCCTTAACCAAGCTTTTGGGGATTTTTCTAAACACACTAATTACAATTGGTATCACCGTCACCTCCATGTTTCACAGTTTTTTAGTTATCTGGCAAGGTGTCAGTACTTTTTATTTCGATTTCTTTTATTTTTACCATGTAGTCCATCGGTACGGTAGGTTCACTTTTTTATTTTCTTATTCATTCTTTTTTCACACGAGCGTTAACTGATGGTTTTACACAAGATTCTGAGTGACAGCAAGTTTCCCCAAGTACCCATACCCTTCTCAGTATTTTAACAGATCTAAATAGTAGTTTCGTTTGGATGGTCTCGGCACGTCTTCAGATTTCCGACTATTTCAGCCCCCTTACCAAGCCTCGAGAAATAATTCCGAACGCCTCAATTACTAGTGGTATTCTCGTCATCTTTATGTGCTATATTTTTTAATTCACTGGGAAGGTCAAACTACTCGTCTATCGTTTCGTTTTCTTTGGTTTCCCCTCTTTCATCCACAGGGAAGGCAGATTCCTCTATTTTGTGGGTTATCTTTTTGTCTTTTTTTGCTTTGTTAACTGTCTCTAGATCTGGTTTTTCTGTCGGGATTAGATCTGTTTTAGCTCAAAATCCCAGAGAATTTTATACATCACATACTTCAAAACGGATTCTGGTTTGTGCAAATAACATTTGATCTCATGGTTAAATTTCAGTTTCCTTTAGATAAATTTCCCCACCCACTCAATTATCGTCTATACTATAATCATTGTCATTATTGTAAGAGTTTTTCACACCATTGTTATCTGATGGTTTTTCACGGGAGTTTAAGCAAGTTTTTCAAGTCTCTTAGACACTTCTCAGTATTCTGGCTGATCTAAATAATGCAGTATTTTTATGGTCTCCACTCGTCTTGTTATTTCCAAGTCCACCAGTCCTTGTACTAATCCTTTGGTGACTGTACCAAGAGCACCAATTACAATTGGTATTATTGTCACTTTTATTTTCCACAGCTTTTTCTATTCACTCAGAAGGTCGAGGTAATTATCCCATTTTTCACATTTTTTAATTTCACTTTGTGGTCCGCCGAGACTGCAAAGTCCACAATTCGGCAAATTCACTTTTTTTGTTGATTATTATGAGAGTTTATGGGTCTCATATTTCTAGGGCAGATTATAGGTTGTGTATATACCATTTGTTCGTATGGAGAAACTTCAACTTGCATAATTCTCAGTGGATCACCTTGCCCATAGAGTCGTGCCAAGTCTTATATTCTCCCCGTGCTAATTTCCTGCATTCGCTCCTTAAGTGACTGATCGTTTCGTCTCTTTCACCAAATATATCATTATTATTATTATTATTATTATTATTATTATTTACTCGTTTAGAGCTTTTCACATCTGTATTAGCTGATGGTTTTTCACTGGAGTTTGAGTGACAGCAAGTCTCCTCAAGTCTCCAGGATTCTTCTAAGTATTCTGGTCGTTCTTAGTAATGCTGTCATTTGGATAGTCTCTACCCGTCTGCCGACTTCCAAGTCCTCCAGGCCTTTTAATAATCGTTTAGTAATTGTGTCAAAAGCACCAATCACAATTGGTACATTCGTCCCTTTCATGTTCCACAGCTTTTTCAATCCTCTTGCAAGGTCAAGGTACTTATCCTTCTTTTTACATTCTTTCAGTTTTATTCTGTGGTCAGCCGGGACAGCAAAGTCGACAATTTTGCAAATTCTCTTTTTTTTTTTTTTTTGTTGTTGTTGTTGATTATTATAAGGTCTGGTCTTCTAGCCGAGATTAGGTGATCCGTTTGTATGTCAAAGTCACATTAGAGCTTATATGAGTCATTTTCTAGGACAGATGTTGGGTTGTGTCTACACCATTTGTTAATGTGATCAAATTTACATTTTTCGCACATATATTATTATTATTTACTTGAAAATATGTAATTGCTTGTAAAAATGATTTCTTCATAAGGTAATCCAACGAAAGTTTACATGCCATAAAACAACCGGATGTTGCGTTTTCTAAATCTGCATTCTTGTTATTTACACATGCATCTTTTTTGAGTATCTTTCGTTCATTTTATTCCTCGCTGAAGATCGTTATCCGGGTTTGCTGTATGAATCTAAAAAGGAATAAATCGTTTGCTAGAAAATGTAATTATGATGATGCACGTCGCAAGTGTTATTCTTCTTTCATTTGCTGGGTTGCAGGAACACCACCTCAATTCAATTTAAGAATGTACCGATAAAAAAAATCATATATATATATATATATCGAAAACATGCGATTGCTTTCTGTATGTTAACGTAACACAGCAACAATGGCGGCAGATAGCGGTGAAATTTTTCCTAGTGAAATTGTGTTGAAATGCTTTACTTTGAAAAAGGAAGACCAGAGCAAAACTTTTTCTAATGGGAAGTGCATTCCATAAAAAGAACTTTTTTTTTCTTGATGATACATTAAACTGTTTTTACATGCATTTCCTTTTAGGGTAACAGATGTCATTATCAGAAATAAAATCTAGACGAGTTGATATGCTGTTAAAGTCAATTAATCAAGTCATCAAGCAAGCAACAATGACAGCACATAGTTGCGAAAGTTTTGTCAGAGCAATATTGTTTAAAATGCTTTAGCCTTAAGAATGAATTGAGTTCCATTTCTTTTAATAATTCTGAGGTCTTCATCCATACTAAAATGCTTATGATCGTTAATCCATAGATTCCGACTAAATGCCTATAATATGCTTTTCATTTATAAACGAATGCAAATTTAATTCAACGTAAACCTGTCAACCTTATATTCAAATATATAACTGTAACGAAGGCATGGACAACTATCGATATGGAAATCAGACCTGACCAGACCGATAAAATGAAACGCAGTTTCTTCCAGGCAGCGGTCGTATCGATACTGCTGAATGGATGCACTACTTGGATGCTAACTAAACGGCTAGAAAAGAAGCTTGACGGCAATCACAAGAATGTTGCAAGCAATATTGAACAGGTCCTGGAGGCAACACCCCACAAGGCACCAACTATACGGCCACCTGCCTCCTATCACGAAAACTATCCAAGTTAGACGAACCAGACATGCAGGAAACGGCTAGAGCAGGGACGAGCTCATAAGTGATGTACTCCTATGGACCCCCACATATGGACCCCCACATATGGCCGAGCAAAAGCAGTACGACCAGCTCGAACATACATACAGCAGCTATGTGTGGATACGGGATGCAGCCCTGAAGACCAGCTGGAGGCGATGAAAGAGAAGTGGCGAGAGAGGGTCAGGGATATCCGTGCAAGCGGCACGACATGATGATGATGATGATGATGATGATTCTTTCTGAAGGAGGTCATATTAGAAGTACGAAATAAATTTATAACAGAACTATAAAATTGAGTGTTTTTCGTTCAATTTTATTAAAAAAAATTGTTTTCGTTCTGCACGTGAGTTTCAGTGTATGTTTAGTCTGAAGTTAATTATATATTCGATAGCCGTTGACATTGAGCACTTAATTGTATCTTTCTATTCCCTCTGGATTTTTACTTAATAGTCTAATCCTTAGACTATTTTCTTCAGATTATATATATATATATATATATATATATATAAAAACAGTATTTCAGTCCAAACTAGAACTACTACATCTCCACACACACACACACACACACACACAAACGCATACACACACAAATATATATATATATATATATATATATATATATATATGCAAATTTAAGTCATATATAGAATACTATTTCAGCTCGAGGCTTAGGTTACGAAAGAGGCTGTCACTTGATATTTGTCTCAAAAGAATAGACGAACACGTTCTTAAAAAAAAATTCACTCACATTTATTTTGTATATTAAAAGCTCTTTTTGGACCCGTCACTTACAAAATAATATGTGAGGTGATTCAGGTTTAGTAGATAGAATAAAGAGGACAGTGGCATCGTTTAATCTTCAAAATATACGTTTGATTAACTTGGCGTATATAACTCTGCTGTAATCAATCAACTTTCTTCTAATCTATACTAATCTGTACTTTCTTCTAATCTGTACTTGAGCTATATAAAACTCGTATATATATATATATATATATATATATATGTGTGTGTGTGTGTGTGTGTGTGTGTGTGTGTGTGTGTGTGTGTGTGTGTGTGTGTTTGTGTGAAGATACGGTAGTTCTTTTTGGGATGGAAATGCTGTGTTACATATATATAAACAATCTCGTAACGGTAAAATAAAAAATAAATGATCCAAAGGCAATAAATGTAACCTTAGTAATAAAATATATCAAGGTGATATATCAGCTAAATAAACTAATACTAATGCAAAAGTATACATTGGTATTTCTAGTTTAAACCGGAAATTTAGATATTACAACCACCTCCAATCATTAAAAATCAACATTAAAAATGAAACTGTCCTATCTAAATACAACTAGTATTTGAAAGAACTAAATTGGAAAATCATTAAAACATCTTCATCAATAAATAGTTTACATGGTAGGTGTAATTTATGCTTAGATGAGAAAATACTTATATTGAAATATAAAGATAGAAACTTACTAAATATGAGGAATTAGTAAATAGTATAATGTAGGTATAGAAACAAGTTTTTATTATAATTTAATTTTATATCTTGAATATGATAAATATACTTAACATTACCAAATATTTAGTTGATTTACAATTTAATTCTAAATATTGAAATATTGATGTATGATCAATAAAATTAATTAGAAAATTTAAATATAGTTTTTTTCAATAAAGAATATACTTACTGATTAAAAACAGATAGAGTATAGAGTATTAAAAAACTTGTTTTTTAAAAGCATACTAATTTAATATAATGTATATTCGATGAAAAATTCAATATAAATAACATAGGGCTAACTGTTAGGGGGGACTATTTTATGTACTACACCGTTTTAGCATATGTGAACAGATATTTAAGAACTCGATTATCTAAGTTTATATTTGAAACTACAATTCGATTAAGTAATTATATTTGAAGCTCGGAATTCTTAAATACATTAATCCAATATCTTTACAATATTAATCCATTACTTATTACGGTTAATGCTAATTCGTCCCAATTTTAAATAACAGGAAACATTTTACGATATGTTTCATAATCAGTAGTAGACTTTTGGATAAATCAATATACAATAATTTCAATGAAAGTAGGGATTGATTTTTATTTATTCATTATTTAATTGAGTCCAAAGGCATTATTAATATTTTTCAGAATTTGCGTTTTTTTTTTTAATGCTGAAATATCTTAAATCATAGGTAACGGGTTTGTTTAAAAAAAGGAATGCATAAGAATTATATCAGTTAATAAATAATGATATTTCCACCGTTATTTTTTTTTTTTTTAATTAAAATCGTTTTTTTTTTTAATTTTAAATTCTCTTCTCGTCGGAAGCAAAACTTGTAAACTTGTCTGCATCATATTCTAATATTTAACTGTGTTTTACCAATCTAAAAAAGGTCATTTTATATGGCTGAAATCATTTTATAATGGAATTGCATAATTGAATTTTTTTCGTTTAATTACATATATATATATATATATAAATATATATATATATATATATATATATATAGGGAGAGTTTACTCATATTCCCAGTGTTTTATGTTATATTGCACACCTTTTCTAAAAGTGAGTTTTAAAAATATATTTATAATTCCGTAAGTATTAAAATTGATACTGATGATGATATTCGTATGGATAAAGATGTTTTTCCTTGATATAATTATCATGATCTGAAAATTAATTTGTCTTCAATTTCACGGGATGCAGACCAGTGGCTCAGTGGAAGAGTTTCAGCTATGCATACTGGGGTGTCTCGTTCGATCTCCAGTGAGGATGATCACGTATACTCTGCAGATTAGACCTAATATAGTCGAAACAACTGTCTTGTGGCCCGTTATGTCATACACATGCTTGTTGGATTTTTTTTGGTCATGATAATTCTATTTATAATATAATTCTTCAACTTAAAAAAACCTATATGGTATTCTTCTTTCTGCTTTTTTCTCTCATATTTTTGTATTATACCCATTTTTATCATCACAACTTATCTTCTCTTCTCTCTCTCTCTAACTCAAAAGTACCCTACACCTCATGACGACCAAAAGTATGGTTGAAGAGTGCTTAAGCAGAAGATAAGTGGGCAATTCCTTTACCATGGGCTAAATCCCGACAAACTGAGAGAAAGGAAGAAGATACATATAGGTCTTTTTAAGTGAAGAATTATATTAAAAATTGTGAACCGTGTTCCATCGTCTTTAACAAAATTTGAATGATAAAAAACTGCCTAAATACACGCTCTTCAAAATATATCTATCTGTCTATCTATCTCTAATATATATATATATATATATATATATATATATATATATATATATATTTTGATTAGAGAATGAAGACACACTTTGTCTATATAATTTTATTAAAATCCTTTCAAGTTTCCTAAGTGTCTTGGTTTCAGTTTGGAATTGGTAGATAAACTTACGAAAATGCTCCCGAGCGCTTTTGAATCTTTCGCAGGCCATCTTAAGGGGCTGTTTGCATGTATAAAGAGAATTTTTTCTTAAGAGCTTTTGAAGTTTTTTTTTTTTTTTTTTTTTTTTAGGTTTTTATAACATAACAAAATTAAGTAAATGCAGAGTTGGATAAAGACCTAAAAAAAACTTTCAAAAATTCCTTTTTAAAAAAACCCTGCCGATTGCCTATGAAAGGTTAAAAAGCGCTCGGGAAAATTTTGGTAACTTCATCCACCGATTCAAACCTGAAACCAAGACACTTATCAGGAAACTTGAAAGGATCTTAATAAAATTATATAGACATGTTTTTATTATTTAATCAAACATGCTTAAATGAACGACTGCTGTCCAACCACACAAACACAGACACACAGACACACACGCATATATATATATATATATATATATATATATATATATATATATATATATATCATAAGAGTGTTGATTGTCACTAAATCACTTTGTGGGTAAGTGTCGAACAAAGTGCAATATAATATGGAGAGTGCTCAATATCTAGGATAGAGCAAGTATTTAATTATAATAAATAAACATATATATATATATATATATATATATATATATAATATATATATATATATATATATAATTCATGGAATATTGTCTGGAACCCTGGGTTTCATGGAGTTTTTTTGCAAAATAACGATCATCAGGGAGTTAAGATGATGGAATGAATCGAAAATTGAAAATATGAAAAGATAAATACAAAAAAACCGTTGGTATTTCGTTTATGTGTGGTTGTAAGTGAGTGAGTGTATGTGGGTGCGTGCGTATGCGTGTATGTGTTATAGTTACGTATGGATGCGTGTTTTTATGAGGTTAAGCCAGGCTACGAACCTAGCGCGTTGGATAAGCGGGAATGAATTCGTTACATTATTTTATTTCTGTGTGCGTAGGTGACTATAGCTATGGAAGAAAACATCATCACTTCATGTCGGGTAGAATGAATACGAATTTGATTTGTAAGCGTATTTGAACGGTTGTGTTATGATGATAAATCTACATTACTTCGTCCTGAATATTTGATATTCAAATAGCCTGATAACCAATTATAAAAAAGGTAAACATTCACTATATATTACGTAATATGCTATACCATTTGATAAGAGCCGAAAAATTGTCAGTGGTTCTTGGTTTCATACATTTTTTTTTAAATGTTATTGCTCGCTTAAAAATGAAGAGACTAAAACGTTTTTCTGTCTTATAATGCTATTTTTGAAATCAAAATTGATCGAGCAAATAGATTATTTTACGAATAAAACGAGGTTAGGAGGAAACGATATAAGTTTTTATAACATTAGAAGGCAAAGGTGTTACTGAACCCAGATCTGATGAAAGAGGAAGCTAACCTGGCAGTGATAGTGTTAATTTTCAAGCTCATCTAGGTCAGCAATCTGCGACTTACCAGTAGCATCAAAGTTAAATCTTCCTGCCGTTTGCTGAATTATTTAAAGAAAACATATTGTTTGATTGACTTGACACTTATATCTTTGATAAATTGATTGATTTTAACGACGTACTAAACCTTCTTGGGTAATTTTACGCCAACATGTTATGAAACGTTCATCCAACATTTATATTTACATTTTGTTATTGTTGTTTCTCAAGAGTTTTTATACACACATAAAGTAAAGTTAGCGACCATAGTCGAGGGTGACCCGAAGGCTCCCTTTTCGATAGCTACTACACCAAGGTGTAGGGGAGGGCGCTACTCCATTCCCAGGATTGCTCCACTTTACCCTTGAACCGTACCTTATAATGCTGAGTGTTAAGCAAGGTGGTATCAAGTTCCATTTTTAAAGTCTTTGGTATGACTCGACCTGGGATTGAACCCAAGTCTCCCGGGCCATTGGCGAACACTCTAACCGCTGGGCCAATGGTATCAAGAAGTACAATATAATACAAATAATAAGCACAAATGTATATAGTTTCAAGTATTTCAATCTAATACTAACAATTATATACTTTCAAAAACTTATGCAAATTTAATAATAGTCATTTGTTTGCACACAGTTTTATAGTTTTAAAAATGATCTTTAGGAACAATTATAGCTTCACTTACCTATTCATAATAAAAATAATTAACTGTTAGATGGCATCAAGTATTTCAATCACATACGAATATTTTTTTAAACATATCTATATCGACCCACGGTTGGAACTCTAACAGGTACGACAACTTCGGATCAGAGTAGACCAGGGAGTAATGGCAATGAAGGAATATTCTATACTCCTCAGATATCCAGATGTCGAACTTCACTGTTAGGTATAGTTTAATATCATATTTACGACACCCTTTTTTAGAGGGGGTTTAACCTCTCCGCTGAAGAAAACAGCCAGCATACTCTAAGCCTTTTTTGAGGAAGAAAAAAAAACATTTTTGCCGTTGCAAAATTAAACATACTTATTGTGCGACACTCTTTTCATGCTGCGGTCCAGGTTCGTGCGCTACTGAGGCAAAAAGACACATTTTTCTCTCTGCAAACACTTATCCCTAAGACTTCTTCAGACAATTTGAGAGAGAGAGAGAGAGAGAAAGAGAGAGAGAGAGAGAGAGAGAGAGAGAGAGATTTTACTACACTGTCTTTCTTTTCCTGGGGGGTAATATCTGACGAATATTTGATATCGCTTTCATAGAGATTATTTTTCATACTGCAGTCCAGGTTCGCGTTCTACTGAGGCACAGTGAATCATGAAGACATTTTTTTCTCTGTACACTTATCCCTAACACCTCTTCACACACTGATGTAGAAAACGAGAGAGAGAGATAGAGATAGAGAGAGACAGAGAGAGAGAGAGAGAGAGAGAGAGAAAGAGTGAAAGAAAGACAGAGAAAAAGAGAGAAAGAGAGAGAAAAAGAGTGCAAGAAAGAATAATAGAGTTTATTACACTGTCTTTCTTTTCCTGGGGTAATATTTGACAAATATATTGACATCGTTTCCATAGAGTTTACATTATTGGAGGGTCGATAAAAATATGAACTTTGATCATCTTTCCAAACTTATTACGCCTGGCTCATTTGAAATTTATTAGAAATTATTGTATACACACGAAAAACTTGGGTTAAGTCATGTTGGCTGGGACACCAAGTTTTTAATTAAGTTTGGCCATTTCAGACAATATCACTGGGTCAGTGAAAAAGTATTTGTTCCAACACTTTCGAAAGTTTTGGTCTCAGGAAAGTAATATCACAAAATCTAGTGCCAAACATTTTGTGGAAAAATCAATATCTGTCTGACACACAAGTAAATAGTGTAGTGATTATATATATATATATATATATAGAAAGGGAGAGAGAGAGACAGAGACAGGGACAGAGACAGAGAGAGTATTGAACAAAAACATATGTCTTTGAAAAAAACGAACGGCTTTTTTCTTAGAGCCACAAATTTTACTGAAACTTCAATGGTTCAGACACACGAAGAAAATTATTATTTTTCTAGATTATTGTTGTCCAATTTCCCTTAGTTGTAGAAAAAATAATTTTCTAAAAAGAAATTTCTCAGAAATACCAAAAA
The DNA here is from genome assembly GCA_963585895.1 of Sepioteuthis lessoniana. Taxonomy (NCBI): domain Eukaryota; kingdom Metazoa; phylum Mollusca; class Cephalopoda; order Myopsida; family Loliginidae; genus Sepioteuthis; species Sepioteuthis lessoniana. Next base: position 101,853,812 of record OY757910.1, read on the forward strand.
GTAGGAAATTTCTTAGAATTTTCTTTTTCCTTTATCTGGTATCCTCATTTGTGATTAGTCCTCCTCTCATGGCCAATAAGAAGTTATCTGAGTTTGAAAAAGGGCAAATTATGGCATTCAATGATTGTGGACTGTCACCTCGTGATATTATAAAAAAATCGAATCGCCATCATTCAACATCATTGATGTTTTCCTCAATAAGTATTAGAAAACAAGAAATTATCATAAAAAAGAACGTAGTGGCCTCAAGAAAAAAAACGACGAAGAGAACATTGATAACAACAAGCGAGGAAAATAATCACTTCTTATGTGCGTTTAAACCATTCAAGTTACATTAAATTATGTGCCAATGATAAAAATGGTTCAGTTTTTCCGTTATTTCTTTTTTTAAGGGTGGTAGTGTTTTCTTTGTACAGTACCGGATATGCAACAGTCTCTTTTATATACATTTATAAGGTATATGATGTTAGCGATTTTTGGATCCTATTATAAGGGAAGTTGAGAAAATTAATCAATTATTTTTTTTATTTCTCGTAAGGTTTGAAACGAGTGTTAGAGTAAGACATTTATATTTAGTCTCAATATATTGCTTGTGAGACTTTTCTAACTTTAGAGGTTATTTTGGTGTTTTGATTTCACACACACACACACACACACACACACACACACACACACACACAGATATACTGACCATTGAAATAATTGTTTGAGTGGTTGCCAATGTTCTGCAAGACCAGATTTCTATCTCAAAGGGTCAAAAAATGGTACTTGATGCCTCCTTGATTAACCCTCAACATTATAAGGTACTATTTACCAACCCCTCCGCTCGGGCAGGATATGACACAAGGTCAATTTTTAAGCGGAGTTTAACAGGTTTTGAATTCAGAGTTTTCCTTCTCCTAGACTAGTTGCCTCACCAAGGCTGAAGAACCTAGTCCGTCCTACTATTTACCCATAGCTGGAGGGAGAACAAGGGGGTTCCTACCTTTCCCAAGGGTATTTGACCGAAAGTGAACGTAATAGCGCGACTGGAGTACGAACTCACGTACTACGATTCCGCAGTTCATCGCTTTAAGCATTACACCACGAGGACACACCTCAACATTATAAGGTAAGGACCAAAAAGTAGAGCAATTTAGGGAAAGGATTAGCGATCTCCCGTACACCTCGGTTTAGTAGCTACTAAAAAGGGATCCCTCAGGTAACCCTTGCCATCAGTTTGCCAACTACCTTGAATATATATATATATATATATATATATATATATATATATATATATATATATATATATATATACATATTGTGTGTGTGTGTGTGTGTGTGTGTGTGTGTGTGTGGCAAATTTCATCGTCTCTACTCACAGATACTGTACTTAATTTATATATACATAAACTTTTAATTCTTTCGAGAAAATTTAAACTAGTAAATTTTCTCTCTTATAATAAAGCTGTGTATATCAAAAATCGAAGTCAGTGTCAAGATGAACTAAGTAAATCAAGTGTCAGGATATTGCCAACGAAATTCGAAAAGATTTATTCATGGAAAATGTGTTATTTTTGGTTATTCTAAGTTTGTCATCAGATTATTTTTTTTTTGTTTTTTTTTAAATCTTTCTGAACAATAGGAGAGAAATTCATAAAAAAAGAAAAAAATGCCGATCTGTTCAGTATGAAATCCTCGATTAAAAAAAAACTACCTTTCTTTTGTCAGAGAGAAAAAATGTGATTATTTTCGCATTGACAAATGCGTCATATACGTCAGATTCTATTAAGAAAATAAGCTGTATTATTATTTCCCTGTCTCGAAAAATGGTTTTCCTGTCAGAAATGTTCAAGGTCGATACTTACGAACAACTTCTAAGGAAGTAAATATAAACTGTAAAGTAGACTTGATTCGATATCTCTAGTTTTATACCATTAAGGTCAAATACAATCGGTTCCTTTGTTTTTTACAAAAAATTTTGACTCCTGCAATTGAAAATTTTGGGGATTCTTGCTTCAAATCCTCACAGATTTTTTTAAATAAAAACGTAATGATGATTGGACGATGTACAAAAAAGAAAACAGAAAAAAAAACTCTTTCTAAACACCAAGAGAAAACTGTACCAGTGAGCGTACAATGAATGTGACTTCCTAACCTTTAGTCATAAAATAACCCAAGACAAATTGATATACCGTTAACATCAATCAGTCAATCAATCAGAAAAAGTGAACGACGCGAAAAGTTGAAAATATGAATTCTTTAAAATCAGAAAGAAAATAAAAAGTTGAATGAATTATTTTAAAGAAGGAAAGAAAGGAACAAACGAATAAACGCAATTTGATGGAAAGAAAGAGAAAAGGGTGTAAAATAAAGAAGCTGGAAAAGAAAAAACTTCAAATAAAAGGAGTAAAATGAAAGTAAAAACAAGCAACTTCGACCGACTTCCACCAAGCCAAAATACACCCGGCCTCATCCATCTACAAGTGAACATGGCCAGACTAGCTTTACTCTGCTTGGAAATTGACTTTGTGTCTCATTCAATCTATGGCAACGTTGTTGGGTAGACACATATATGAATTTGTTCTCAAATATTTTCACGGAACTCCATATCACCGTCCATTTTCTCTTTTTTTAATGTTCAGCTAAGTAGCGGACGTCAAAACGTGGTAAATTCTGTGCTGATTTGTCTGACACACACCCCTGACATCTTGACGTTGCAAGATCAAGTACCTGATATCCGTTCAGGGTTGTCTCTAAAATTAGTCAACTCCTATGCAGTGAGCCTATCAAACAAGCATCAACTGTCTACACCGCGTTAGAAAGGAACACCAGAAACCATTCAAGAGTGTGCAAACAAATAACCTCGGACATGTTTAAAATGTTGCCTACAAACTATTCGTTTACAATTCACATATATGTGCATATACAGAATTTGGCATTAAATAACCCAAATGGGTTGGAATGCTATAAAACTTATCCAACCACCCAACCAACGACCCAGCCAACAAGCCCAAAAAATAAAAGGGATAGTGAGCGCTTTCTCTGCTGGTGGGGATGATTTCGTTTCAATAAGTTCTGCTTGCCCAGAGGTCACATTAAATCAGTTTGCTGAAAGCAATAAAAAAAATAAAAAAATAAAAATAAAAAAAGGGGGTTTTGTCAGCCTATCTCCATTTATTGTGATAAACAAACATTTTATGTATAAAAAAAAAACTTAATTCGCAAGCATTTGAAATACATTAGTATCAAGTATCGATTTCTATGAAATTATTGAGTTAGGTTACGTTGTTTTCTGGTATATCAACCTTTGTGGGTTGGGAGGTGCCCGTGGTGTAATGGTTATCGTCGTAGGAAATGATCCCGGCGATACAAGTTCAAATCCTGGACGAGGCTGATTGCATTTCACATAGCACTAATACCCTTGGGAAAGGTATGAATCCAATTATTCTCCCTCCAGCTATGGGTAAATAGTAGGACAGACTGGGTTCTTCATCTTTGGTGAGGCAACTAGTCTAGGAGAAGGAAAACTCTGAATTCAAACCTTTTAAACTCCGCTTAAAAATTGACCTTGTGTCATATCCTGCCCGAGCGAAGGGGTTGGTAAATAGGATCAACCTTTGTGGGTTTGTCAATGCTAACGCCATCCTTGTAGAAGAACGGTAGGGTTACTATTTAATCCATAGGAGGGAAGTACAAATGATTTCATGCTTTTTTAATGGTATGTGTCCGAAAGTGAACCCCATGGATTCGAACTCACTAACTACGATTTTATAATCCTGTACGTTCGCTGTTACCCCACGTGGACTTACTAAGAATGAAAAAAAGAAAACTGTATAATTAGAATGTATTAGTTACAATGGATTCAGTTCACTTTTGGTCGGAACAATTTATGACTTATTTGTGAATGTTTCTCCTGTAAAGAGAATTTTGAGGTCATCGCCTTTATAGAGGGCTTTGCCTTAAAGTAACCAAACTTCGTTACATTTTCCCTCAATCTATTGAATGGCTTATTTTACGTCCACGAGGATCCATTACCTCGTACTCAACAGCGGCTTCAGCGAAGTCTCACATGTTTAGGTAATATTTCTATTTAAGTTGGAATCTTCTTCCTCTGCTTTAATTATCACAAGTACCCTACAGCTATAAGAACATATCAAGGATCCTTGCTATTACCTTCACTTTCTTTGTGCATTGTTCAAATTTATTTTGCCCGTAGAAGTCGTTGATGCCAGAAACAATTCAATGACCCTAAGTCCTCTTGAAAGGAGACGCTCGTGGCGTAACGGTTAATACCATTGAATGTGAACTCGGCTACTTGTGTTCAAATACTTAACTAAGATGTTCACGTTTTACCTTGTGGTCATAACCCTGAAAAATGTACGAGTCTATCTATTCTTCTACCGGCTATGAGTAAAGAGTAGGACAGTCTAGATTCCTTAAATGTGGTATAGAAACCAGTCCAAGAAAAGGGAAACAGAAATTAAAATCATCGCCGGAAGTTGATGCATTGCACTTGACTATTCCTGTAGAAGACACATGAATACTGAGCTCATAACTAAACCAGGTTAAGTCAAACCCATTTCCAAAATATTCAACCCGTAAATTTAGAATAGTACATCTTGGCGTTGTATATTAGGTTTAGATATCCATATTTACCAACCCCTCCGCTCCGGCAGGATATGACACAAGGTCAATTTTTAAGCGGAGTTTAAAAGGTTTGAATTCAGAGTTTTCCTTCTACTCGACTAGTTGCCTCACCAAGGCTGAAGAACCTGGTCTACCCTACTATTTACACCCATAGCTGGATGGATAATATTCGGATTCATACCGTTCTCAAGGGTATTAGTGCTATGTGAAATTCAATCAGTCTCGTCCAGGATTTGAACTCGCGTCGCCGGGATCATTTCCTACGACGATAACCATTATACCACGGGCACCTCCTATTAAGTTTAGATATCTGATGTCTACCTTACCCATGTAAACACCGACGACAGCATAATGATTAAGTCTGAACGTGCAAAAATAAAAACGAGTAATTCCGGCTTTTGCATAAATTACTGGAATATGATTCGAAGGGGTACTCCGCATTCTCCAAAACTCCAGCATTACTGGAACGTCACAATCTGATCGTTTAGTGTTATAAGGACACTCGCTGGGGGGGTCTACTCCTCTACAGAGATGTAGTCGGTGTATTCTACAGCGCCAGCCGACTGGGCTTTATAAACATTAAGAAATAGGGGAGTGTCCCCGTGGTGGTAATTTACTAAGCTTTTTGCTTAGATGTAGCACAAGGCTGCATGAATTGGGCACCCAATGAGAATCGAACTCACTCGTGTAGGTTTCCTAGTCGACCTTGCTAACAATTACACCATCCGAGGTAATTTACTAAGCTTTTTTGCTTAGATGTAGCACAAGGCCGTATGAATGGGGCACCCAATGAGAATCGAACTCACTCGTGTAGGTTTCCTAGTCTACCTTGCTAACAATTACACCACCCGAGGTAATTTACTAAGCTTTTTTGCTTAGATGTAGCACAAGGCTGCATGAATTGGGCACCCAATGAGAATCGAACTCACTCGTGTAGGTTTCCTAGTCGACCTTGCTAACAATTAAACCACCCGAGGTAATTTACTAAGTTTTTTGCTTAGATGTAGCACAAGGCAGTATGAATGGGGCACCCAATGAGAATCGAACTCACTCGTGTAGGTTTCCTAGTCTACCTTGCTAACCATTACACCACCCGAGGTGCCCTTTATTTACGAAGCTCTTTGCTTCGATGTGGCACAAGGCCGAATGAATGGGGCACCCAATGAGACTCAAACTCACTCGTGTAGGTTTCCTAGTCTACCTTGCTAACCATTACACCACCCGAGGTGCCCTTTATTTACGAAGCTCTTTGCTTCGATGTGGCACAAGGCCGAATGAATGGGGCACCCAATGAGACTCGAACTCACTCGTGTAGGTTTGCTAGTCAAGCTTGCTAACTGTTACACCACCAAAGGTGCTTAAGTGTCCCCGTGGTGTATGGTTAAAGCACTGGACTGCTGAATTCGAACTCCAGTCGCACTATTACGTTCACTATTGGACAAATATACTCGGGAAAGGTTATGAAACCCCTTATCCTCCTAGCTATGGGATAAATAGTACCACTACTGTCCTGAAAAAAATGATGGATTTGGCATTTAATAACCCGGGAAGGTAAATATGCTATTAAATAACCAACAAACATGAAGAATTAAATCAAATTTCGGTATTAGATAACCCATAAGAAATAAATCTGAAATAAAATAGAATAAAATAACTTAACTTAGCTATTTTATCTTAAGAGTATCCTCGTTGCGTAATTGTTGGACTGTGGAATCGTAAGTAAACGAGTTCGAACTCCGGTCGCGCTATTACGTTCACATTCAGACAAATACTCTTAGAAAAAGGTATGAACCCTCTTATAATCCCAGCTATGGGCTTAATAGTAAAACTACTGTTCTTCTAGTAGGATGTATTTGACATTAAATAACACAAGGTTGATAAGCTATAAAAAAGACGGACAAACCAAACTATCTAGTCACAAGATACAATTTATTGAAACTATCAGGTAAATTACGTGCTGTGATTGCACGGCAGTGTGTTTTTTTTAGGTAGAATCAAGCCCGAAGCACCGATTTCTGTTTGATCCCGTAATTTAATCAGTGTCACTAAGTCGTGATGATGATGGTCAGTACTTAGATGAGTAATCAGAATTGCTATTATGAATCATTTTATTTGACTCAGTTAATAAACAGATAAATCAATGAACAAAAGGACTAATTCTATATTTAAGTAACCCAGTCGGCTGAGGCTGTAGAATACACGAACTGCATCTTTGCCAAAGGGTAAGTCTCCCTCAACATGTGCCTTGGATATGATGCTAAACAATGTGATGGTGAGCTTTGGGGAATACAGAGAACCCCCTTCATTGACCTCGCTCACAGGTCCATTTTGGCCCGGAGTCGTAGCACCTGATGGGAAACTATCAATGGGTTAAATATAACTGTTTGTTATTTAAACTATGCAAAAACATAACATCTGCTAAATTTTATCGTCAAAAATAGAACTGTTTGATCATTTAAATGTGTATAAACAAACGACTGATGTTTAATTAAACTGTTGGTGATATATAGCAATGCTTGGAGTCATTTAACTTGGTTTACTTATGCTAAATTGAATTGTTAGAAATAGAACTGTAATAGCACGATTGGAGTTCGAACTCGCTTACTACGTTTCCGCAGTCCAGAGCTTTTACCATTACACAATGGGGATACCCCCTGGTCATAGTGAACATGGCAGTAATGGCAATGAAGCTGTATAACAACATCCCCAAGCTGGGGAACTGGGTCCTCACAACCTGTTTTTGCCTTAATCCCCTACGCTGATTGTCACATATATAATTGTTTGCTTTGGTTAATTCTATTTACCAACACCTCCGATCGGGCAGGATATGACACAAGGTCAATTTTTAAACGGAGTTTAAAAGGTTTGAATTAAGAGTTTTCCTTCTCCTAGACTAGTCGCCTCACCAAGGCTGAAGAACTCAGTCTGCCCTACTATTTACCCATAGCTGGAGGGAGAATAATTGGATTCATACACTTCCCAAGGGTATTAGTGCTACGTGAAATGCAATCAGTCTCGTCCCGGATTTGAACTCTTGTCGCCGTGTCCATTTCCTACGACGATAACCATTACACCACGGACACCTGTTTGTTTTGGTTAATATATCAAGATGGATTTTGGATTAATGATGATGAAGTGGTAATCCACGGAGCCCAGAACCTGAGAACCGGAGCTTAATCGCCATACTCTGTAAAATGTCATATTCAAGATTCTCTAGATATTATAGATGGCCCTAAACGGTATTTAATAAAGAACGCAATCCTATGGATACGAGGGAAGAATTGACACGCACGTAAATTGAATGCTACTGTATTAATCCCGTGGAACACTTTAAACAGAGAAGAAATTATTTCGAAGATGAAATAATTGTTCATTTACTAGGTTTATTCGAACGTCTATTACATTGGGTGGAGTCAATCCTCTCATTCTCCAAGGAGGAAATGTTTACGCATGTAAATTTTGTAGACGTATGTGAGATGAATTTAGAAGTAGATCCCAAACGTCTTCCTTCCCAGTGTCAGCTCAAGAGCGTTTCGTTGATAAATGTCTCAACCCTGGGAGTGGAAATGATCGTAGGATTTCGAGCCGACATTTTTAAAAATGTTGTCAACTGTCAAAATTCCCGATGATGTTAACAGACCTTTAAGTCTATCACACTGAAACTCACTTAGAAAGATATTTTTCAGATTAAGCAATTACTTCTCTTTATTTCTTTTAATTTTTTATGATTACAGCTAAAATTTAAAAACGGCTTGAATACAAGTTTAAATACTGGTACATCTTTTGGAAGAACAATTAATAAGTATTGTCAAAGACGTACAAGTTGTTTGATTCAGCTTGAGTCGAACGTAATAGTTTCCTGGGCGTAAATTTAAAACACATCGGTTGGTGAGGCTCCAGTATTGAAGTTTGGGGTAATGTGGAGTACGCCGTTATTACCATTAATCCCAGGTCTTCATTGATACAGACTGGTAGTACTTGTTAAGATACAAATTATAGGTCATGTAGAACTGTATAGTCTTAGAATTATATATTTATTTATTTATTGCGGACTTTTTGTCCTCATCCTGGTAGTTTTTTTTTTGTGTTGTTTCTTCTTCATTACGTTTCGGCCAAATTTCACCTCTGGGTCCTCACAACCTGTTTTGCTGTAATCCCCTACGCTGATTATCACATATATAATTGTTTTGGTTATATATCAAGATGGATTTTGGATTAATGATGATGAAGTGGTAATCCATCGGGGCCCGTAGCACAGCGGATAGCGGCGTTGAGTCTCTACGGTTCCAGGTGAGCATTGTCAAAAGATAGCGGTTTCAATTTCTACCCAAGCCGGTCAGAGGTTTACTTGGTCAAAAACGTGGTGCGATAGACAACAACTATGGAAGGCAGTAATGACTGGGGATACGGTTACAAGACTCAGCATTCCTATCCGAGGTCGCGGTTAATTACCTGAAGAAGGCCAGAGGTAAAATTTGGCCGAAACGTAGTGAAGAAGAAACAATACAAAAAACTACCAAGATGAGGAGAAAAATTCCGCAATAAATTTAAAGAAAAAAAAAAATTTTTTAAATAATTCTCAGATTAAGAAGCCTCATCTCAAAATGATTCCAATTAAAGACAATTGTTTAGTCTTATATTAGATATTATCATTTATATTAAATAGAATAATTAGTGTCAGATAAAAATACTTGAAACCATTTAAAATTGTGAAAACTAATAGTTAATATTGAATTGAATTATTGGTATTTGATAACAACACTTGAAACCATTTATCTGTGGAAAATAAAGCTGTTCGTATTTGATAACAATACATGAAACAATTGAACTGAGTGGAAGCAAATAGACTCTAGCCGGTTTAAAAATACCTTTATCTACAAAATATTCGCTTGCAAATTACATATATATATATATATATATATATGCGTAGTTAGGCAGCAGTCGTTCATTTAAGCATCATGTTTCATTAAATAGTAAAGACAATTTTGTCTGTATAATTTAATTAAGATCCTTTCGAGTTTCCTGATAAGTATCTTGGTTTCAGGTTGGAATTGGTGGATGAATTTACGAAAATTCTCTCGAGCGCTTTCGGACCCTTCATAGGTCATCATCAGGGGTTGCTTGCACGTGTAAAGAGTGTTGTTCTTTTTTTAAATAGCCTTACATCTTACAACCCATTCTATTCCTAAATCCAAGTTACCAAAAATTCTAGTTGAAACACCACTATAATAATACACAAAATTCATTAGCTACGACTACAAATCCTAGAAGCTCTACATATAAAAACACAAATAAAAACTAAAAGCAATAGAATTAATTTTGAAAATAGCAACGCAATTAATAAAATTATACAGACAAAATTGTTCTTTACTATTTAATAAAACATGCTTAAATATGCATATGAGTGTGTGTGTGTGTGTGTGTGTGCGTTTGTGTGTGTGTGTGTGTGTGTGTATGTGTTATATAGTATAAATGACAAACGAAGAATATTTAGTGAAAGATGTTCATTTTTTAAACGAACATGTTTCGCTCTATTACATGACATTTTCAAACTTTAGTGTGAAAAAGGAATCTTTGTTTTTATGTTATGTTATTGTTGGTAACAATTTAGCGTTAGTGTTTGATTTGTGAAAAGGAATGTTTCATTTTATGCTATTGTTGGTAAAAAAATGTAGCGTTGGGTTTTGATGTAACGTAAATGTTTGCTAATGTTATGTTCTGTGATGATCAACCGAGCTAAAGTCAAATGTAAAAGAATTTTTTTTCCAAATCTTTGTATTATTGTTTCTGTTAGAAGAATAACTGCTGATTCTATGGCTAATTATTTATTTTTATTCGGCATACATTTTATAATTGTTGCTCCCTTTAGATCAAATTCATGTTTTATTTTGTTTCTGTGTAGGACTAGGGAAGAACTAATGTCGTTTTTTTTTCAAGAAATAGCTTATTTGTGTTCTTTAATCCTTTTTTTAAAGGTCTTGATGTTTCTTCAATAGAGAGTTTATTACAAATTGCACATCTGATTGAGTAATCTCCTGCTTTTGGAGAGAGATTTTTATTTTATTTACTTTTTTGTTTATTATATCATTGATATTTTTTTCATGTGCTGTAAACAACTGAGGCGTGTAGAGGATTTTTTTTCTCTTTAGTTTGCCGAACTCACACCATATACATTTCATACTTAAAGCAAAAAGAAAACCCTAAAAGATATACAATAATACGAATAAAACGAAAAATAATAAAGCCAGAAGAATCATACTACCAACAAATTCAATAACCCCCATATATATATATATAGAGAGAGAGATATAAATGTGTGTGTGTGTGTGTATGTGTGTGTGGTTAAGCAGCAGTCGTTCATTTAAGCATGTTTCATTAAATAATAAACAATTTTTTTCTGTATCATCTATTCAAGATCCTTTCAAGTTTTCTGATGAGTGTCTTAGTTTCAGTTTGGAATTTGTAGATGAATTTCACAAAATTGTGCCGAGCTCTTTCGGACCCTTTCATAAGGCATCATCAGGGGTTACTTGTTTGTGTAAGGTGTGTTTGTATTTTTTTTTAAAGAGTTTTGAAAGTTTTTAAAAGTTTATACCATAACAAAAATATGGGAACGCAGAGTGGGATAAAACATTGTAAATGATGTGTTTAAAAAGGGAACGCTATGAACGGAAATAGAATACTATAGGAACACAGGAAAAAAAATAGAAAAATAAAACCATTTCAAAACATTGTCGCTATTTTCAAAATTAATTCTATTAATTTTAGGGTTTTTTTTTATAGGTAGGCTTTCAAGGATTTGTCATCATAGCTTATCAATTTTGTGTGTGACTATAGTTGTGTTTTCAACAAAATCTTTCGAAACTTGGATTCAGGAATCCCATATATATATATATATATATATATATATATATATATATGCGCAAATTGAAGAAAACTCAACGGACACTTACCGTGCTTTCATAAATCTATTTTGACAAGTCAATGGCTCGGCTCTGCAGATGTACAAAAAAAAACGAAGAAACCAAAAAATACTGTTCAATATATAAAACAAAAAAAAACATAGATGAATAATTCCAAATAAAATATATATCCTTGCAGATCTATATACAAACAGCCATACATCGAGCACTCTTGTGGAATTATATGAAATTTCTCATATATTCTATATAAGAATAATTCCAAACACATAGTCTCTGGACACCAACCGGATAAAACTGATATATATATATATATATATATAAAGTAATGCTGACGACTGTCATCGAGGGCGACCCGAAGACTCCCTTTTCATTAGCTACAACATCAAAATGATGGGGCAGACGCTACTCCTTTTCCTGAATTACTTCACTTTACCCTTAATACATATTTTATAATGCTGAGGGTTCAGCAAAGGGGTTTGTAGTACTATATTTAGTCATTGGATGAAACTAACAAAAGTCTACCCTACCTCAACAATTTACTTCTCCGTAATAGCAATGAATTAAAATTAATCAACAAACAAGAATGACCGATTAGTTTCTCATTCGTATCACATAAACGATATAAAATCTGGCAGATTCATAAGGTTTTTATTTAAGAGCACAAAGAATATGCAGTCATGAATATATACATGAAAAAGAAGAATACATAAAAAATACTTTCCAACTCTTACACCGATATATATATATATATATATATATATATAAACAGGATTTGATATCAAATAACCGAAAAGAGTTGATTTGTCATAAAAATATTGCCAAATACTTCAAACGTTACCATTTAGTAACAATATGTTCGTAGTTAAGAACAAGCTGGAGCTTTGGGGAATGCGGAGCATCCCTTCATTGCTATTGCTCTCAGGTAGACTCTGGCCTAGAGTGGTAGCACCTGATAGGGTCCCATCTATGGGTGAAATAGAACTAAACTGCATACTAATGCTAAACTGAATTACTTGAAATAGAACTGTTTCTGAAATTGAAACTGTACTTACACTAAACTTAATTGTTTGAAATAGAACTGTTTTGATATTTCATGTGTAAACAAAATCTGTACCAATACTAAACTAAATTGGTTGAATTAAAATTGTCAGACTAAACAATATGTATTTCTATTTCAAGGTATTTAGCTTGAAATAGAAATGTTTTTTAGTATTATAATGTACTTATGCTAAACTGAATTATCTGAAATAGAATTGATCATTTGTATATAATGGATTTGGCATTAAATAACCTACAAAAAATGATATGCCATAAAACCCAAACAATCTACCAAGTATATTTATACTAAACTGAGTTAACTGAATTAGAACTGCTTGAATAAACTCAATAGCTTGAAATAGATGCTTGAAATAGAAAAGATTTTGACAATCAAACTGTGTACTAATGCTAAACTGAATTGTTTGAAATTGGATTGATTATTTGTATAAAAATGGATTTGGCATTAAATTACCTTCAAATGTTGATATGCCACAAAAATCCAACCAACCAACCAACCAATCACTTTGCATTGTGTAATACTTTCATCATTGGTCGTAATTTCCATTTTTATTAACCCAATACTTCAGGTCTCGCGCCTTATCAAAAAAAACTTTAAAAAGAACTACATCGATTATGAAAACGTTAATTTTTTTAAAGAAGGGGTTCTGTGGTGTTGTGGCTGACTGGATGGACAGTGAAATTATACTGATTTAAATAATCATTTGTAACCAATTATAACCGATTATAATTTCAACTAACCAATCTTAATACAACTTATTTACACACAGTTATAAGGCCTCGCATATCTTCTCAGCATTTCTAACAATAATAAGGTTTCAACTGATAATAATCCTTTTAAACAATTATATCCCCAAGTAAATATTTTTATTACAACTATTTTGCATACATTTTTATGGTTATCGGTGTTCTTATTCAAAACAAACAATATGTATAGAATTAAATGTTTTTAAATATATCAAGTAATATGTGGTTTCAATAATAATAATAATGATAGACCAACAAAGAGGATTAAATGTTGTCGATAATGAGGGCGATAGTGATACCCCTTGCTGGGAAAAGCTTGTAATGTGTAAGCATAAAAAAAAATAACCCAAAAACTAAAATGGAAAGAAAGACCACTCTATGGATATTTCAGGCGACAAACAAGCGAAATCTCACTCGAAAAAGCGTGGACATTGCTAAGAAAGGGAAAACTTTTTAGAAAAACTGAATCTCTTCTTATAGCAGCACAAAACAACGCAATAAGGACAAACTATGGCAAAGTAAAAATACACAAGATTAAAACAAAATAATAAATGTAGAGTCTGTGGTGACAGAGACTAAACCCTCAGTCATATGATAAGCGATAAGTATAAGTTAGAGCAAAAAGATTATAAGATTAGACACGACTGTTTGCGTAAGGTGATCCTCTGGGAATTGTGACAGAAGTTTAAATTTGACAATAAGAACCAGTGGTATATGCACAACTCAGAATCCGTGCTAGAAAATGAGACGCATAAGCTTCTCAGGGATTTTGAGGTACAAACAAATTACCCTATCTTGGCCAGACAACCAGACCCAATGATGGTTTAAAATAGAGAACCTGCTGAATACTGAACTTTGCGTTCCGGATGACCACAGGGTAAAACTGAAAGAAAGCGAAAAGAGAGATAAATACCTAGACCTCGCAAGAGAACTGAAAAACTGTGGAGCATACAAAAAGAAACCTTCTGTTCGATGAGACACACCTCCTTTCTAACTGTTATTAGTGTTTTTTTTTTTAAATAAATGTTCTTGTCCCGATTGAAGCCCTAGATTTTGTTCATTTTCTTCATACCTCAAAGACAGGGTCTGACCCGACTGGATATTTGTTTCTTTTAATTTCTTTTTCTTTCTTATGTAAATACGACTGGGCCTATGGGGAATATATACGACGTTTTAAGGGGTCGCACGTGGGAGTCCTAAAGGTTGTTTCTTTTCTAACACTAAAAAAATTATCTGACGTCGTAACAATATAAAATGCGAATGTTGGACTTCACTGGAACTTTTAAGTCATATGTTTAACTATAATGAAATTCTCTGTTATTTGAATCTGAAATGGTGCATTTTCCAAACAAATACCATAACTGAGTAATCGTTTCCCAAATTCTCCATTTGATATAACATTTGGTTTTCAGCAAGAAAGTTCTTAATGTTCCAGTTTTTGTATTTCCTGCAATTTTTTCAAACCTGATTGTCTTTCACTGGTGGCCGTGTGACAGCAGGTCTACCCAGGTCTTCCCAAGTCTTTTGGGGACCGTTTTCTAGCGTGTCCGTTTGTACCACTGTCACTCTCTAATTCAGAAAATCTATTAGTTCACTGGCACGGGCTAGTTGATGGTCTTTCACTGGAGTCTGAATGACAGTAAATCTCCTCTGGTCTCCAGGACCGTTTTAAGTATTCTGGCCAATCATAGCAACGTTTTTGTTTGGGTTAGTCCTTTTGTTGTCAGTGTTGTTTTTGGTCCCTGTTATCAGTTTTCCCCTGGTCTTTTTAATGTTGTCCTCGTATTGATGCATTCAAGCCATCTTCAAATTGGCGACTCCTCCTCTACTTTTTATTTAAAGATATGCTGAGCCTATGTTATCTCTCGAATTATCACCTTGTGCATTGTTATCAATTTATTATTATTTACTCCTTTAGAGTTTTTCACAACAGCGACATCCGATGGTTTTTCACTGGAGTTTGAGTGACAGCAAGTCTCCTCAAGTTTCCAGGACTCGTCTCGGGATTCTGGCCGTTCTTAGCAATGCTGTCGCTTGGATAGTCTCCACCCGTCCGCCAACTTCCAAGTCCTCCAGGCTTTTAATAATCCTTTTGTTATTGTGCCTGAAGCACCAATCACCATTGACACAATCGTTAATTTCATGTTCCACAGGTTTTTCAATTCTCTAGCAAGCTCGAGGTACTTATCCTTCTTTTCACTTTCCTTCAGATTTATTCTGTGGTCCGCCGGGACAGCAAAGTCGATTCTCTTTTTTTTTTTTTTTTGTTGATTATTATGAGGTCTGATCCTCTGGCCGGGATTAAGTGATCTGTTTGTATGTTAAAGTCCCATAGGAGTTATTATTATTATTATTATTATTATTATTATTATTATTTGAGAATTTTTCACACCAGTGCTTGCTAATGGCTTCTCACTGGAGTGTGAGTGATAGCAAGTCTCCTCAAGTCTCCAGAACTCTTCTCGGTATTCTGGCCAACCTCAACAATGCTTTAGATTAGATGGTCCCACTCGTTCTCTTATTTCCAAGTGCTCCAGTCCATGTACGAATCCTACAATTGGTGTCACCGTCACTCACATCTTTCACAGTTTTTTCAATTATCTAGCAAAATCTAGATATTTATCTCTCTTATTGATTTCTTTGATTTGGGGTCCGCCGGCAAAGTCTGCTATACGTCAAGTTCTATTTTTGTTAATCATCACAAGTTCTGGTCATCTAGAGACGATAAGGTGATCTGTTTTTATCTCAAGATACCAATGAATTGTATGCGTCTCATTCCCGAGTACGGATTCCGGTTTATTCATGTGTCATTTTGTAGCATGGTAAATTTCAGTTTCTTGCGCAGTTCCAAGTGGATTACTTTCCCCACCCAATCATGTATAGTCTTAAACTCTTTTTGCGCTAGTTTACTACAGCCGCTTATTATATGATTAATCGTTTCGTCTCAATCATCACATAACTTATACTACTATTCTGGTAATATTAAAAACATAATCCTGCCTTTGTCCGTCACATTATGTCCTTCATATCAAATTGCCTTTAATTGACCATGAACTGCATATTTATAGATCTGATGACATTCAGTAAATTCAAATAATAGTTAGGGTAAATAATATGTAACTTGTTTTGGAGCGTGTGGTTGATTTAATATATCAAAAATTAGGTCGCTAGGACTTACTGCGTGGCTATAATCATCAAAAAGACACACACACAATTGCTGGCATTGTATTATAGATAACGAAAACCATTGGTGTGAAGATAGACAGATATCTTCCACATGTTAGTGCTTTAAATTATAGAAAATTGAAATAATATAATTTTTTGATACTTATAAAAACATATAAAGAAAAAAATATCCAATTCTAAAGATATATTCGCATGATTCATGCGAGTATCATATTATTTCCAAGCAGTTGGTCAAGGGTTATAAGCCCTCAGTGTGTTCAGTGAGTCCACACTTCAATATCTATTGCATAAACAATCTATTATGTCAAAATCAGATTAAATTAATTGAATATCAAATTACGAGAACTGACTTCATTCGAGGCGAACGTAATATTTCAATTGTTCGGTGCGGATCAATGATAATCACAGAACCCCGGCGGTGGTGAATATCTAATTATAAAATTCAAACAAATAAACCGTGAGAAACCTTCCGGCTCAAGTCTACTTTCGTTTTCGCTACTTTCACTTTCGTTTTGCTTTAACTTTCATTTTCGATTTCTCCACTGCGTTCACAAATGCGGCATCTAGAATTATAGCTGTGATAATGCAAATCCACTTGAATGTTGAAGTGTGTATCTAAGTGTGCGCCAGTTTTGAAGGAGAGTGAAGAAAGAGAGAACGGTGTTGCTTAGCAACACTGTGCTGATTCGCTTGGCTCTTCGTAATAAAACTGCCAGCAGTCTTCTGATTTCGGGATCGGATCATTCTTTCTTTCTTACTTTCTTCCTTTCCTTCTTTCTTTTTTTCTTCCTCTTCTTCTTCATCATGCTGGTCAGTAAACAGTGGATTTTTTCAGTATAACCGTCATCGAGTTGGCGTGTCAACGGCTCTCAGTGAATATTCTATCTGAATAGTTAAGACGTGTTTTCATTAGCAATGGAGTGTTTTTATCGAGGGTAGGAGAGTTCCGAACACATCAGAGAAAATAAAGCATCACCTTTTAATCTTAAGAAAGACGTTTGTCTTTCTGAATACACATGGTTAAGTTGCCATGACAATAAAAGAATAATTGTTTTGATGTTTCAATGTGGGCAATAATGCCTACACAGATATTCCTATTCTTTATTTACGTCACGTGTTTTTAGATCTAACGCTATATATATATATATATATATATGTGTGTGTGTGTGTGTGTGTGTGTGTGTGTGTGTGTGTGTGTGTGTGTTCGTGTGTGTGTGTGTGTGTATGTAATGGAGCCTATCTTTGAAAGAAAATAATGATAGTGTTGAGAAGAAGTAGGCTTTAGATGATACTTTTCAACTTGAATTAGACTTACGTCTGATATCAGTATTTTTTTTGCAAAAGAAAGTTTCATAGCTATTGTTCGCGGGATCTTGCAAGGTAAATCAAGATCTATGTATTTTATTAACTTAATGTCATTACTGGTCCCATTGTCTGTCCTGTTAAAGAAAGAGTATTTATAATATGATTAATTTAGATAATGTACTACTTTAAAACATTGTACCCATCCTTTTCATAAGGAGTGCCCAAAAGCTTACCACCGGAAGTTCATGGACAATGATTGATCTTAAAGGGGAGGGAGTCTGAAAAGACCGCTAAATTCACAAGGTAACAATCGTATTTTATTAATAAGGTATCTGATGTTGTTTGCTATTATTGTATATCAGAAAAAGTCCCAGCTATGGGTTAAATAGTACAACTACTGTTCTTCTGGAAGGATGACTTTGGCATTAAATAAGCTTCGAAGATCGATATGCTATCAAACAAAGAAACCAAAGCAGAATAAGAAAAAAATAATAACACTTATATATAAAGATATAACTTTTGCTGTTTATCATTAAAGGTACAAAATTAGTTGCGTGAGGAGTGAGTCGGTATTGACAGGGAACCGCTAATATATATATATAGAGAGAGACAGACAGACAGACAGACAGACAGATAGAGACAGAGACGGAGAGTCGATATCTTCAGGGCCAACTTAAAAAATTAAATCCTCTTCGTTTTTTCTTCGTACATCGGTGCATTAAATTCCGCTACATAGGCATTCGCTAGTTGCTCCAATTTTTTTCGGGGATTATATCCACTTTTGACTCTAGCGATTCAACTGCCAGTCCTTCCACTTTTTCTGCTCTCTCCATTGCTCCACGGTCAAAGTATTTCGTCGTTACATATTTTCGGAGGCCCACGCACCTTGTGGTTACTCTCCTTTCCGGCATAACACTCAAGCAATTCACGTAGCATTTCTGCCGTCTTTCGTTTACCTTAAGACACAGATGCATCTTGTCTGATATCTACATGACTTACACAGCCTGTCAAGGGTCAAATATGTAACACGATCTCAAAAGGATGTAATATCAAGAAGAAATTAAGAGCTTGGCTGGAGGAGTACATCATTCAAGTGATGAGTTGACAGTTGCAACATTGTGTACGCTTGGTATGCTACAGATTTTAGAACAACAGTTTGCCGCGCTATGTTGTGTTAAACTACTTGATGTGTATGGGTGATATGACTGAGAAATCGCCCAGATGGAATCACGAGTTTCTTAAAGAAATCGAGGATGTGGCAACCTTAGAACTTCGACTTGAAATCGTCTGAATATTGAAAAATCAATGACTTTCATTTGCAGTTGCAATAGCATTTTTTCTCTAAGATCAAAAGGCAAAGAACATTTTGAAAGTTGGGTAAAGGGTCGCCTGTGATCCACGGACCAAGGGTTTAATATCCAAAAAGATTGAAATGATTGCTAGAGATACATTAGGTGCCTGATAACCTAAGATATCGATGTAGAAAGTCCTTTTTACAAAATATTCTCTCGAATAAAAGTATTCGAACGACGATACTCCTATAGAACCACTAAAGTTATAATTGATCAAATAAAAATGTTCTCAATAACCTGCAAAATTATCTATTGAATTTTAATCATTATCTAATAAAAAAGGGATTATCTAATCTTTATCGGCCAATCTGTCTAATGATCCTCCACATTGTGGACCTCTAGGTCCTTCTATTCCCTTCTTGATCCACTCGTCTCCAAATTGTCCCGAATAGCTTGATGATATTAAAAGATATCACCTCAGTACCTCAACATAGTGCACCAGAGGCAATGTCTGTTCAGTAGCTTTCACACTCAGGCGTGTCTCCTCGAAAGTTGAACTTCGCTAGAAAGCTAACGAACTACCGACCCTAGTAAAACATGAGTACGCGGTTCTATTTTTTTTAGATGTGGAAACTCAATTAATTGGAGGAATAATTGTTGGGTATTACCCACCTTTTTCCACACGATGAACTAGTCTATCTGCCATATATAGCAGTAGCTATTAATACCAGGGCAGAATAGAAGGTGAAGAGCAGCTTCTTATAGGAATAGTATTAGAGCGTTGGAGACTGGAGATCGCACTAGATCACCTTACTTGTTACCGCAATAACTGAAGCCAATACTATCGTTGGACTATATCTTTATTCTGTATTCACTAATCCTATGTTCTTGTCTACTAATAGTCTCTCTATTGTATATATTTTTTCCTGAGAATATATCTCTATTTCCTCTCATATCGTGGTTTGTCCTTTATTTAATTTTACGAGCGTTCACTAATCAGAACGCAACAATAATAAAAGCCTTCTTGACAACAAACGGTGAAAAGAATATGTAGAAATGAGTCCCAGTACCCAACGGGACAATCCCGTGATTAAGTGAAACCTCAAGGTCTAAAGGCTGCAAAAAATCGAAGATACTTCTAAGCCACCGAAGAATCGACGTATCGAGGGAAAAATGCATAATATACCAAAAGGGCTGCTTATTGATAGCTATTTCGGCTGTTAAATAATGTTTTGGTTGAAAATATTAATAAAATTCAAATTTTAAATGCGTTTTGGCAAAACAATCAAGGGAAAATGTATTTTAAGAAAGGCAATTAATATACATAAACAATAAATTCTACTGATTCCAAGTTAAGTTAAAAGTATACAAACCTACATATACGCCAATAACCTTAAAAGGGTTCGAACTTTATTTTAACGATTACTACCCAGGTAAAAATTATGGAATTAGAACTTATAGAGAATGCTAATTTTTTTTTCATTTTGCAATAAAAAATAATCAGAGATATGACGTAAAACATTTTTATTTGAAAGTTAAATGTTCTTCTTTCATGAAATAATTCCTAAACAGCATTTCCCGGTGATCTCATGTTTGATAAAAATTTTGTTTGAAATTATGAAATTAAATATTATTCATTTTTTAATCACTACCCTCATTTTGTTGATGTTGTTGTTGGTGTTGTTGTTGTTATTGTTGTTGTTGTTTTATCTAATCTTTTAGTTTGTCTACACTAGATATCGACAATTCTTTTTTTTAAACATAATAGATTTTAAAATGTATGAATTTTAAAGATTTGTTTTCATTGTAAGAAGGTAGCAAAAAATTTCATCATGATCTTCATCATCTTGTCGTGCCATCAGCACGGTTATCCCAGTCGCCACTTCTCCCTATCGTTCATCGCTTCCGGCAGGTCTTCAAGGCTAAACCCCATATCTACAGAGAGCTGCTGCATGAAAGTTTGAGCTGGTCCCTTGCCTTTGCTTGGTCATGTGACGGTGTCCACTGGAGTACATCACTTACGAACTCGTCCTTACTTCTCCAGCAGTGTCTTGCATGTCTGGTTGGTCTAATTTTGATAGTTTTCGTGATGGGTGGTTGGTAGCCGCAAAGCTGCTGCTTTGTTGGGTGTTGCCTCCAGGGCTTGTTCAATATTGCTCGCAGCATACTTGTGTAGTTGCCGTCAAGCTTTTTCTCCATCCGTTTAGTTAGTGTCAAGTAATGCGTCTATATATCAGTATCGACACGACCTCTACTTCGAAGAAACTGCGTTTCATTTTATCTGTCAGGTCTGACTTCCATATGACTGATAAGCTATCGATAGCTCTCCATACTTTTGCTAGTCGCGTGTCGATGTCTGTCTCGGTTAATGAGACACTGCTTACTAGGTAGGTGAACCTGTTTCAGAGAGCTATTTTTTGTGTGGAGATGTCGCCTAAAATTTAAAATACTTGAAAATACCCAAAAACGAGTATTGTCTCTACTATGGCAGAAAAAAAACTCATCATTCGTGAGTGCATGATAACAACAACCTTGGGAGTTATCATTATAAGGCAAAACGGCATCATGAATTTCCTTGATTCTTTCTCGCCAT
Organism: Sepioteuthis lessoniana; assembly: GCA_963585895.1. Classification (NCBI taxonomy): domain Eukaryota; kingdom Metazoa; phylum Mollusca; class Cephalopoda; order Myopsida; family Loliginidae; genus Sepioteuthis; species Sepioteuthis lessoniana. The sequence goes on from OY757910.1 coordinate 101,875,543, forward strand.
CTGTCCATCTCAGTCTCTGCTATAATTAAGTCCTGTAGACAGCATCCAGTGTCTGCACAGTTTTTATTGGTCGCAAACACTTGTGAGTTTATGCGAAGGTGTTTATGAAATGACATCGCGTATGAGTCAAACCTTACTTCTCCAACAGTGGCCATCAAGTCCTGCTCTTTTTAATTGGATTGTTGGTGAGATTGGGTGTACGTGTCCGTACAGCTGTTGTTTTATGGGTTGCTTCTTCTACGTTTTATCAAAAACCGCTCTCAACATTCTTGTGTAGTACCTGTTTAGCTCTTTCTTTAGGAATTTCGTGAGAGACAAAGTGGTCCAGCCAAGCAGTAGTATAGACACGGCTACAGTTTGGAAAAAGGAGAATGTTTTCCACAAAAGTTCAATATATGTAAGGAAATAAAAAGCGTCTTTTTTTCTGAAAACATTCTTGAATTAAACTATTCATGTACACTAGGAATTCCAAGGGATTCAGTGCAGCCTACGACAAATCATTTCCTGAAAAAAGAATTTCAGAACATTGTAATCCGTGCTAAATTAAAAAAAAACATTATCTAACAAGATTTAGGATTGAAACCATTGAAGTTATTTTCTATTAAATTAGCATGCTGTCTGTAATGGTAGTAATTCCTGGGAAGTTGCTTCCACAACACATTTAGTAAAATTTCAACAGTTGAATCAAGAATAATTTGCAAAGAATTGTTCGTGAGGTTAACAAAAAGGGAGATTTGAGTTCAAGAATGAAGAATAATCTGAAAAAACATGTGAATTTTGAATAAAAAAGGATTTTGCTTAAATTTTAAAGAAAATTCCTGAACATGCTGAAAAATATTTGAAATGAATCAACCAACTCGTTTTAATAATCCATTTAAACAGATTTTTGTTACTTTATTTTTTTATTTCTTTATTTTTTTTGTTTTTATTTTGTTCAGAGATGTTAACTGCCGATTCGGCTGCATGTTAACTCTAATACGGCAGTTGAAAATTGCAGATCATCAAAAAATCATAAAGGAAAATTGGTATGAGAAGTTCTTCAAAATATAAGGTGTTCCCCAGACACGTCTACTTTAGTCTATCATTTACTTTGCACCACACAACCTTTTTTGCAGACAGTTTGACTAAATACAATCATTTGTTTTGCACCATGTATCATTTGCTTCAGACAGTTCAATTTCAGACGATTTTCTTTCATTTTGCATCATGTAACCTTTTATCTGAATGGGTCTACTTTCGAATATCATTCATATTGCAACATGTAACCCTTGCTTCAGACAGGTCTATTTTGGTAATTATTTATTTTCTATCACGTAACCATTGCTCTAGATGTGTCTACCTAAGATTGACGTTTGTTTCACACAATGAATCACTTGCACCAAACAATTCGTCTTCATACAATCATTACTTGAGCACCATGTTTCATTTGTTCCAGACAGATTTTAATCTATTATTCGTTTTGCACTATGTAACTTTTGATTCGAGCTGGTCTACTTTAGACTATCATTTGTTTTACACCATCTAATCTGAATCAGAGGTTCCAGCAATTCCAGTATATTAACAATTAATAATCAAAAACCTAAACCAATATTCCTTGATATTTGGCATTGTTGTGGATCGTATTTGGTTGTTCTTGAAATCGGTACAAATATCTGAGATTTTATTTATTCTTATTTTGAATATTTTTTGTCTTTGTTTTTTGTATGATTGATGATAGAAACTTGATAAAACGCTGTTAATTTTTAATAGCCTTTTTCATTTTCCCTTCGAACCGAATCTGAAAATCTTTCAATTCATCTAGAGCAAAACTAATTATTAACTTCTAAATTACCAGCACTTCCAAAATTCTTTCCTGATCATGTTCTGTATGGACTTGGCGTAATTATCCTGAACCTATCAAGGTTTCAAATGAAATCATAGACTCAAAATGAACCTCTCACGCTTTCATTCTCCTATCCCATGAGAGTCGAGTAACTAATCGCACACACACACATACACACACACACACACACACACATATATATATAGTATGTAAAATTGGTGACAGTGGTCGAAGGCGACCAGAAGGCTCCCTTTTCAATAGCTACTACACCGAGTTGTAGGGTAGGGCGCTACTCCTTTCCCAGGATTACTCCACTTTTTGTTTCAATGCTGTAGAATTTGACAACGCCGAATACCTATCATAATCTGTTTTGATTGTCTAATGAACAGCGAGAAATTCTGTTATCTTTGGTTGAGAAGAATTTTTTTAATGAAATATATTTTGGAGTGTATTAATTAATTGACTACTGTTTTTGAACAAGTCCAGACAGCAGCACTGTAAAAAGCAGCAGTACGTCCACCAACCTCCTATCTCACCAACTATGCAAGTAAGATGAACAAGACATGCTTAGCACGGCTAGAGAAGCAGGGAGTAACTCATGGGCCCCTTCACATGAACACACCAATGTTGGCCGCTCAACAAAATCTTATATACATCAATTCTGTGTAGACACTGGACGCAATCGAGATGACCTACAAAGAATGATTACCGATTGGGATAGATGGAGAGGAAATTTCAAAGGAATCTGTGTAATCGGTATGACTTGATGACGATGGGTAAAATACTAGCGGAGATTGGGCTCTTTTGCCTTGCTAAGGCAACTGTTTAAGTCGTAAAATGATGAGTTCAAACTAGTTGCATTCCTCTAAGATGTTGAATGTAACAACGAAGACAATCATCCTGAAACTATTACTAGATGGCTCGAATTGAAAATAAGGACTAAGTTCTTGGAAAAGGGTAGGACTTTCATCCCTTTTTGACTCGATAATCTTATCCTTAAAAGACAGCCAACAATTTGTAGAAGATTAAATCAAATCATTTAGATTTATAAGATTTGATTCTGTTATAGCAATTATACTAACAAGCTTTGAAAAAAAAGTTGGAGCCCTGCCTAAAACTTCTTTCTTAACTTTATTCAACAACGTTTACTAATGACAATAAGATGTCAATCTGAGTAGTTGGGATAAAAAAGCTACTGAAATTAGAATGAAAGAAACACAAGTAAAAACTTATTACATACAAAAGTTGAAGTTTCAAAGATGTAACTAGAAGAACTATTAAGAAGTAGAAACTTTATCTTAGAAAATAAATATAATCTACAAGAAAAACTAACTAGAATTAGTTGTACTTCATTGGACGTGGGATTAAAACTGACTGATGTCCTTTTTACAGACGAGAAGAAATTCAGTCTAAATGGTTCCATTGACTTTCAGTAGTAGTACATTTTCCACAGTTGTAAATGAAATGTTTTTGCAGCGAAAATAATAAATTCTTGGTTTAGTGAGAAATAGAATATGGGTGGAAGATGTCATTACTGATCATTGAAACGCTGTACAAAAAAGAGGGAATGTGGATATTCTAAGAAATACGAATTTCAAACTACTATCCAATTAAAAGTATGATTCCAAGTGATATTTTATAGAGAGGTGTGTAAAAATAACAGATTTTTTAAGGAATTATTACTGACATCTCGGTGTACTCCATTAAAAGAATGGTATGGAATGGTTTGATTGATTGATTTACTGATGTTCCCGGTTGACAACCAGTCTAGGGTTATTTTTAACAAAACGATTAAGCAGTCACGTTCGTTGTACATTTATATTCATATTTTTGTGTGTTGTTTTCTATCAGATACAAACTATCTTGAAAAAGATCAATTTGGCCCACATATATGACTGTAACAAATACAACAACTCTAGGCCTGAGTGAACATGGGATTCATGGCAATGAAAGGGTATTCTACATATACGAAAGTTTCAGAATAAGAGCCTCGCTATCAGATACCATTTTGTGTCATTGTCAGGCTACCCTCTTTTTGTCGGCTCTTACTCCTCTGCAGTTTTTCAGGCAGCATATTCTAAGCCACGTCGACAGGGTGGTGGAATGGATATGATTGTCGGTGAAGTTGTTTGACAATCGAAGATTTTTCCAACTGGTGATTAAAAAAAAATGTATTATTTTTGAAAAAGCATGTTATTCATTTAATTCTCCGAAAGAGAAATTGTTATTTCTGGTGGAATCTAATTCTGTGAACAACAGGGACATGGAACCTAAAGGCATTTAAAATAATTATTTCATTCTCACGTAGTAGATATTTTTGTTAGACGAGGACATTACTGTTTTACATGGAATGAAAAGCAGACAAAATAAACGAACGCATTTAGTAAATCAGTGGGGTTGAACATGATTTTAAGCAGAGTCTTCTATATGTTATATTCTATATAACATCTGAGTTTGGTTAACGGTATATCAAATCCTTATGGGACATTCATTGCTGAAACTTGAATTATTTGTAAATTAGCCTTGTTATAATACTTAATTGGATTTGATGGTGAGGTTACTTTTTTAAAGACCTCGAGACTATGGAGGACTCATTGCTATTACTCCCATGTCCACTCTGACCTTAAAAGATAATATTTGATAGAGTCCCATCGATGAGTCAAATAGTACTTTCTGAAAATTATTTGTAATGAATAGGAATACATGAAAATCACATTAAAATTATTCGTATTCAACCAGACCATAAGCAACTCTTAAGAAACAACTACATAAAAAATATGATTATGAACGTAAAATAAATGCGATTCCCTAACCACTAAGCAAATCATAAATCGAGACGGGTTGCCTTGCCGTTGAAATCGATCAATCAATCATTTGCAATCATTGTTATCGCCCTTTTTAATTGTCTGTAATAATCCTTTTTTTTTTTCAAACTGATTAATGGTATGAAATATTTCTTTCCTAAGCAAATAAAATACACGCAAATAAATCGTGATTTAACATTTTCTTATTTTATACTAATAATTTCCACAAAGATCTATTTGACCAATAGAAATCAATCTAACAGGTACTCCAATTCGAGTAGACAAGAGAGTAATAAGAATTAAGGAGTACTCCCCACTGTACAGAGATCTTAAACTGCAATATTTCATATTCTATACAAAAACAGTAACTTTCAAGGTCTAAATTATTTGTTTACACGGCATATCAAATAAATAAATAATTCAATGACAAAAATGGATACATTTGGAAATTGTTGATTAAAAATCCTGAACACGTATTTTCTTAAACTGCAATATGTTTAGCTTAACGTTTATTGTCTTCAGGAATGGAATTAGCAACACGGGTTCAAACCATGAAAAACCTGCTTGAGGTTTCATCATCATATCGTGCCGCTAGCACGGATATCCCTGACTCGCTCTCGCCACTTCTCCCTGTCGTTCATCGCCTCTGGCAGGTCTTCAGGGCTACATCCCGTATCCTCACATAGCTGCTGTATGTATGTTCGAGCTGGTCGTCCTGCTTTTGCTCGGCCATATGTGGGGTTCCAATGGAGTACATCACTTATGAGCTCGCCCTTGCTTCTCCAGCAGTGACATGCATGTCTGGTTCGTCTAACTTGGATAGTTTTCGTGATGGGAGGCAGGTGGCCGTATAGTTGTTGCCTTGTGGGGTGTTGTCACCAGGACTTGTTCAATATTGCTCGCAACATTCTCGTGTAATTGCCATCTAGCTTCTTCTCCAGCCGTTTAGTTAGCGTCCAAGTAGAGCATCCATACATCAGTATCGACACGACCGCTGCGTGGAAGAAGCTGCGTTTCTTTTTGTCGGTCTGGTCTGATTTCCATATGATCGATAGTTTATCGATAGCTATCCATGCCTTCGTTAGCCGTGTCGATGTCTTTTTCGGTTGATGAGACATCAATTAGCTTGAGGTTTAGTTTGCTCTAATACTCTTAAAAAGGTACAAATCTAAGTTATCCCACCCAGCTATGGGTAAATAATGGGTGAAATTGGTTTCTTTATCTTTAGTAAGCCAGTAAATGGACAAAAAAACTTCAAATTCAGACCAAGAAATTGAACTCATATCAGATCCTTTCCATGGTGGATTTGGTAGAATATATACGCTTTCTTGTCCTTTCTTTTTAACCAAACCAATATATATATATATATATATATACATATTTGTATTGTCATCCACAAACTGTTTCGTTGTATCACAAATCTTCAGTGTGGCTAAACACGCAGGACATTTTAAGCTGGGATCGAAACTCGCATATATATACGTGTGTCGATGTCTTTTTCGGTTGATGAGACACTGCTTCCTAGGTAGGTGAATTTGTCAACCAGTTTCAGGGAGGTTCCGTCTAGTGTGGAGATGTCGCCTTTCTGATTAAAGCACATGAATTCAGTTTTGTGTGCATTGACATGTGAACAGTAACAATTGTGAATAATAACCATTTAAATTTCCTTCGCTTGCGCTGGTTTCCTCGTGGCTGAGTGGTAGAATCTGGGATCGGCGTTTGAGTTAACCGGGTTTCGATCCCAGCTTCGGGAATCTAGCCTGTCTAGCCACACTGATGAGTTCTGATAGAACGAAACAGATCAGTCTTTGGAATTCATGGTTAAAGTTCACTGTCATAGGAAATCGATACGAGTTAAACTTCAGGACGAGACAGTTTGTATTTAACTTGACGGCGATACCCTTATAAAGATATTATTCTAATTATTCTCCCTCCTGCTATTGTTAAACAGCAGAGAAGATTACGCTCTTTAACCTTTGTATGGCAACCAGCCTTGGAGAAGGAATCTCTACTTAACATTGACATTATATGTGGAGGAGTATATATATATATATACATAGTCATCCACAGACAGACTGTTTCGTTCCATCAGAACTCTTCAGTGTGGCTAGACACGCAGGACGCCCGGATCGAAACCCGTCCAACTTTACGCTAGACTGTGATTCAGACCACTCGACCACCAAGCTAAGGGAATTTTAAGGTATTTTATTTTTAGAAACAGCAGCAGCAGCCTTTCTTTACATTTTTTTATACCCTATCGGCTACCAGAGTGCTCAATTCTTTCGAAGAGCTTTGCATTACGCTAGCGGCGGTTGGCAATTCCTTCGCCAGAGAGCTCAACCCCCATGGGGGAGCATATATTGTCATCCACAGACAGACTGTTTCGTTCTATCAGAACTCTTCAGTGTGGCTAGATACGCAGGACGCTCGGAACCGGGATCGAAACCCGTCCATCTTTACGCTAGACTGTGATTCAGACCACTAAGGGAATTTTAAGGTATTTTATTTTTAGAAACATCAACAGCAGCCTTTGTTTACATTTTATATATATATATATATATATATATATATATATATATATGGGGGTTTTAGAGAGAGATTGTGTGTGTATATGTGTGTGTGTGTGTGTGGACGAGGTGTGATTAAAAATATCGCGAAAAAATTTTAATTTTTCCTAATTATAAAGGTCAAGTGAACATTTGTAATACTAAGCAGCAAAATAATGAAATGTTTATGTCTACAAACGGATTTAATCAACATTCTTGGCATGCTGTTTTCTTATAAAAAAGAGGATTTCCGGAACCCGTGAATTCTTTTTTAGGATACAATTCTGTCTCTCCAATGAGTCGATGTACATACCCCAATGCCTGATGCAGGAAATGAACAAATGAGTCTTAGGGAAGCAAATGAATTTTGTGCGGTAATTCTTCTATTCGACCATGTTGGCTACTCAATAGTTATTTTTTAGCTTAGATTTATTATCTATTCTTTCTTCTTGTATGTATAGAATTAAGAAATAGCAGAGTAAATAAACGCAATCGTTGGATAATCCGGAAGTTTGTCGAGTGTAAGCGACGCTAGCGTAGATTGGGATAAGTGTTGGCTGAAATATTGTTGGAAAAATAACAGTGTGGTGGTGTATTGGTATATGATTTGGTTTGATTTATTGTTTTAATAGCATATCAACCTTCTTGGATTATTTAATGCCAAATTCGTCCCTAGCTAGCATGATAAGTTGGTTCATACCTTTCCCAAGGGTATTTGTCTAAGAGTGAATGTCATAGTGCAACTGGAGTTCGAACTCGCGTACTACGATTCCACTGTCCATCGTTCTAACCATTATACCACGAGGACACCCACTAACCTTCGTGTCTTTGTTAAAACTAAAATCATCCTAGCCGAAGAAGATCAAGGGTATCATCTAAACCATTGCTCAAGAGATAAAGGGGTTCGAACTCGCTTCCTACGACGCCACAGATAGAGACTACACACATCATCATCATCATCATGTCGCACCGCCAGCACGGATCTCCCTAACCCTCTCTCGGCATTTGTCTCTGTCGTCCATCGCTCCGGGTAGGACTGCACAACGAAAAGAAAAACAAAGAAAGAAATGAAGAAATAAAATTGATCATAAAAGATATTATGATAGTAAAACCGATGCATTATTTTTTTATTTTATCGATCATCTCTCGATAATTTACGCGTATGATTTCTTTTCTAAAATATGATAATTTCTTTATCGTGTACTATCGTGCAAAGCCGACCTGTATATAGAAAGTGTTTTCGTGAAATTTAACTACATCAGTGAGAAAAAGAAGTAATTGTATGTTTATGTTATTCCTGAGTAACCGCTTACATTCAAAAGAACAACAAATTATATCTTCATACCGATTATTCTCGCAAAAGATGAAGATCATCGACAAAGATTGCTAATTAATAACACGTGCATATTACCAATTAAAGAAGCACTCGTGGCGTATTGCTTATCGTCAGAAGAAATGGACAGGATGATCTGAGTTCAAGTCTCAGACGAACCTGTGTGCATTTCACATAGCACTAATAACCTTCAGAAAGATAAGAATCAAACTATGCACCCTCGATCCATAGGTAAATAGTAAGATATACTAAGCTTTTTAACCTTGCTATAGCAATCAGTCTAGAAAACTCAGAATTCAAGCCTATTAAACTCCGCTCAAAAAACTGACTTTGTGTCTTATCCAGCTCTGTTGGAGGGATTGGTCAATAAATAATATTATTCATCATCAAGTCACGCTACCAGCACTGATCTCCCCTACCCTCTCTCGCCACTCGTTTCTGTCGTTCATCACTCCCGGCAGGTCTTCCAGGCTACATCCTATATCAGCAAAGAGTTGCTGTATATAGGTTTTAGCTTGTCGTTCAACCTTTACTAGTCCGTGTGAAGGGATCCGCAATAGTACATTGCTCATGAGTTCATCCTTACTTCTCCAGCAATGTCCCGCATGTCTGGTTCGTCTAACTTGGATATTTTTCATGATGGATGGTAGGTGTCCGTAGAGCTGCTACTTTGTATGATATTGCCACGAGGACTTGTTTAATATAACTTGCAACATTCTTGCGTAATTGCCATCAAGCTTTTTCTCCATACATTTAGTTAGGGTCCATGTGATACATCCGTATAGCAGTATCGACACGACCGCTGCTCGGAAAAAACTGTGTTTTATTTTATCAGTCAGGTCTGATTTCCATATGACCGATAGCCTATTGATAGCTACTCATGTGTTGATGTCTGTCTCGGTTCATGAGACACTGCTTACGAGGTAGGTGAACTTGTCCAATAGTTTCAGAGGACCACCTTTTAGCGTGGAGATGTCGCCACTTTGATTAAAGCACTTGTACTCTGTTTTGTCTGCATTGACATGGAGAACTATGCCACCTGCTGTTCGTTCCAGACTATGTAGTAGGGATTTGGGTTGGGCGGGTGAATTTGCCAGAAGCGCTATGTCATTGGCGTAGTCCGGGTTCGTAATAGTTTGTGCGGAGTATCATAAACTATTATGGAAATGTGTAAGGGGTATTTTTTGAGTGGAAGTATTGTTATATTTTGACCCTCGCCCCAGCCCAAAAATGCTATTCCAAGGTGATACACCGGAAGGAAGTGACACATTCCAATGCCTAGTAATCGAGATCGCGTGAGCGGATTAAGGCTTATGATATGGGACAAGGTGATGGTCCCATTGTACCACTACAGTGATGCACCGGAAGAGAGTAAGCTCTGAACTGCATGACAGTTATTTCCGCTTGATGACGATTAAACATTCGATTTCAAAGATCCAGTGGGCGATCGTGTGGGCGTTGAATTATTATATAATTGAGTTTAGTTGGGTGCCAAAGCAGTTTCCAGCAGACTTCCAGAGAGTTAGAGACGAGATGTGGTAAGGAAAGCCATACCAGGCCAATGGGGCTTGAAGCCCTGATGAACTGGGGTCCAGAGAAGATGCTGATAAGATGCAATAAATAAAGCCAGCATCCAGTAGTGGACCCCAAGACATCTGGTTGTGCATCTAAGAGAACAAGAAAGACACAACGTGACGGTCATAAGTAGTGGAGATCAAAATATGAAGTTTATGTTCGGTCTCCAGCACCCTCTCACATGCAAACCTTGAACAACCCTTTCGAACCCTTGCAATAAAGTGAGAGGTAAATATATTTGTAAAGAAGTCTTCCTGTGTCTTCCTTCTTGCGTCGTTTATTACTGCATCTTTATTCTTGCGTCTGTTATCATTGCGTCGGTATGTATCCAGTATATATATGTGTATTGCTGCATGAATCAGAAGATGACTATACAACAGTAAAATAAAGAATAGATACTGTTTACTGTCTAATAGAAACGCATTTTCTGAAAGAAGCTAAACATGCACATTTGAAATTACGGACAAAAAAGTTACACATATAACAAACAAACATATTTTATGACGCAAAGGGAAACACGAAATAGTTTATCTTACAAACTACTTTAACTTCATGGGTACAAAGACTTATTCGAATCTGGTTATGTCCAGGCTACGATACTAAACTGCACTGATGATGAGGATACATTTCTGGCTGGCTGGGGAGCGTATGATTCTTTTTCCTTTCCATTACTCCACTCGCGTCGTAAGAACCTCGTCAATCAAGTAAATTCAAGTTCGTCTAAAACTGTGGAGAGGTGCCCGTGGTGTAATGGTTATCGTCGTAGGAAATGGACTCAGCGACACGAGTTCAAGACCTGGACGAGACTGATTGCATTCCACATAGCACTAATGCCCTTGGGAAAGTTATGAATCCAATAATTCTCCCTCCAGCTATGGGTAAATATTAGGGCAGACTAGGTTCTTCAGCCTTGGTTAGGCAACTAGTCTAGGAGAAGGAAAACCCTGAATTCAAACCAGTTAAACCTCGCTTAAAATTTGACCTTGTTTCATATCCTACCCGAGTGGAGGGGTTTGTAAATATAGTTGGTCTAAAACTGTGGATTCCAAGACTGTACTTCAATCCATAGATTTAAACCTAGTGAGTACCACTTGGAGAGTATCAGGCGAGCCTGGTATCATAGTTCAATGAGTTTCCTCACCTACACAATCTGGGCATAAGCATCATGAGCTGACAAATTACCAAAATATTTAAAATCTTTTGAATTGCCCAAGTACTTAGCAGGATAAGTTCGTGTGACGTTGTCACAAAAGTTCTAGACTGTGACATCGTCATCGTAGTAAGTGAGTTCGAACTCAGTTCGAGCTATTAAGCTCACTTTCGGGCTAATTCTCATAGAAATTCTATTAACCCTCTTATCCCCACCCCAGCTATTTGGTTTCGTTGAACAACTACTATTCAATACCTCCGATTTTAGCTTTAAATCCGTCCAGTCGGCTGGGGCGGTAGAATACACCTCCTGCACCGCTAACTTCAATGCCACTACTCCCAGGTCCACTTTGACCCAGAATGCTTGTATCTGCTGAGGTCCTATCTAGGGATCAAATAGAACATTTATTAAACTGGAAACCATTTGAATATGTGCAAATAAAGGATGAATATTAAATTGAACCTTTAGTATTAGATAACCATGTTTGAAAACAATTAACTGTGGTAAATGGAATTATTGATGTTAGTAATACGATACTCAAAATAGCTGTGACCCATACGATATGGACTTATTAAAGACAAGGACAACTGTGGTCCTTTGGAACACGTCCAGTAATAACTGCATCCTTTGAGCTAGAGAATCAAATTAATGTTTTTAATTGGTATTATATCAGATTCCAGGACATGCAATCTTTCTTTGAGTTTCTTCTCTCAGTAATAAATCATTATCATATAATTAAGTTGCATCTATATTGAGACAGTTTTTAATTGTTTTATCTCCACAGAAATAGCGACGCAAAATAGTTTTCCTCTCTTGTCCAAGGCAATGTAATCGAGGGATAATAGTTGCTATAGTATACTATTTTCAAATCTGAAAAGCAAAACAAAAACGTAACATTACTAGTAGTAGAATTATTAGCAGTCACATGGGTCCCATTTATATTGAGACACTTTGTACTTGAAACCATTTAACCGTGAATAAGAACAATACTTGAAATCAATTAAATGTGTACAAACAAATGAACTCTGACTTGTTTAATAAATTCTACCTTTAAAATAAACACTTAAAATTCATTAATGTATGAACAGGATTTGGGATTAAATGACCATCAAGGTTTAAACGAAATAACTTAACCCAACTTTAGGATTAAATAACCCACGAAGGTTGCTGAATCATTAAATAAAAAAAACGGAAACTGATTACGTAGCAATATATTTAACGGAAAATTGACGAAAAATATTACAGCAGGACAAAATTTCTAATTTTAGTGACACATACAACGATGTAATTAACTTTGCAATATCAAATCGTTTTATTTCGGTTCTGCATTAATATTTTCTTCATTTATTTTAAAATATTTTTGTTCGTTGAATTTTTTTAAATATATTTTTTTACAAAGATATAAACACATTATGCCGCTTGATATATTTCTTACTAATTACTTTTTTTTTTAGGAAAATGCTTGCAAAAGTGGATAAAAACAATATAAAACGTAAATGCTGAAAGACAATATTTTACAGTTAATTGAAAAAAATGAAGCTATTACTTTAATTAAATATCCTGTCTTTTAATAAATATTCTGACAAGATTTCATTAATTTTCTTCGGGAAAGGGTGGATATCGATAAAAAAATTGAAATATTTAAATTTTGCTATAAATGTGTATCTTGTGTTATTCAGAGCAATTTTCCTGCCATAGTGTTGGATTGGTCACTTTTTTTCATGGTATATAAAATTTTCATAGGTTTTTAATGTCAGAATCGTCATTGAAGATGAACGGCAATGATATTATTCAAACAGTAGATGGGGATATTAGAATATAAGTCCGAAAATCAACATAATAGCGTAATTGGTGTTTGAACTTGTTGATATCGAGACTGCAGTCCATCATTTTAGTCATTGCTTAACGGAGACTGACCATCTACACAGCAATAGCGTTATACTAAATGTTACTCAGAATGAAACTATATAAAAGATGCAACAGATTTTATAAATTCAGTGACATCAGCCCTCGAGCTCAACTACCCCCCACCCAGGACTTTTTAATGAGAAATATCTGATTACGTAAATTTTTGTAACCTTGTATTTTACATTTTAAAAGGAATAACGATGGGGATTTTCCAGCAGGAATTCAGGGGAACCCAGTATATGTACTCCTACGTAGCGGCTAAAATACAAGCTGAATTCCTTCCACTATAATTATGATGCACAAGGGCATTTACGGCTCTAATGTTACTTACTAATCATCATCATCATATCGTGCTGGCAGCACGGATATCCCTGACCCTCTCTCGCCACTCCTCCCTATCGTTCATCGCCCTAGGTAGGTCTTCAGGACATAGCGATGTAGAAATAGGTATTACTCGGCATTTAAGGTGCCGGGTATATTCTCTTGTACCAACAGCCCAGTTAATTGATTGAATTTAACGATATATCAACCTGTTTAGTGTAATTTTCTGCCAAGAGGTTAGGGAATCATATGCATTGTATGTTTCTATTCATTTTTTTGTCTTCGGTTCATAAGAGTTTTGTTCTTGTTTATTTTATTGTTTTGTTTTGTTTTGGAGGGTTTCGGGGAGGGTCTTTTTTTTTTTACTCGGATCTGACGATTACGATTTTGTTTGGTTTGGTTTGGTTCGGTTTGATTTTATTGCATATCGACCATTGTAGTTTATTTAATGCCAAATCCTGTTTATGCATATATATCAAATACATATGATTTGTAAACAAATTTTGAATATAACATTTTTAAACGAGCCTGAGCATTTTTTTTTCTTTTTGCTCACGTTTCAATAGTTTAAAATATTGCTATATTACAGTCATAACCTAACATCAGTCATTTGTATGGACACAGTTTGTCCTATTTTACCCGCAGAAATGACCCTGTCTGGTGCTATCACTCTAGGTCAGAGTGGACCTAATAGCAATAGTAATGAAGTACTCTACACCCCTCATATCTGTAGAACTAGAGGTTACTTATCTAAAGCAGTTTAGTGTCATAGCCAGGAACCAGGCAAATCGGATTGTTAAAACTGGTTACGTTATATAGAATTTATTCTAAAATTAAAATTGTCGTTTTGTAGCAAAAGTCGATTCAATAATATTAAATGCATCGCAGTTATCACGTTCAATATGTATGCAAAGGTTCAGTGTGAAAAGTATTGATTATTGGATTATTCTCTCTTCTCTTGGTATAATTCTTTAATGTAATGTAATCTATAGGAAACAGATTTGTAAGATCGACTCTGTAAAAGCGAACTTGAAGCTGGTTAAGCAGGCTTTCTTATTTAATAGGGATTTTGTGTCTTTCTTTTTTTTTAAATTCCGATTACTTAAAACGTTTCTGGTGTTAAACACCGTATGTGTTCTTGTCTGGAAACCATCTGTTCCCGGGCAGCAGCTGGTGACTTGTTCAAAAAGGAACATCTGTCTTGGAAACTAAAATCTCCGGCAATCGCAATTTCTCTCTCTCTCTCTCTCTCTCTCTCTCTCTCTCTCTCATACATAGCAGATTAATTCAAAGTTTGTGTGAATAGGCTTCGGGATATTATAACAGATGCTTACAAAATTAAAACCTCTGTCTATTGATCTATCGGTCATTGTACAAGTGATTATCGGTGATATTGTAAGTGTACGTGTGTTTACACATGTAGAGTTGAGCATCTGTAAATGAATATGCGACATTAGATGGGAGTAAAATACGAAATCATGGGAGTGTAATTTTTCAATTTATTTTATTTTAGTGTAGTAAATTAATAGAAATTCCAAACAGAAAAGTTTAAAATGTTAAAAATGAAAACTTGCTTAGTGGAAGATGTTTTTAAGTCCTTTCAATAATCAAGATAAGAAAAACAACCAATCAAATAAAAAAGATACCAATATCTTTATTTTAAAATGGCCCCAAAAAAAATGACTGACATAACAATAATAAAAAGCAAAACAATTTCAATTAACTTGTAGGTCATATACAAATCCAATGAAAATCTATGAAATTAGCACTCTAAGATGTTCACATAGTTGTGTGGGTAGGTTAAATGACCTCCCTTGATTAAAAGTAGCTTTGAATGATCGTTCGTAGTATTATGCAAATCTGGACGACAGGCCGTCGAATGGGAATTACTTATGAAACAGTGGAAGTCGCCATTTGCATTTTCTAGATCACGTACGTCACAAGACAAACGAGTATTAAGAGAGAAGAACAAAGGTTATAAATTACAGTAAAACAAGTTATACAATGTCATTAGTGTCGCACTTGCAACGTACTTTTTATCTAAAACAAAACAGTTTTGTTTTGAGGCACAAGGTTTCTACAAAAATTTTAGGAGAAGGGAACAGTGAGTAGTAATGCTTTCCTAAGGGACCCTAGCTAGCCACAGTCGCCAACCCATTTATACAATACAATTAAATTCATCCATTTTTCCTCGGGAGTGTCGGACTCACCATAATACAACATTCTTTCTAGGAAAGCTTACTTAAAACCCTTTATTTACAATTTTATGCTGGTGAATTTATAATGATTAACAATTCAATACTACGTATAAAAATATATGAAAGAATACATAGGGGAGGGGCAGAAAAAAAAGCCAAAAGCAAAAAATATAAATCCAAACAAAAATTCCCCGTTTGGTTACCCATACATCCCCACTTCTAAAAACTAGCACGCAGACTGTTTTCCGGGACTCGGAAACAAACCGAATGGCCCCTACGTGGGGGAGGAGCAATGAGATTGGGACAAAACAAAATGTCAGCAGAGGGGCACCGTCCGGAGTGTTAATATGAGACAGAAAATCTTTGGCAATGTGATTACTTCCTTGGTAATACTACCAGGGATGGCTCCCTGGGCAAACTAACGGTTGAATACATTCGTCCGAATAGGGACAAATATCTGCGACATCTTTAAATAGACTTCGTAGGCAAGCCATCCAATCTCAGAGATTTGTTGAGGGCGACCTGCTTCAACGTATCACGGACTTCACACTCCGTAACCAACTCCTCGTGGCCAGCCGTTTCCGCCTCCTGAAGTCGGGGGAAATTGGCTAAATAGCTGTGAAACTCCTGTCTGGGGAGATCAGGCATGCGGGCAAAAAGATCCCGAAAATGTGCCCGAAAGGCTACATGTATGTTATGGTTTGACCGGAGCCTGTGCCTATCCAGGGACTTGACGGACTTGATATACTGACTAGAGAACCTTCGAAACTCTTCCTGGAGAGCAAACGCCTTACTACTCACGGCTTCGTTGGGAACTCTTCTTAGCTAAAATCTAACTACAAAGCCTTTGTAGCACTCGCTAGCCTCACTCTCAAGGTCCCCTTTAGCTAAATCTACTGCTAGAGAATCCCCACTTCCACCGCCCGGGATAGTCTATCTTCTAAGGATCTCACCTTTTTGGCCCTATCTAAATTGAGCCTGGTTCCGTAATTGATGGTGAAATCCCTAATCCTATACTTAAGGGACACTAACTGCCTATTCCCAGTAACCACCCCTTCTAACGTCCGCTAAACTAGTTTCCCCAGCCGCTACCAGAAGTCCTGTAATTTCAGTAAGGAGGTATTGAACTTCCAGTTGCTAGGCAGGCTAAGCCTATTGGCTAACCGCAGACTGGCCCTAACGAGTTTATGTGTCAGTCTGACCTATCTAGTAGAATGTGGGCCAAGAAACGAATTCAATGTCGGCTCTCTTAACTCACACTCTGTCTAGATAAGTGCGAAACTAGCCAGAGAGTGAATTACTTAGCCACGTCCACATCTCTCGCCCGGTGTGATCTAAACGAAACCTGTCAACCAAGTTGTGCTCAGCCATCAAGTTGATCAGGCTGCTTTCACACCTATCCAACCCATTAGCACCCCGCCTGGGTTCATCTGTCTTGGGCTCAAGGATCCCATTCAAATCACCCACTAGAACTAGTCGCTTCGGGTCGTCAAGAAACGGCCCTAACCGTCGAAAGAAAGAGCGTCTCTCCACAGCGATATTGGGCGCATAAACAGCGAAACTTTTAACGGCAACATGGGTCACAACAAATCGGCCCCCATCACCAGCAAAGCCAAGATTGACATTCGCGTCAAGGCTTCGTCCAAAGAGACCCCAGCGCTACAGAGGCTCCCGTATGCTGAAAAAGTTATTCTCCGGCACCCGAGAGTCAGCTACGCAAAGGAAGTGAGTCTCTTGCACTGCGACAACTTATTCACAGAGGTTCGAGAGTTCACCCGTCAAGCACGCACACTTGTTAGAATCCCTCAGTCCCCTCATATTCACACTGGCAAGGTTTAGAGTCATCCTGACTCACAGTCTTTACTCGATGTCTTCAACAGCCTCGGAATCCTTCGGCGTAAGGATACCGATGGCTTGTCTCAGAAAGCCAGTATCGAGCTCAGTCGCCACTCGGCCGTCCCTGGACAGACCCTCGACATCCAGGAGAAACTTCCCTTTTAGCGTCCTAGAGAGGGATACGTAAACATATATAGTGACCCTTCCCGAACAAAAATTTGACATTTTTCGCAAAGAGCAGTGCTTCAACTCTGCCAACCGGTAAAACTTGGTAAATATGTTTTTGGCTGTGAACTTCAGTGGAGGGTTGGACAGCTGTGGTTTTACGGGTACGAAACGAACAAATTGGACGAAACCGGTAAAACTTGGTAAATATGTTTTTGGCCGTGAACTTCAGTTGAGGGTTGGACAGCTGTGGTTTTACGGGCACGAAACGAACAAATTGAACAAAACGGGTACTAAAATGGGAAAAAGGATACAAAAACGGTGTCAACGAACACAAATGTGTTTTTTTACATCCCCACCCCCAAAAAAAGTGTCAAAAACAAATTCGGATCCGAAACACGTAGCTCTTACTACCTACTCCCTGAGTGGACAAAAGTCAAATAGTATATCATTTTTGGAAGAGTCCATTGTGCATCGAAAATAGTGATGATACCAAAATTGTAAGAAAAAGAATTTAATGGAGCATTTTTAGGAACTATTGGAATAACTACTTAAGAAAATTAGATCTGTATTATTAATATCTTTTATTCTTTAATATTGATATAATCATCATATCCCGCAGAGAGCATGGATATCCCTGACCCTCTCTCGCCACTCCTCCCTATCGTTCATCGCCCTAGGTAGGTCTTCAAGACAACATCCCGTATCCTCACATAGCTGCTGAATGTATGTTCGTGCTGGTCGTCCTGATTTTGCACGGCCATGTGTGGGGGTCCATAAGAGTACATCTCTTATGAGTTCGTCCCTGCTTCTCCAGCAGTGTCCTGAGTCTGGCTCGTCTAACTTGAATAGTTTTCATGATAGGGGGCAGGGGCCCGTACAGTTGATGTCTTGTGGGGTGTTGCCACCAGGACTTGTTTAAGATTGCACCTAGCATTCTTGTGTAATTGCCGTCCAGCTTCTTCTCCAGCCGTTTTGTTAGCGTCCATGTAGTGCAGCCATATAGCAGTATCGATGTGACCGCTGCCTGGAAGAAACTGCGTTTCATTTTATCGGTTAGGTCTGATTTCCAAATAATAGATAAAATTATTGATAGCTTTCCATGCTTTCGCTAACCTCGTTTCGATGTCCTTTTCGGTTGATTCGACGCTGCTTCCTAGGTAAGTGAATTTGTCAACTAGTTTAAGAGGGGTTCCTTCTAGAGTGGAGATGTCCCCCGTTTGATTATAGCACATATATTCCGTTTTGTGTGCATTAACATAGAGACCTACGTTTGCTGCAGCTCGTTCCAAACTATGCTTGGTCAGGTGTATTTGCCAGTATCGCTATGTCATCGGCGTAGTCGGCGTCGGTAATTGTTGTTGCGGGGTATCTTCTGCTTCTTTTCTTCGTCAGTTCGAATACATTCTCTTTGATTTTGTCAATCGATGTTCTAAGTACGTACTCTAGACAAATGATAAAGAGGTACGGAGCAAGCGTGTCCCCTTGTAGTACTCCTGCTACAATGTCGAAGTATTCTGTGTCTCCATCTGGTGATCGTACTTTTACTTTAGTGTTTCTATAGAGAATCGTTATTGCCGCTACGGTTTCTTTAGGTATGCCGTACGCTAGTAGGATTTGTTCCATCTTTCCTCTGTGAATGGAATCGAAAGCCTTGGTCAACAAAAATTAATGTCGCTTGTAGGTTTTTTGCCCGATCGCCTTCAAGGATTCTACGGATGATTAATATTTCTGAGGTCGTGGATCTATTTCTTCGGAAGCCATTTTGGTTTTTTCTAAGTATGTTGTCGATTTCGGGTTCTATTCGGTTTCGTAGTAGTGCATTGTAGATTTTGGCTGCTATGGATGTAAGTGTTATGCCTCGGTAGTTTTTGGCTAATCCGAGGTCCCCCTTTTTAGGGAAGGGGAGTATGCATCCCTTCATCCATCTATCTATCGGATTTTGATTGTATACTGCGTTGCAGTGTCGGAGCAGTATGTCATCGAATTGTCTGGTCTTCCATACTTCCGGGGGAATTTCATCCAGCCCTGCAGCTTTCCTATTTTTAATTTTTCTGAGAACCGAGTCGAGTTCTTCTTGTGTGAACGGTTATAGTTTAATGTCTAATTGTTTGCTAATTATTCTGGTGATTGGTTCATGTGTTATTTTCGGTGGGTTTCCTAGTAAGTTTTCGAAGTGCTGTTTCCACAGTTTTGTTCTTTCTTGTTGGTTTGCTGCTTTCAGTTTTGCTTTGGCTGTGTTCTTTCTTCTACTCACTTCGTTTATTGTTTGCCAGGCTATCCTAGATTGTCTAATTTCCACCGAGTCTCTAATCTTATCTATCTGATTTTGAATGTATTCTGTCTGTTCCTTTATATATACGCCTGCTAATTGATATTGTGCTGTTTTTATTTTTAAGGCATTTGTGTTTGTTGGGTTTTTTTCGATAGTTTTTGGAGGCTGTTTTCACTAGTGCACGTTTTTCTCTCACCGCTAAAGTTTCCCAAGGGACTCTATATTTAGTTTTGAGTTTTGTTGGAATGCATTTCGCTGATGTCTCGAGGTGTGCATTGACGAAATTTTCATATTCGTCGTTTGGTGTACTTTTTTTCGTCTTTTCTTGTAGTGTTTCGAATCTGTTTCTTAATTCTAATACGTATTTATCTCTTATATCTCTGTTGTTCAATAGGTCCCAGTCATAGTGTTTGGTGGTCGCTGTTCGTTTGGCGTTTTTTCGTAGGCTTAACCGTATTTTCGCCGTGACTATTCGGTGATCGGTGGACACACCCTCAAAAGAGGAGTATGCCTCGCAATTCATTGCACTATTTTTCCATTTCTTGTTTATAAGGACGTAGTCTATCTGAGCTTTAGTATTGTTTGCGTACGTGTATGTCCATAGTTTGCCCTCTCTTTTTTGGTAGTTTGTATTGAGGCATGCTAATCTATTTTCTATCATGAAATCTGTTAGATGTTGCCCATTCCTATTTGACGTGTTGTGGAGGCTGTATTTGTTGTTTCCGTTTTTCCCGATTTGGGCATTCATGTCTCCGTCAATGACTAACATGTTGTGTTTCGGGATGCTACGCACTAATGAGGATAACTCATCGTAGAAGGTGACTAGTTTAGTTTCGTCACTAACATTGGTGGGGCTGTAGCATGAGATGATTGTTGCTCTGGGGTTGCCGTTAAAAGTAGCTGCCATCATTCTAGGTTGTATTTTCTCAACGCTATTTAGCGTTTTTAATGCTCTTGGTCCTATAAGTAATCCTACCCCTCCTACTGCGGCGTTGACAGAATTTTTCCATGCGGATACGGTGACGAGCGACGACCCATTGCCAGTTTCGTGATATTTGATATCTTCTGTGTGCGTGTATCTGTGTTCTTGAATGCATATTATGTCTATCTTATGTTCTTCGGCCGATGCGATTAGCTCTGGTAGTTGTCCTATTCTATTTAAGGTTCTTACGTTAAATGTGGCTATTTGTAGTGTTTGTTTGCATTTTAGTATTTTTGATTGTTTGAGCTCTGTAGCTGATTTTTCGAACACTGAGGCTAGGGCTCCAACCTCAGCAGAACGCGCCCCTTTTTTACTCGAGCGAAGAGCGATGCGGTTTGTGTATGTGGTTTGAGTGTGGGTCATGGTTATCTTTCGATGGCTGTTTTATTCTCTTCTATAGAAGCCACTCTTATAGAGGAGCAGCAATAGTTCCCCGATCGAACTAACGATCCTGAGCGTAAAGTCGTCAAACTCACGTCCAGGACCCATTTAGGTATTGAGTTTGGTTGCCCAATGGTTTATTCAAATACCTTTACGTACATCATGCTGCTTCCCATGTGTAGGTATATATAAAAAAAAATAAGAATAAAAAAATAAAAAGGGGGGGTAATTTTGATTTAATTTTTTTTTTTTTGGTTTTTTTTTTTAAGTTTTAACTTAAAGTCCAAGATCAAGGTACTTTCGTCAGACTTTCACTGGTACTGAATTTTTTTTTTTTTCGGTATTGGGACATTTTCCTAGGCTTCTTAGTTTGTTTGTTTTTGTGATTGGTGCTTTTGTTACGGTCACCAAAGGATTATTAAAGGGCCTGGAGGACTTGGAAATAGGAGGACCAGTGGAGACCATGAAAACTACAACATTATTTAGAACGGCCAGAATACTGAGAAGAGTTCTGGTGACTTGAGAAGACTTGCTGTCATTCAAACTCTTGTAAAAGACTATAAGCTTAAACTGATGCGAAAAACTCTCAAAGAGTAAATAATAATAATAATAATAATAATAATAATAATAATAATAATATCAGTAGTAGTTAAAGACCTTACAATTTAAACATGTTTCAAAAAATGTTCTAAAACATCCATCGTTGTTCTATCAACACTAGTTTAACCATCTTAATGGCCCATTGAAGGTTTACTAATACCAAAACGCTGTCACGTTGACTATCTTTCGTAATAAATTCATAACTTTTGGATTACTTAGATTTTCTATTTTATCCATATATATATATATATATATATATATATATCAATGAAATATTAATTTATTCTTTCTTTTTTTTTCAGCCGAAAGAAAAGATAATTCCGGTCTGCTATGGAGCCGGTTTGGAAGTGAGGAGCACCAACCAGTCCCCTGATTACACCCCACGTGCCTGTTGTGACGATGCCAAGTTTGCAGTGGTGGTAAATAAATGGTTTGCCGGAATGACTATCCGATGCGTTGCTAGGTAACGCCAACTCCCACTACCTACAACGTTATCGTATGTAAAAAGACATAAAACAAATAAGTCAAATTATGAAATGTATGAATGAAAAAAATTACTGCCAAGGCATGTCAAGTTATGTCAAAATTGGTTCTGGAGTAAATACGATAGAATCAGCCTGAAAAGATTTATTTCAAAATCATATATCAAATAAAGAAAGCAAAAAGAAGTGGAAAGGGGAGATAATCAGGAAATATGATGCTAAAAAATTAATTAGTTTGCAGTCAAATACATATATATATATATGTAATATATATATATATATATATATATATATATATATGAAAAGCAACGGCATCTTTTTTTTCCGAAAAAAGTGAAAAATTAAAAGGAATGTTACATTCACCAACATCAAAGGAAAACTTATTTTGTTCAAAATCGTTTTTTAAGAAAAATTTCTAAGAAAACAAAAAAGAAATTCATAAAATTTCAAGAATGAAGGACGAACGAATTTTTTTTTTCTCAAAGAGAAGCAGAAAATAATCTTTTTAAAAAAAATGGCAAAACTACAAACTTTATAATTACGATGAAGATGAAAATATTAATACTAATAAAAAAAAACAAATAATGACCTGTGTTGCTTTTTACCTAAAGAAACACAAAACAATAATCTGCCAGGGATGGATTCTTCCAGAAGTATTTTGTCAATCCTGTTTTTTAGACGAGAAATACGAAGCATTCAAGACAAAAAGATCGTTGACCTCTCTGAAAGACAAGAAGAAATAAAAGAATGGAGAAAGAAATATCATTTTCTGGTAGTAATGAGTTATCATATATATTTACAGCGTTTCAAGAACTGCTCCGTCGAAAGCATCTTGAGAGTTTAATAAGAAAGTGAATCAAGTCGGTGGTAAAGATGATGATGATGACGATGATGATGATGATGACATTAATAAAGATTTAAAACATTTTATTTAACTCTCGATTCTTCTGAAAGATTTGCGTGTGTATCTGCGTGCGTGCAAGTGCGAGTAAGAGTGCGCATGCGTGAAAAAGAGAAAAAGCCAGAAAAGGGAAAAACAAAAAAAACGAAAAAATAATTGTGAGGAAAGTTAATGAGAATTCCAATAGAGATGAAAACTAATAAATTATTGTTATCTCAATGAGTCTGTTTTCTTATTCTGTTTTCTTTGTTTATTATTTATATATTTTTATTATTGAATGTCTATCATGAAAGTTTTCAAAATTTGTCTCGTTTTGCTTTGGATGGTGAAACCTTTTTTTTTTTTTCTTTTTTGAAGTTTATGGGTGTTCTGTTCTTTCAAGAATTCTTTCTTTTTCTTTTCGTTTTCTTTAAGTACAATTCTTTTTGTTTTACTGTTCATTCCTTATCAGCTGATTGCGTTTTTTAAGAAATATGTTTTCCAAAAGACTAATTCTACCACAACTATTGCTACAACTACTTAGATTACTTCCCTATATTTCACTTCTTCGTGTTTTTTTAACATTCACTTTTTTCTCCATCACTTTGATCAACATCTATTGTTGTTGTTTTTGCTGTTGTTCTTGTTCTTCTTGTTCTTGTTCTTCTTGTTCTTCTTCATCGTCGTCGTCGTTATTTTAATCATTTTTAAAAAAATCTTCTTTACACTCGTCATCTACTCCCTCCTCTTCAATTTTTGCATCTTCTTCTTCTTCTTCTTCTTCTTCTTCTTCTTCTTATTATTATTATTATTATTATTATTATTATTATTATTATTATTATTTCGTACTTGTAGCTGCAGCAACATCAGTAGTAGTAGTAGTAGTAGTAGTAGGAGATCAAGGTCGCAATGGTAATTAACTTCCCATCCTTTCACTTATTATTATTATTATTATTATTATTATATAGTCTTTTAGAGTTTTTCACATCAGCCTTAACTGATGGTAGTCGTAGTAGTAATAGCATCTTATTTTTCTATATTTTTTCTTTTATTTTATTCCTACGGCTTTGGCTTCAACTGTTGTATGAACAGTCGTTAAAGATCATAAATTTTCCAGTGCTTCTAATTGGAAATATTTGAGAGTTAAATTTTTATCAGAATTTTATTTTCTGTATAAAGATTTCATTTCATACATCGAAACACCAAACGTTTACTCTAGCTACTTATATTTTCCTATCTCTTCCCTCTGCCTCGTTTTCTCTCACTCCTGTCTTCCGAACACCCACCTGTTTCCGACACCCACTTCATTGAAACAATAATAAATAATTCCATCTCTTTTAAATTTTCCATTTACATCATTTCAATTAAAAGTTTTGAAGTTGAACTTTATCGTTTCCAGTTTTAATTTCAACTGCAGTTGTTAAGTGCTGGCATTTTCTTTTTTTTTTTTTCTATTTTGTTTTTTTGTGTGTTTTTTATTGTTCTTTTGTTTTGTTTTTTGGGTTATTTATTTTTTCCCGCCATTTAAATCTTTCTTTTTCTGATCAATTTCTCTTTCAGTCTGTTCTTCTATTCAAAGACTCAAACTTCTATGATTAGGAAAGAAAGGAGGGTTTATGGTAATGGCAAAGATATACAATAGAATAGCAAAACTTCTATTACCAAAAATGTAATGGCATATATATATATATATATATATATATATGTATGTATGTGTGTGTGTGTGTGTGTGTGTGTGTGTGTGTGTAAACTACAGGTAAAGCTCACCTACTGAGAATTAAACATAATATTCTGTAGTAATTATATATATATATATATATATATATATATATATATATATATATATATATATATATGTTGAAATGATAGACTGAGGTAAATCCGACGATATAATTCCAATATGTGGAAAATTGGATAAATCAAACTCTCAAAAGCGATTTAGTGGCGCGATATTTCGTTTTTCTATTTCATTTTTTTTTTCATTAGTGCACCTATTGAGGTCTCAGTTGTGTATCAAAGTATATATATATATATATATATATATATATATATATATATATATATATATATTCTCTGTATACTTAGGCAGAAAGTCATTATCTAAATATATTTTGTTGAATATCGCGGATTATTCTTTAAAATCTTCAAATGAAGACGTTCGAGTTTTCTAATGTCTTGGTCAAGTTGGTGAAGGAAGCACCTTATACTAGTTTAAGCGTTTTCAGCCATTTCACAGGTCATCTCCAGGCTTTGTGTTAGATCGTTTGTTGTTATGAGTTTTAAATATATTTAGTTGGAGTGCTTTTTTATATTATAGATATACCGACCTTGAAGATGACCAGCGAAATGGTCAAAAGCGCTAGGGCGAGTGTAGATTACTTCCTTCAACAACTTGACCCAGATATAAGAAGATTAGTAAGAAGACTCGAATGTCTTCACTTAAAGATTTTAAAAAGTCCGTGGTATTCAACCAAATATATATATATATATATATATATATATATATGTGCGTGTGCGCGCGCTTATTTTTGAACTTTTAATGTAGGTGCACTTAGTGTTGAGGTTATAGTTGTAGGAAATGGAAACCAAGACCGGAGTTCAAATCTTGGATGTACTTGTTCTTGGAAAAATGATAAACCCATCTGTACTCACTCAGCTTGGGGTAAATAATTGTACAACCTGGGTTCTTTAGCCTAAGTTAAGCAACTCGTCTAGAAGAGAAACATGCTGATTGAAAAGGAGACGTTGGATAAATACAAACTTTGTTCCGGAGGTATAGTACGTTCAAGGGTCACATTTATTGATTAAATTGATCTGATTTAAAATAACTAATCTGAGCAAAATTTTTGTATCAATTTAGATTGAAAATTGAACCTGTGAGACAACGTCTCTGTCACTCATAGTTCGGGTTAATGTATTCATGTATATAGTGAAAATATTTTCAAAACAAAACTGAGACTATTTTTCGTGACGGAGTCGTAATTTACAAAGCTTTTTGGTTTGATGTTGCACAAGAACCTACGAATGGAACACCCAACAAAATTCGAACTCTTTTGTGAAGGCTTGCTTTCTTCCTTGTTAACCTTTAACCATTACACCACCAGGCAGAGTTACAGTACTAATTTAGTTGTCTAAATTTCTGAGATAAAGCTTGTTGATTTTTATCATTAAGGGTTTTCGGACTATTGTCTTCATCTTTATTATTATTTCCACAACGTTTCTGCCGATTTGTCCTCCGGCTTTCTTCAGGTGTTTGTCGAACTCGGGAACCTTCACGGAACTTCGAACTACGACCTTTATTGAATCCACGGGGGTTGCCTTTTCTGATTCCGTTAGCCATAACCAGGTACCAGTGTTAAGTATTCCTGTATTGTTACTCGCCTGCAGTCAAGATTGAACCTGCAACCTCCAGATGATTGTCTAATTTGTATTAATTCATTTTATAATAAATAATATCTCATAATACCCGTTTTGATAAAAAGAGATCTCGGTATTATGGGTTATAAGAAAAAACTGTTTTAATAGTATATCTAGAACACTCATTCGAGGAGTCTCCCCCATCTGCAGAGATGCAGTCAGTGTATTCTACAGCCCCAGCCAATTGGGCTATTTCACCTATTTGTGTACCTGAAACAATATATATATATATATAATGAGAGCCCATTTCACAAAGACATATTTTTAAATATCGCTTTAGTGGGAAAATCAAACGCCAAGACACATTATTCAGATCTTTTGATAATGCACATCCTTTTAACAAACATAGTACTATTAAATTTTGAAAAAACGCAGACTTTGGAAAACGTATATTTAATCAGTCTCCCATACATTTCGAAAATTTGTAAGTGTAATCGTTTGTTTGTGTGAAATGACATAAAGGACAGAAAACAAAGAAATGATTTTAAATCATGAAATCTTTACATTGTTTAATACTATCACATATTACGATATTTCAATTGGACAAATACTGAACATTAAATTTATACTTATGTAAATTATATATTTTTATCCTTTTATGATCTCGTTTCTCAAAAATGCGCGTATTATGCACATTAATCTTACAAATGTACAAGAGACAAATTTAATATGAATATTCACAAGTGTACAAATCCCTTTTGAAAAATAAATTCTAAACTAATATCTTTATGTATGGTAGCCAATAAGTCTATTTCTTCATTTCTTTATTTTCATCCATAGATATACGGATAGGTAATTAATGTCTCTGCAAAATGACCAATGTGTAGCAAATACTTAAATCAAATATTGATTCTGTACGTTTGACGGTGATGCTTTAATATGGTTGATTAAATATAATTGTTATGGCGTAACAGTTTCAATCGTGGTCGAGATTGAATGAGTTTGACTTTGAGATAATGCCCTTGGGAAAGGTGTAAATCCATCTCTTCTTTCCTTTATACACCTAAATATGGGTAAATTGGTTTGGTTTCTTGTTTAAATAGCATATCGACCTTCCAGAATTATTTAATTCCAAAGCCATCCTTGTAGAAGAACAATAATTGTACTATTTAAAACGTCGCTTTAAAGGAAATAAAAGGTATCATGCCTTTCCTAAGGGTATTAGTCTAAAATGAACGTAATAGCATTACTGGAGTTACTTGTTAAGATGTAACTGTTAAGCACCTTAGCCACTAGTTCACTGGAACTTCCCTTGGGTAAAGAGGCAGTCCGGGTTCTCCACCCTCGATACAGCAAGGTAACTAGAACCAATTCTGAATTCAGAACCTTAATGTTTATTGAAGAAACTTTGTAACATTGGTGAACCATATTTTTATCAGCTCATCTAAAGAATGAGGTCGTTTCTAATCAAGCCTTCAACACTATCAAAAATTTTCCTGGGCAAGCAGTCTAGTTGTTCAGACCTTGGGTTAAACTGCTGGGGTTTATACGCTGTACGCTACGAAATTGCAACTCAATATCTATCTATCTATCTATCTGTTCATATCTCTCTATATACATATATGTGTTTTTGTGTGTGTATATATATCATCGCATCCATTAAGTAACTCTCTTTCGGTATCCATACCTATCATCCATTCCTCCTGGTAGGTTCTCTAGTGTTTGTAGTGAGCTAATATATATATAAGACGTTGCTGATCATTCAACACTGGTGTGTCCATGTGTAGGAGTCCATAAAAGAACGTCACTTCTCCAACAGTACCCCGCATATTTTATTCGTCTGACTTGGATAGTTTGTGAGGTATGAGGTAGTTTAATGTACTTCTGCTGTTACATCCAGGATTTATTCAAGACAACTCGTAGAATTTTTGTGTAATTCCGATCAGGTCTTTTCTCGATTTGTGTTGTTGGTTTTCCTGTGGTCTATCCACACTGTAGAATGGACACAGTCACAGCTTGAAAGAAATCCTGTCTTATTTTATCAGAAAGATCAGATTTCTATAAGAGAAAACCATTACTTTCGTTTTTTTTAAACATCATTACAGCGATATCAGTTTCTTTGGGAACTCCATACGCATACCATATTACCTCCATCTTTCTTCTTTTTATGGAAATCGAATGATTTGAAGAAATTTACGAACAGAAGTATTGTCTCTTCGATTATTCCATGAATTGTCAGAATCTATTAAATTGGGGGATAATTTCTCCGAAAGCCGTTCGTAATTTTCATAATAATTTTCTCGATTTCAGGTCGGTTGGCAGCTGTAGCAGTAAGAGTTATGCCTTTCTAACTATTAGGGATTCAGAGGTTACCTCCCTTGGTAAAGTGGGGAAGAAGCAGCCCTTTCTTTCATATTTCATTTTTCCATTGTGTTTTGTCTATACTCAGCATTGCATATTCGGAGAAATATGTCGTCAAATTCTCCTGCCTTCAACACAAACGGGCAATTTCAAGGCCTGTAGCTTTGATTTTTGTTTCTTTTTTTTTTTTATATAGATTCAAGTTCTTCGTTTGTGAACTGTCCAAGTTCATGTCTAGGTGGCCATTGATAATTTTTGGATCGGTTTATGAGTGGTTTCAGTAGGTTTTCTGATTGGATTCTTAGATTATTCATTTCACTTCAGAAGTCATTTTTTTTTTTTTGGCTGGCAGCTTTTAGTTTTGCTCTCGGGATGCTCATTTCATTCACTTTCAGCTATTCTAATTGTGAATGTCTGTCTTCAACCGAAATTCTAAATTCATAGATTTGGCCTTGTATGTATTCTAATTGTTGTTTTCGGTATGAGTTTTTTTTTTTTCATTTCCTTTTACTACGCCAGTGAATTAGTGGCTAAGGTACTATTTACCAACCCCTCCGCTCGGGCAGGATATGATACAAGGTCAATTTTTAAGCGGAGTTTAACAGGTTTGAATTCAGAGTTTTCCTTCTCCTAGACTAGTTGCCTCACCAAGGCTGAAGAACCTAGTCCGTCCTACTATTTACCCATAGCTGGAGGGAGAATAAGGGGGTTAATACCTTTCCCAAGGGTATTTGCCCGAAAGTGAATGTAATAGCGCGACTGGAGTACGAACTCGCGTACTACGATTCCGCAGTGCATCGCTTTAACCATTACACCACGAGGACACCCTCGATTACATCTTAACAAGTAACATCGAACCCCAGTCGTGCTATTACGTTCACTTTTAGACTAATACTCTTAGGAAAGGCATGATACCTCTTATCCCCTTTAAAGCGACGTTTTAGATAGCACAATTAGTGTTCTTCTGTAAGGATTGCTTTGGCATTAAATAATTTTGGAAGGTCAATATGCTATTTAAGTAAGAAACCAAACCAATTTACCCATATTTAGGTGTATAAAGGGAAGAAGAGATGGATTTACACCTTTCCCAAGGGCATTATCTCAAAGTCAAACGCATACAACCTCGACCACGATTGAAACCGTTACGCCATAACAGTTGTATTTAATCCACCATATTAAAGCATCACCGTAAAACGAACAGGGCCAATATTTGATTTAAGTATTTGCTACACATAAGGCGTTTTGCATTAAGAAATGAGGCTTTTTTTATATTTTTCCCCAAATGCTATTGGCACCCATGGAACTCTTCACTAGGCTGTTAATTTGGTTAGTATACACTCTGTTGTTTCTTCTATATGGGAGGTACAATAATTTTCTTGTCCTAATTCGCGGTATGGTTTTTCTAATGTCTCATAAAGATTATCAACTTCTTTCTTTTATATTTAACGTATATTTATTTCTTATACCTCAGTTGGTAAGATTGAATCAGTCATGATGCCTGGTTTTAATTTTTTTGTTTTTCTGCATAGACCCAGGCATATTTTTGCCGAGACGATTCTATGACTGGAAGATACCCCTTCAAAAGAGAAGTATGCCACACAAAAGTGATATTTATCCATTTATTGTTGATTGTGTAAATAGTCTAACTGGGCTTTAGCGTTCATTGAGTAGATGTAGGTTATAGTTTTCCTTCCCTTTTGTGGAATTTAATGTTTAGAGATGCAAAAGTGAAAAATATAGATATTCGCCATTTATGTTAGGTAAATGTGTGTGAGCCAAAGGTATTGCTTTAATCTTTCCCTATTTTGGCATTTATGTCTCTACGTTGTGTTTGGAAACGTATTAAGCAAGTAAAGACAGCCTGCTGTAAACGGTGGTGATATTCATAAGGTGGTGATATAATCACTGGCATTGGTAGGACCATAGCAAGAGCCGATTGTTGTGTATATTGAGTTCTTTCGGTGTTTTAGTATCTTTTCGACACAAGAACAGAGAAACATTCTGACACCACTTATGATCAAAGGTTTTCTCAGTAGAAGTTGAGACGAATGTCTTCCTTTTACCGTTATCATGGTATTTCAATTCTAGTTAATTATGGTAGTATCTACGTTCATGCGCGCATATAACATTTATATTATGTTTGACTGCAGATGCTATAAACTCGGGGAGGTGGTCTATTGTGTCCTAACGTCGCAATGTTAAATTGTTTTCCCATCAAAGCAAATAGGGCTTGGGGTTTGGCTCTTTATTCGATTTTTCAAACAATGGGGCCAGCGCCCTAACATCAACAAAATATGCCCCTTACTCGCCCACGTGAAGAGCGAGGCGTTTTTGTTTACTGTTTGGATTATAGTCATGGTAATGTTTCATCCACTGATTTTATTCGTCATAAATAGTATTGTTAACAGAATGAGGGAAAGACAATAACAGTTGTATATGAAAGTATTCATATATTCTTTTGTTTATTAAAAAATCGCAGTGAAATTAGTCGTGTGAGGTGAGAGAGAGTCGAATAATCAGGGTACCGCTAAGAATTTTACCAGGTTGGGATAATAATATATTCAGAGAGCCTTTCGTTTTTGCTCTGCATCCACAAGGCTGACACAGGGCCGACTAAAATGTTTTATCGTCTTCGTTTCTTTTTCGTTCTGAGATCATACTTGCTTTAGAAATTAGCGAGTCTTGTAAAATAAGTCTCTTCTCTTCTTCTCAACACGGGTCCGATTGTCCTTTACTCACCGCCGGGTCAACGTCAAAAATGATGTAACGTCTAGTGTCTCTCCTCTCTGCTCTATGTCCACTCTGCACTGGGTTGAAAACTTCCGTTATTATAAATTTTTCGGACACCCACACACTCTCCTTCCGGCATCCCACCTACGTAATTCATGTGGCATGCCTGCTGTCTTTTGTTTACCTTAAGACACAGCTACTTCCTATTTTTGAAATCCACAAACTAACACGACCTCACTCTTTCCAGACTGAAATATTTGATCCGGGTTCTTGACCTATGAGGTTCTTTCACCCGGCACTTGGTGAAGCGCGCCGTTGAAGAAACTTTGGATTCATCCGCCTTACTTTACATACTCCACTCTGCATTCTATGGCTCGTAAAATACGCCAATCCCTCAGAGACTTTTATCCAATGGTGAACCGAGGAGGGATATCAGAGTGTTTATGGAGACAAGAAAAAATAGCTCCAATTTTGTCCTTAAGTTTTTAGACCAACTATCCTCTCTTAATTTAATTATTTACTCGTGGGACAGATAATCCCACGTGTAAATAATCAAGTAGTATTATAACGTTTTTAAATCATCATAATACTAATCATTATATTATAACATTTGGACAAAATTATTCAGGAGAAATTGTATCTGAGTTTTCTGATGTGAACGAAATATTTTTATTTTGTGGGGATTTCTTTTAACATCTTTCAGATTTTTCGTGCCTTTATTATCTTTCTTCAAAATGGGACACATAAACGGGAATAAATTCTGCATATGTGTGTGTGTGTGTATGTGTGATAAAGTTTCCGTAAAATTGTCGATGAAAACGAATCTAAATAGCATTATATTAAAATTAAAAATGTAATCTTGTCCCATGCCCCCTTTAACAGTACTTCCTGAACGAAAGTAGAAAAACTATTCATAAACCTAATTGACAATCATTTCTGTAATGACAATGTCTTAGAATATTTAACAGAAATCATGACAAATTAAGTTAAAGCTGCACACGAAATATTTCTGCTCATTAAAAGACCTTATCACTGAAGATTGGAAGCACAAACAACCCCTTATGTAACTGTAGACGTAAGAACAACGGTAAATGCTTTGCAAAAAATGTCGTTTACCAAGCAACCCTAAGAATTGAAAATGAACCCAACAAGTCATACCGAGGAATCAGAGAAAGGCCATGGAAACTCAGATTTTATAATCATGAGATTTCATTTAAAAAGAAAGGCTATGTCGACATTATGTAAAAATACATAGAAATAAAAATAAGAATGAGAGAATGGAAGTCGCTGGATTGACAAAGTGCAGATTATGAGGGGAAGGAAAACTGAAAATCTTTATTTCCTCAAGATAAACTGTTGAGGAAAAGGTTTGAATCGATAAATAAGATACATACATATTAACATCATCATTATCATCATCAACATAACCATCAAGTCATCTGGATAGCATGGAATCCATTAACTCTCTCTAAATATCCGTCCCTATCACCTATCGCTCTTGTCAGGTCATCTAGATGACATCCAGTGCCTGCACAGAGCTGATGAATGAAGTCCATTCTAGTCAGCCAACACCGGGGTGCTCATGTGTGGCATCCCACAGGAGAACGTTGCTTATGAGTTTGTCCTTACTTTTCCAGCAATGTCCAGCTTGTCTTGTTCGTCTTCCTTGGATAGTTTGTAAGACGGGAGGTATGTGGCCGTGTAGGTATTGTTTTTTGCGGTGCTGCTTCATGGATTTATTTAAAATACCATGCAGCACCCTTGTGTAGTTTCCATCGAGCTTTATCTACATTCGCTTCATTAAAGAGCTGCCATACAATAGTAGTGATATGGCTACAGCAGGGAAGATTTTCGTTTTATTTTATCTCAAATATTAGATTTTCATTTGGTCGATAACCTATTAATAGCAGCACATACATTTTTATTCGTATGTTTTCATCGTTTTCCTTAAATGAGTTATTGCTATCGAATTATATGAAATAGGCTGATCATTTGATGTGGAATTGGTCCCATCTTATCTAAAATATGAACACTTTTATATGATTTCAGGTAGAGGTCAAAGCTTCTTGCTGTCCGGTTTGGTTTAATTAACAGGCTTCGGCAGGTGTATTGCAAGAAGCTCAAGGTCATCTGTGGAATCTGCATCTAAGGTAGATTCTGAGGGATACCATCTGCTTAAGGCGTTTTAGTCTGGGAGGATTTTCTTTCAGAAGACCTTTTGACGTTCTTCTTATGTTGTCTTAGCAGATCATAAATAGAAATGGTCCGACTGGTTTGGGTTGGTGGGTTTTATGGCATATTAACTTTTGTATGTTATTTAACGCCAAATCCATTTTTATGTAAATAATATGTTCTATTTAAAACAATTCAGTTTAGCATAAGTACACAGTTTAATTGTCAAAAACATTTCCATTTCAAACTATTCAAGCAGTTATATGTAACAATTCAGTTAAGTGTAAATACAGTTTTAATGTCGAAAAACAGTTTTATTTCAAAAAATTCAGTTAAGCATACGCACGCTGTTTAAATGTAAGTACGGTTTAATTGTCAAAAACATTTCTATTTCAAGCTATTCAGTTTACTCAAACGATGCAGTTTAGCGTAAGTATGCTGTCAGTTCTATTTAACCCATAAATAGGGCCCTATCAGGTGATACCACTCCGGGCCAGAGTGGACCTGGGAGCAATGGCAACGAAGGGGTACTCCGCATTCCCCAAAGCACCAGAACTACTGGAACCTTACCATCAGATTGTTTAGTGTCATATCCAGGACACTCAATAGGGGGGGGTCTTACCCCTCTGCAGAGGTGCAGTCAGTCTATTATTCAGTCCCAGCTGACTGGGCAATACACAGATTTAAATGTCAAACAGTTTTATTTCAGATAATTCAGTTCAGCATAAGTACACATTTTAGACGTCAAAAACAGTTCTATTTCGAACAATTCAGTTCAGCACTAGTACGCAGTTCCAATGTCGAAACAGTTCAATTTTAAACAATTCAGTTTAGCATAAATACGCAGTTTAAATGCAGTATAGTGAAAGAAGCACGGTTTATTTCTATTTAACCCATAGATAGGACCCTTATAAGGTACTACCACTCCGGGACAGAGTGGACCTGGGAGCGATGGCCATGAAGGGGTACTCCGCTTTCCCCAAAAGCTCATTGCCGGAACCTCACCCTCAGATTGTTTAGTGCCATATCCGGGAGACTCGTGCAGAGAAGCAGTTGGTGGATTCTAAAGCCCCAAAGAAATGGTACGAATGAATCTCCCTACAGGACTCCAGTGACAATATGAAAAGAAATCGGCGTCCCTCTTCAT
Source organism: Sepioteuthis lessoniana (assembly GCA_963585895.1). Taxonomy (NCBI): domain Eukaryota; kingdom Metazoa; phylum Mollusca; class Cephalopoda; order Myopsida; family Loliginidae; genus Sepioteuthis; species Sepioteuthis lessoniana. The sequence goes on from OY757910.1 coordinate 101,910,568, forward strand.
ATGAGCGGACTATTGCTTTTGTGATTTTGTAGAGCTTTATTATGACAGTAACATTTTTCTTTATGGAGACCATACGCTACAAGTAATTGCTTTATCTTTACATGTTCATTAGTTCTGGATTGTTTGAAAAAAATGAAAAAATAGCTATAAATAAATGATTGAAAAATTATCTAATAAAAAAAAAATAGTGGTTGTAAACAACTGCAGCATCCCCTACTTTATTAATGAAAAGGAGACAGTGTTTGTGCTTACATGATGTAAATACGATGTGAATTTGACGTTGTAAAGAAACCCAACAGGGCATCTAACGATTGGGCAAAACTCGCGAAATTTGCAATAACGAAGAGAAAGTGTTTGTATATGGAATATGTTGTATCATGGTAAGGAAAAGATACTCGGTGAAATAAATTTAATTGTTTATTAACTCAAGTGTTACAGTCCGATTAGTATTATAAGTCTCGCACTGTTGGCTTTACGTACGAAGTTGCTCTTACTACTGACCGAAGTCCTCTCAGGGCTGTCTCTGTGCTTCTGTTTCTGTCTACTGTGCTTTAGAAACACTGCGTCTTTCATACTTCCGCTACACTGGAAGTCACGTGATACGAGCCAGTATACAACAAAATCCATTCATATAACGATTTTATCTGACATTAAAGTTTTCAAACGTATACGTGTCTCAATCACTTGATGCCGAGCAATGCAACGGAAACACGGATGGTAAGTAATTTACTACTGATATATATATATATATATATATATATATATATAACCTCTCAGCCACGAGTAGGTTGCGACAAAAGATCAATCATTTAGCAGAGATTAACATGTTTGTTAGCAGACTTTTCCAGCTCCTAATCTAGCTGGTGTACCGGGATTAAAGATCACAGTCTTCAATAACACTTTGTTCTTCAGGGTCGAATCCTGCGTCTGTCTGTGCTGTGGGTTTTCAGAGTTGCATCCTGTTTATGCCTGTATCGTGGGTTGCTGGGATTGAATCCTGCGTCTTGGTCACCAAATGTAATTCTGTACCATAGCTAGATACGGATATGCGAAATGGACATATAATGTTCATATATACATACATAGAACATAGGAATCTCGAAACACGAAAAACACTTACTACTTCTTAGTTCCGGTACGAAACTTTTTATTACCTTCGAGTTCTTCGACAGAAGGAGAGAGATACACATTCTTTCTATTCTGGCTTTTTCATCTGCCCCCATCTAGTGCAGCGCCCGTAGCGCGCAAATTCGTCTGGCCTCTGCGAGCCCCGAAAGTCCACACTTCTCGTCCGGTGTCTAGTTCTCAACTCAATTGACTTCTTCAAAATCCCCAAAACACTCCGCGCGCTTCCGGTGCTTGACGTCACCCGCACTCTGTAGCCCTGTTTCCCATCTGAGCTATTGTGACATCTCTGAGTGACACGTCCACTCGGCGCGCAGGCGCGTAAACACCTGCATTAATGTTGCACCTAAGTAACCCATGCACTGAGTTGAAAGGTTCTCAGCCAAACTAAACTTAAAGGCATAAAACGAAATTCCTCAGCCATTATATTACAATACTATGGTTTGCACCGTCTGAGCACTTCTCTTGGCACGGCATGAATTTTAATACTATGGTTTATACCGGTTACCGGTGCCGTTTTTCTGGGCATGGTCACCAAATGTAACACTAAGGTTTGGTTCGGCACTAACTTAAACTCTATCGCTTGGTCCGATACCAAATGATCTTTATGTCTTGTCACAGATTTGATTAGGGAAATGAAAACAGCGAAGGTTGAGATGTGGGAGATGACGCAATAACTTAGGTAGATGACACCACACTACCGATATCCTGAATTTAGGTATATAAGAATTAGCGAATTTTCCCAGTTGTCAGTCAGAAGTTTGTGTTCATTGATTGGTTTGGTTTGGCTTCTTTATTTAATGGCATATCAACCTTGGTTGGTCATCTAATGCCAAAGTCATTCTCCAAGAAGAACAGTAGTGGTGCTATTTAATCCATAGCTGGGAAGATAAGGGGGTTCATACCTTTCCCAAGGGTATTTGCCCGAAAGTGAACGTAATAGCGCGACTGGAGTTCGAACTCGCTTACTATGACTCCGCAGTCCATCACTTCTACAATTACACCTCGAGGACACCCTCTGTGTTCATTGAGTTCAGTTTAATCAGGCTGGGTGTCTCTTTGTGTCTCTGTTCATAGACCCTTACTTATTCTCTCTCTCTCTCTCTCTCTCTCTCTCTCTCTTTATGGTATACTGTCTGAACATCGTACAGTATATCGGGATAATTAAGTGACAATTTCTATAAATACATTTAACGTATAACTGTTATACCAGTACGTTCCAAAAAGTGATTGTGAATTGTTGACGGAGAGTTCTTGTCTTTGAGTTGCTAACACCCAGGCAACTTTGTTCTAATGAATCACCCCGACCGTTGTAAGAAGTTCCGGATGAATTGTGTCATGCCCTATCTGTGAATCTTTCAAACAAAGCATTGGCGCTGCAGGGACTGATGAAGAAACTACCTGGAAACGGATTTGTCAGCGTTAAGGGGATGCCAAGATATTGTTAGAGTAGTACCGTACCATAGCGTTACAAACAGTAAACGACCCCAGGATATAGTAACACATTTGGTGCCGGATCAAAGTAATAGTGTTATAATTGGTGTTAGATCAAACCATGGTATTATATTTGGTGACCTTAATCAGAAAAATGATACTGGTAACCGATGAACCAAATGATAGAATAACATTTGGTAACCAAATATAGTATCATAATATCCAACTATTCACCTTTTGCTGATTACAGAATGGCTGGAGTCAAACCTTCCCAAAGATATAAGAGCTATGTGATGTGCAAACAGCCTCGTCCAGGAATAAAAAACAGCTCTCCGTGTACATTCTCTTAGATCATATTCATTTCACCACAGGCGTACCAATATATATATATATATATATATGTGTGTGTGTGTGTGTGTGTGTGTGTGTGTGTGTCAATTGGCCAACAGTACTCAAGTTTGACCTGAAGACACCTTTTTTAATAGCTACTATACCGAGGTGTAAAGTAGGGCGCAACTGATTACTATGAATTGTTCCACTTACCCTTGATCTGTACCTTATAATGCAGAATGTTAAGCAATGAACTAAAAAAGCATTTGATGCAATCTTGCTTAACACTCAGCATCAAAAGGTATGGATCAAGGGTAAGTGAAGTAATCCAGTGTGTAGAAGCTATTGAAAAGGGAGCCCGCGGGTCACTTTCGACAAAGATTGGCCAACTTACTCAACAAACTTGTGTATATATATATATATATATAATGTTAAAGATAAATTGTAGCCATTTAAAATTATTAATTCTACGTATGCAGTATTTGTTTCAGATTTTGTCTTCTGTGCAGTATATATATATATATATATATATATATATATATATATATATTTATATGTGTGTGTGTGTGTGTGTGTATGTGTGTGTGTGTGTGTGTGTGTGTGTGTGGATATCAGAAATATTACCTTAATTTTTTTCTCAAAATTTATCAGTATAAAGATCGGAATATCTATTCTGATAGTGTCGGAAAAAAAATTCATTAATCATCATTCAGGAAGTAAAAAAAAAAAAATATATATATATATATACAATAGTTCCCATATATCGGCTGCAGTATTCTATCAACTGAAAGCAATGTCAACGAACACATAGGAGAGCCAAGGCCTGCTATTGTAGGTTATCGATCATATGGAAATGTGATCTCTCAGATAAAATAAACCGTTACTTCATTCAAAACTTTTGCTCTGCCAGTACTACTGTATGGAAGCACCTCTTGGATACCAAAGAATTGCATGAAGAACAGATTTGACGGTATTAACTCAAGAATGCTACGTACTGTTTTGAACAGATCCTGTAAACACTACCTCATAAATCAACGCCTCGTATGAATTCGCTTCTGCTTCTCCTATAGTGTCGAGTATAACTTGTTCGTTTCACTTGGATGTTTTTTGAGATGGAAAGTAAATGGCAGTGCATCTACTTGTTGTTATGTGCTACCTCCAGGATTTGTTCAAAACAGTTTGCAGTATCTTAATGTAGTTCACATCTAGCATTTTCTGTATCAAACAAATTTAGCCGCCTATGATTGATATCAATAAAACCATATTTCAGAGCAAATAGATGGGAAGCAATAATTGGTAAATTAGCCGTCAATGTTAAGGTTTTGTTCCTTACGATAAAAATCATACTTCCAACCATTTATCTTTATAGACAAAATCTTAACTGAGTAAAGATTAACTTGGGGAATGAAATGCGTCACCTAGAGCATTGGTTAACATTGGTACGAGAATGTTTAAAGATTAAACACGTCTGGTTTTGTGACAGAGATAGCGAAAATGAAAGTTAAATGCTCAGAAAGATTATCTCGCACATTGAAGTATATTTTTTTACCCTATCCCTCGGCCATCAACTGGATGTGACACATTTTTTAAAAAGAATAACCTTGATTTGAAATCATATTTTACCTTCTACAATACCGGTTGCCTTACTAATCTTAAAGAAACCAATCTGCCCTGCCATTTTCTCTTATCTAGGTGAAGAAAAAGAATGAATTTGTTCTCTTCAATCAGAGTGAAGTGAAACACAAACATTCTCACCGAGGATTTGAACTCGTGTCGCCGGATCCATTTCCTCCGACGATACCTATTACGCTAAGCGTACTCTTAAATTAAGCCGGGTACTTGGCTGAACTAAGTTGAGTAAATACCTTACATAATCATGTACTGGTAAATCTAGTTCATAGGTTGACCTTTGACTTGTCGTCAGGGAATAATTTATGGAAATGATATTTAATAATAACCATGAGTTATTCTGAGTCCTTCTCATTGTGTTTGAAATAAAACCTAAAAAAATAATTACTGAGTATGAATTAGGTTTTCAAAACTCGACGTATAGACAAGTATTTATGGCATATAAAGTGCATAGTTTTATAGCTATGGTTACTAACGAATTACAATATATGAAGAACATTTTAAGGATAAAAGTTGTTTTTTTATGTGAAAGACTGGCGAACAAATTTCGAATACCATGTGACTCTTCTTATTGCAAAATTTCTTTATAACAAGTTGATATTCACTGAGGAAAACAATCCTTATAAACGAGTACGACCCATTGGCCTAGTATGTAGGGTGTTCGTCAATGGCCCTGTTGAAAGGGGTTCAATCCTATGCCTTGTCCTACCAAAGACTCACAAATGGTAAGTGACACAACCTTGCTTAACACTCAGCATGATAAAGTACGGATCGAGGGTAAAGTGAATCAGCCTAGCGAAAGGAGCTGCACCTCCCTTACTCATTGAAGTAGTGGCTAATAAAAAGGAAGCCAACTTTACTTTTACTGATATATATATATATATATATATATATATATATATATATATATATATATATAATAAATACCAACAACTGGAAGTCCCAAGTGATTTGTTAACTGGCAAATTTAGTCATCTGGTGGAAATGAAAGCGTATATGGAATGAATGCACCTGTTGAATCGCTTCTAATTTTAACTAATTTTTGCATGTAGGTCAATACTTTACGTGTTAATGCATGGCTTTTATAATTTCAGGCAAAAATCAATTCTTATGTTATTAGAAGGATTTTTAGGGGTGGTTTTCATTGACACAAAATAATTAGTTACTTGTCACTGGTGACGGCATGGGTGAGAAACGGACAGTCACCAAGCGTCGTTGATTCTGTGTTTATTGAATTAAAACTTACATATGTCTCTGTCTCACGTTTCACTCTCTGTGTCTGTCTGTCTCTGTGTGTCTCTTTCTCTCTCTCCCTCTCACTCACTGTCTCTGTCTCTCTCTCTCTCTCTCTGTCTCTTCCTATATATATGCTTCTTAGTCTGGAGCAGGCAACTGAGGCCATTGGCCTCCATTTGAATTCATACAAAACAGAGAACACAGATTTTAATAAAAGGTGATATCTCTACTCTATATGGTGGTTCTCTGAAATTAGTGTACCACTTCACGTATCTTGGTAGCAGCGACTCATCGACTGAAAATAACATTAATATGTGCCTTGCGAAGGTATGGACTGTTATCGACAGGTTATCGATCATATGGAAGTCTAACCTCTCCGATAAAATGAAATACAATATCTTCCAAACCGCAGTTGCGTTAATTCTACCATATAGATGCACCATGTGAACGCTAACAAAGCAAATAGGGAAAAAACTGGACGGGAACTGCACAACTATCCTACGGGCTATATTTGAACAATCCTGGAAGAAACAACCCTCGAAACAGTTGTTGTACTGCCACCTACCACCTATCTGTAAAGCCATCCCAAGCAAGGAAAAACTCATAAAGGTCCTATCTATGGACATGACGTCATTCACGTCCCCAGTTTCATTTCCTATCTGGGGTTTTTATTGTGACATCTGTGATTGTCCCATCATCCCCGCGTTCGCGTTAACACCTGCACTCAATGCGTGCACCTAACTAACCTATGCACTAAGCCGACTGGTTCTCAGCCTAACTAAACCGAAATGTAAGATATACAAAACGAAAAATGATAATATAAAAAAAATCCTTCCGCTATTATATAACAGGACCAGTATTGGCCAACCAATAAGTACTTTTCCAAAACAGCTTTGTACGGACTCAGTATGTAGTCTATAAGACCTGTCGGGAGCGATGGATGATAGGGAAGAATAGCGAGAGAGAGAGAGAGAGAGTAATGGAAATTCGTGCTGGTAGTGGGACATGATGAGGATATATTTATGATTTAATCAAGAATTATTGAGCGTGAATCTTTAATATTCTAATTTAAAATCTAAATTTCAATATATGCCAAGTTAAGTATCTTATATAATAAAGATGATATTGAGTCTGCTATCTAAATGGCAAGATGTCAATTTAACGAGTCAATATTTGATATCATTTAGAAGTTTTGACACCTTTTGATGATTAGTTTTTAGTGATACACTCTGTAATACCGCATCTAAATTAGATGCGCCTATAAAAGCAACAATGCAATATTAATCGGCGTCTCGTTCATGTTAATAATCAGTCAGCATCTACTCTGCGAGATTTACACATCATGGCAATGACGTTGCCGATAGAATCCTTAACCACGTAGGACGAACAGGAACAAATAAAAACATTGATCGGATGTCTCGAAGTGTTGGCAAGTGTTAAGGAATTAAAAGATGAAAAGCTAGCGGAGAAGAGAATGAAATGTCTGATCTATTTCTCGCTGTGGAAACCTATAAAGCTGTGAAGAAAATATTGTTAATGGCTTGCCCAGGAATTAACTTATGGATACATTGCTAGAATGATTAAGAAAGATATACAACAAAAAACTGGTTTTCCTTGCGTGACCTAAATTCATGGAGACGAGACAAGATCCTAACGACTCTATAATGCACAGATTATCAAAGGCATCTAAGTATTGCTGACTAAAATAAAATTTTAAAAACTGGGAAAGAAAGAGATGACAACAGAGGATTAACTAATCCTTCTCAGATGAATATAAGACATTCGGGACACATCCAGGTTACAGGTATGTGATTTTTATTCAATAGCCAGCATAGAATGTTTACAAATCGAATTGATTAAAGAGTTCACACAAAAAAAAGATATTTATCATTAAGGGTTTTGGGAATATTGTCTTCTTTATTGTTATTTCCACAACGTTTCGGCTGATATGTCCTCCGACCTTCTTCAGGTGTTTGTCGAACTCAGGAACCTTCACAGAACTTCGAATTACGTCCGTCATTGAATCCACGAGGTTCGCTTGTTCTGATTCCGTTAGCCATAACCGGGTACAAGCATTAAGTATTCCTGTATTGGCCAGCAGTCAGGATTGAAGATCAGGATCCAGATGATTGTCTCCTTAGAAGCTTAGGGAACCAACGCCTATAACCGTTATGCCATGTGTCCTGCTGTACAATTCAGAGTGAATTTTTGGGACTTATAAATTTAATGTTCTTACTTGACTAGAATTACTACTATTATGTATGATTTTTTTACCTGTGCTCATATTCAGATTTTTTTAATGGTTAAAAACCCCTTAATGATAAAAATCATCAAGCTTCGTCTCAGAAATTTCGACAAAAAAAAAGAGAATCAAGAGACTTACATGATCAAATGTTCATGATCAAATGCAAACATTGTGTCAAGGAAAATCAGCGAAATAAGAATGAATGTCCAGCCCAGGAAAAAAATATATTCAAACTACAAAAAAAAAAGAACAATTTCAGGTGGCAAGAAAAAAACAAAAAGTTAATATGGCATACTTTTTTAGATGCAAGTTGACACAGGGAATGTTATCACTTTAATACCGAGAAACTTTAGTAAAAATGGGCAAAACGAAATTAAAAATGATGAAGCAATTCAACGGAACTGAAATTAAAGTAATCGTTAATTTTGAAGGTACATTCGAAAAAGAAAGCGCTTCGCATATATTCCCATCACAGTAGTTGTATGCAGTAAAGATCACAGACTATTAAAAATGGACGTATTGAAAGTGGACGCCACAAAAGCGGAAAAATGACAAGATTATTAAGTGGATACAGAGCGAGTATTTGTTTAAACTATCACCCAAGCAATGTAGAGTCTAGAAAGTTGTCAATTCCCATCCAACTTATAGTAGGGGCCAAATTTTTAAAAACGGTACAAGGAATACGAGGAAAGGCTAGCCAGGGTGGTAAAAATTTATCTTCATCTTTGTAACCATAATAAAGCTTGATGTTGATTTAAGTATATGCGGAGATTACAAGATGGATGTTTAGATTCGTTTCCGTTGCCAAATATTAACAACAAGTTATGAATTAGCAAGAATGAAATACATTGACAAAATAAATTTCTCAAGTTAGCATTCAACTAGGTTTAAATTGACGAGAAATTAAAATAACTCACCACTATAAACACCCTGTAGGCGCCTCGGGTGGTGTGATGGTTTGCAAGGTAGACAAGAAAATCTTCATCCATGAGTTCGATTCTATTTGGGTGCCCAATTCACGTGGCCTTGTGTCACATCAAAACAAAAAGCATACTAAAGTACTACTAGAAACGCCTCGATAGGTTTAATAAGTTGGACTCTTCTGTCGTTTGGCATAAAGACTTCCAGCCACATCTTTCAATAAGCAATTGATAAAATATATTGGAAAAGTTGAAAATATAATAATATACAAGGACGATGAATAGGTGGGAGCATCCACTGAATAAGAATTGAAACACAAAACGGAGCAAATTTTGAAAAAGATAAGCAAAACTGACGCAAAGGCAAATGCAAAGTAAACTGCCTATCATATCTGGGATATCAAATATCAAAAGATAGATTATTACCTGATAAAAGACTAAGAAAGAAAATTGCAAAAATGAGCTCACTAAGAAACAAAAAGGAATCTTTTTCGAAACAAACAATTTTTTTAGGAAGTATCTACCGAGATACAGTAACTTTATCGAAGCGTTCGCTAAGTTACGCAAAATGAACGTCGAATTTAACTGATCTCACAGACAAATTATTGCCTTTGAAACATTAAAAGAAGACTCTAACGAAAAAAGTGATAAATTTCTTAGATTCAAAGAAAGAAGTAACGCTAAAAAATAGATGCAAACGGAACTAGCTGTAGCAGCAATCTTATCACAAGGAGGTTAACCAGTAATATACTTACCAAGAAAGTTAACGGCAGCAGACACAAACTAATCGAATATTAAAAAGGAAATACTGGCACAGAAAGAGCGTGAAAGTTCTTATTAGGCCGAATTTTTTTAAAGTCGGAGTACAGAATGTTAAAATTCATACTTAATGCCAAAGAAGAATTTCCAAGGGTTACATCGTCTAGAATTTTCAGATGAGCAATAAAACTTATGGCATTCGATATTGATATAATGTACGTAAAAGTGGAGGTGCCCGTGGTGTAATGGTTATCGTCGTAGGAAATGGACACAACGACACGAGTTCAAATCCTCGATGTGACTGATTGCATATCACATAGCACTAATACCCCTGGGAAAGGTATGAATCCAATTATTCTCCCTCCAGCAATGGATAAATAGTAGGGCAGACTAGGTTCTTCAGCCTTGGTGAGGTAACTAGTCTAGGAGAAGGAAAACTCTGAATTCAAACCTGTTAAACTCCGTTTAAAAATTGACCTTGTGTCATATCCTGCCCGAGCGGAAGGGTTGGGTAAATAAGATAATGTACGTAAAAGGGAATATAATTTCACAGGTAGACGCTTTATCCAGAAAATACTTTGGTAATGGAAAGTTAAAAAATCGTTAAAATGCAAAAGACAAAATACGACACTGGGTGGAATCGGATGTTTTGACCCAAAATCAACTCAGAGTAGAAACAAAGTAAGATCCCTTATTAAAAAATAATTCGAAAGTAGAAAAAAAAAAGAATATATTGAGCAATTGGTCAGTGGCAGAGAGACCCTTCAAAGAAATGAGATACAAACTTAACCAGAGAGAAGGATATAATATCTAATTATGTAAAATTAAGTAAAATTATAATGCTTATAATGCTGAGTGTTAAGCAAGGCAGCATTAAGTACCATTTTTTGAGTCTTTGGTATGTCTCGACCTGGAATTGAACCCCGGTCTCCTGAATCATAAGCCAAAATCGCTCCATAAACCCAATGAAAGGAATTAAGGAATGTACATGATGATGTTCATTATGGCTTAACAACAACATAAAGAAGGTTAAAGATACAAACCTGGTGGCCAGGATATTAGCAAGAAGTTAATTATATTAAAATATGTTTAAAATGTGCTCAAATAAAGCATTTTAAATAAATACAGGTCTACATGGTTTATACTCACGTCAAAGATATAGAATTATTCTTAAGACAAGTTGACGCATTTTCCGAAAGGCCTGAGGTAATCAAAACAACGAATACAAAAATAATGACCTTAAATCATGTACTGAAAACAGTATCCTCAAGAAATAGTGTAACCAATGACAATACGCTAACATTTTGCAAGAAAAATCTTTGGTAATGGCTAAATTGTATGAGGTGCCCCAATTGGATTCCACATGCAAGAAGAAAACAATGTCTTTCTACGTTAAGCAGACAAATCAGAGCCCTCATAACCATTTACAATAAAAGAAAATGTTTGGTATAGAAAAGATAAAGAACTAATTCTAGAAAATATAAAATTACAATTACATGAAATTATAAAACAGAAATCTTAAACAAAAATGAGCAGTAGGCTCTTGCCGATCAGTAAAGATCAAGAATCAAACCTAAAGAAGCAGAAGTAGAGAAAAAATTTAAGAAGTAAGAACAAGAGGATACCTGTGATTTCGACATTGAAACAGCAAAAAAATGTGGAAGGGGGAAGAAAGGGATTATGAACCTCTAAAAGAGACTAACGAAGAAAATGGACTTAGACCTAACTTGCTCATAACAAGAGACCAAGAAAGACACAAAAAATCAATACTGGTTCCCGATAATAACGAAAAACACAAGAATCCAAGGAAACGCAACCTCCCATGTTCGGGAAGGTGTACTATCGTATATAAATTAGAACTTATGAATGCAATAGCCCATTATCAACTAGAGTCTAGCTTATAGTATTAGACAGCTAGCATTTACTCTACGAGATATACACATCATAAAACATAGGATTCTACAAGGTCAGTGCCATCCATATTCAACAAAAGACAAGTTATAAAGGTATTGGACAGATGAAAAATATCTTCAATCAGTATGTTAACAACTGTTGGACTATAGCGAAAAAAATTACGATTAATTAATTGTCCAGTTGCCTTATAGTAAATACAATTACAATCAAGATAGTTTCTTAAATCCCCCCCATATATATATATATATATATATATATATATATATATATATATATATACGACAAAACAAAACAGAAGTGTTCGCAGTTGCCTCCATCCTTAATACCGTCGGATATATATATATATATATATATATATAGAGAGAGAGAGTGGGAAGAGAGAGAATTTGCATTACAACCATTAATTAATATCGATCTTTAATAAATTGTTGAGGAAATAGATTTTCTATTTTTTTATTCATTTCATTTGAATTTTTTTTGTTTTGTTTTTATTCATTTATTTATTTAATCTTTCGAGGATTTTCCTCATTTTCTCGAAGCAATCAGCTCTGCTAATGTAGGAAAAAGTAAAATCAAACAAAATAAAATCGAAAAGTTGTACTTTTATTCTAACCTCGATTTCTTTGCCTTCATCACGAGATAAAAATCAGTCAATATCTTTATGAAAGCTTATTTACCTTTAAATTTTGCATCTGCAAAGAGCTTATGTGCATCTTACATTTCGACTGCAGTCCACTGAACGTAACACCAAATATTAATTCACATCTATCTATCTATCTATCTATCTATCTATCTGTTTGTTTGTTTGCTTGTCTGTATATCTAAGGGAGGCTCCCCAGGCGTAGCAGCTTAAGTGCTGAACTGCGACATAATAGTAACCGATATTTCGTTCACTTTAGAAAGGTGTGAACCTCCTGATCCCTAAGGGTAGTTTTATCCTAGGTTCGTTTGGCAAAATGACATTAACGCAATAAAGCTCATTTAAAAATTAAAGCGGGAAAACTATGACCCCAAACATTCATTTAAACATATATATATATATATATATATATATATATATATATATATATAATGCACGTGTGTTGGTTCTTTTCTATACATCTATATATCCATCCCAGTTTGTTGGTATATATATATATATATATATATATATGTCTCTCTGTATATATATATATAGAGAGAGAGACAGAGAGAAAGGTTAAGAGAGACAGAGAGAAAGGTTGAGAGAGATGAACAAGCAAAACCTTTTCAGAGGATAATTTTATTTGAAGAAACATTTGCCAATGTTTATTGTTTCGGTTTTACCACCTTCACCAATTAAGTTAATAAAGGTTAAGAAAGAGATGAGAAAGATTTTGAATTCCCCTTCAGGTCATTGAGTATTGTTTTTTATAAGTGTAATGCAACTAGTGCTCCTAAATTTATGATTTAAAAAGTCCATACTTATCTATCTATCTATCTATCTATCTATCCGTCTAGCTAGCTAGTTAGCTGACATATATATATATATATATATATATATATATATATATATATAAATATATATATATATATATATATATATATATATATATATATATATATATATATATATTCTTTTTTTTTTTCTTTACTAAAATGCGGCAATCGGTCATATTCAGATAATAAATTTATATCCATCCTGTTAAAAATTTACAAAAAAAAATTAACTGAACTTATTGAGATCAAACAAGAAAATATAAACGTATAAAAGTAAACCTTCCCATTCAAGTAGCAATAAATATCAACTTATTTTGGCAAGTAAAGAACATCCTGTTTCGTCATACTTCAAATTTAACAGAAGAAAATTTTATAGCTACAAAAATTCAGTTTGTGTGTAAAAATAAGTTAAAAAGTTAATAAACTGAAACAGAGACAACAGATTTAATTATTATTTCGTCTTTATTTCATCAAAGTCTTCCTCAGAATATGAATAGATGAGCATATATAGATATGAACAGTCGTAGAATGATACATAAAAAACAGAATAGGATAGAAAGTTACATAGAAATAAAGGTTGATACAGGGGCCCGACAATATTTTTCGGACACTTTGAAAAAAGTACTTCAAGGTGGTCACTAGTGCCAAAACTTTTGAGATTGTAAGTACGTAGTTGAGGAGTGAAAATCCACTACTAGTGTAATCATTTTTTTTTTAGTTTGGCTTTGATAATTTTAGTTTTTTGTGATTTTTGCGAAAACTTACGCGACACTATTTTTCGGACATGACAAAAAATCCTATTTTATTAAGAGCTATGTTCATGTATATGTAGTTGTATGCAAATTTTCTGCTTGTACACTGTTTTGGGGCACTGGCGCCCCTACTACTATGTTAACATAGGACAATCTAACAGCATAAATACTCCGGACATTTCTTGGCAAAACAATTAAGTTTAATGAGGTAAATGCATTCAAAAGAAGTCGTTTCTTTGGCATAGAAGAAGCGGGAAGATGGCCTCAGCATCAGAAGGATCGCCATGGATTTGAAGCTGTCGAAATCAACGGTCGAATACATGCTGAAGACAAACTCCGAGCGGAAAAAGAAGAGAGGTCGGAAAAGATCAATTGGCAAGTGGACTGAAAGGAGAATGAAGAGGACTGTGACACGGCTTTTGACATCTGGAGAAAAAGTTACAGCAAGAAAAGTGAAGGAGAAATGTGAATTGGATGTAAACGTCCGAACAGTACAAAGAATGCTGCATAGGATTGGTTTGAAGTATGCAAAGGCTAAGAAAAAAATTACACTAACAAAGAAACACAAAGGAGTGTGCCAAAAGGTGGTTAACAAAGCATGTTGACTTTAAGAAGGTTATATTTACTGATGAGAAGCGTTTCAAGTGTGATGGGCCCGATGGATGGTGTACTTGGTCGAGAAGGGGTGAGCCTGTTATACTGAACAAACGACAGATGGGATGAGGAGGAGTTATGGTTTGGGGTATGATCTTTGCTAATGGAAATATATGGTTGGAGTGGCAGAAAGGACGACAGAACAGCGAAAGCTACAAACAGTTGCTGGACGAGAAAGCCCTACCAAGGGTAAGAAGAGAGATGGGGAATGATTTCGTTCTACAGCAAGACAATTGCAGCATCCATATGTCAAAACTCATGAAAGAATGGATGGCTAAAGTGAATATGACTACTTTGGAATGGCCTGCAAGAAGCCCAGATCTAAATTTAATAGAAAATGTTAGGGAAATGCTTGCGCAACTTGTCTATGATGGACTTGGAATAACGAAAGATCCTCAACTATGGGAACGAATACTAGGAGCCAAAAAACAACTAATAGAAACACGTAGAGATGTTATTGTTCGTATGTTTGATCGTTATGAAGAGAGATTGATAAAAGTTATTGAGAAAGAAGGTGATATTACAGACTATTAACAGTTTTTCAACGATGTCCGAAAAATAATGTCGCGTGTGTTTCGTAAAAAATGATGAAAATTAAATATTTTTCCTTAACTAATCGATTTTCTTCCATTTTTATTACAGGTATTGTCTTTATATTTTTATGCTATTCTATTGAAGGAATTTCGCCACTCTATGGTACTCGGAAAGACGAATACTAAAGTGTCCGAAAAATATTGTCGGGCCCCTGTAGTTAATTAATAACAGACATAGATAGATGGATATCAATAAATAAGAAATATATATAGACAAGAAATATATATATGTGTGTGTGTGTGAGTGTGAATGTGTGCGGTTAGATCATTGATAGGTTCGTTGGTGTTTTATTGCATATCAAAACTTGTGGATTATTTTATGCTAAATTTTGTTTATATATATATATATATATATATATATATATATATATATATATATATATATGATTTGTCCGTGAATAGTTTGTCGGTAACTTTATTTTTAAACGGCTTGTTAGAGATCATTCGATTCCACACAGATTAATATCCACGAGAGTCACTTTCTGACAATAATAATTCTATTCAATATTAATTTTTTGTATGCACATGGTTAAATTGTTTCAGGTATTTCTTTCTAACATTAGCAATTCTATTCATCAAATATTCCTCTGTAATAAAAAAAAATGCATTTGAACACAGGTGCACGTTTTGGAATAACAATAATAATCCTATGTATGGATTTATTAACCACTGTACACAGGCAGAATGTGACACAAGGTCAATTTTTGAACGGAATTTAATAATTTTGATTTTACAGTTTTCCTTCTCCTAGACTGGTTAACATACCAAGGTTAAGAAGTACATTACGCCAAACTATATGCCCCAAGCTGGAGGGAGAATAGTTAAGTTCATACCTTTCTAAAAGGTATTATTGCTAAATGAAATGTAATCAGACTCCTCCAGGATTTGAACCTCTGTTGCTCTATCCATTTTACATGACCGTAACCATTACATTATATATTTGTAGCATAACCTGTTTGGGTATATGTTATACGTTACATATCTAATTCTTATCTGATTGTCTTGTCGGCAGCAACCAGCTCCTTTCTCGCGCTTTTCTCATGCTTTTGTTAGCTTACCTTGTTCTTGTTCTTGTTAATCGCTCTGTCTATCCATTGTTGCATCCTAACCTTCTTAGTTCATCGTTGCTGGCATAATGAACAACGAGGACACAATTTTCTAATGTCCACTCAACTTTATTACCGACTACACATCTCCATTTTCCACAGCTATCTTGCGAGGAATTTGTAAAGTAACGATGAGACTATCAACTGCTTCCGTCTAGCGCTTCTTATGAACTAACTAAACGTTAAATCTATTTTTCCAGGGTCATCTGATCACATGACTTCTTAATCCAGTCACAGCCATGGATTCTAACGAACTCTAAGTTGTCCCCCAACACACAAACTAAGTGTCTCCTTGGTATCATTTCACTCCGTTAAAAGGTTAAAGCTTATCTAATCTAACCTACACTTCGTATCAATAGCAGATAACGTCTATAATGTAGCCTATTATGTAACTTATTACCGATCAAATAAAATAAAGTCACATAGTTTCTAAAGTTTTCTTGTCGGTTGAAAGCTTACTAATAAAGGAAGTGCAAGGATCTGTAAACAGTTCATAAATATCTGAGAATATTTTTAGACTGAGCAGGTGAAAATTAGATCCAAGTGGAAAGTGTCACGCGAAAGGTTTACTTTTATCCCAGAACGGGTTTTTTTTTTCGCACGTGTGAAGACGGGGCAGGTTTGCACTTGATCCTTTCTAGAATAAGTCCTCGTTCAGAGTTTTTCTCTCAGGCATATAAGAACTGGCATATTATGTGAGGGATCAATCTAGGGCTAGACTGACCGCCGCTGGCAAGGGGTTCCAAATTTCACACTATCCACACACCCACCAGGTCGCTTTCCTTCCTCCCCTAGACAATGGAAGATATGGACCTCTAGGTTGAGACGTAACAATATTATATTGTAGTAGTCGGCAACTCCGGTTTCCCGTGTGATATTTTAAAGGAATTTATAGGACAATTTTTAAGCAAGATAACATAAGGCGAATAGAAGCTGAAAAAGAAACCTGAAGTAACAAACTCGAGCATAACTGCAAAGAACAACTTCGACCACGTGGTAACATTAAAATACATGAATCTTTTACTACAATTATATACACCTTCAAAGTGTCAAAATATATAATAAATGAACAGTCCATGAACATAAATGTCTTTCTTCTTTTCTGTTCTTTCGTTTTTCTTCAGATTGAGAGAGAGAGAGAGAGAGAGTGGTATATAAAATTTGGGTATAAGGAGAAATAGTCCCAAAGTTACTTATCTTATTTTTTGACGGGGTTCCACTGGAGAATCTTTCTTCTTTTACGGGCTAATAGACTTTAGGCTATTTTTAACACTGGCTTGAAGAAAATGGCTTCTTCGTGTCTCGCAGATATTTTTTCGTCTTCTTCACCCGGAGTACTTGGCTTTTGGTTCTGTCTCCTACGAACCTTGTCCAACGACTAACTTTTCTCTTTTCTATTTCCGCTGACGGGAGGGAGTCCCCACTTCCGTTTTAGGGTCCCAGCCAATCGTTTGACTTCTACCTTAACCCCCCTGGTCAGGCGATTTTGTTAGGGCTACTAGATGTCACCCAAGTCAGGTTACTGAGTACAGACAGGTTGCTCCAATTTACCATCATGCCCAAACGGTCATTCTCTGAGGGCTTGCCACTGTTAATTCAAACGAGAGGATAGCCGTCATCCCACTTCCATCGTCTCAGTGGGATATCACGTGACAAAAGCATATCTAATTAACAAAAATGTTAACTCATTATAAAGATTTAATTTAATTTGGTTTTATGGTATATTGTAAGAAAACGCCTTGACCTGCGAAGAACTCACCGGATGTTGTTGACATTCGTCCGGCAGGACATAAAATCAAAAAGGTGATGACCGGTAAACAAGCAATGCGTGGGTGTAATCTCTGAATAATGGAGAACAAATATTGCGTGGGTGTAAACCATGTCCAATGAAAAGCAAGCATTGCTTCTGGGTCACCTGTGAGTTTTAAAACAATATAAGGCCAAAAATTTTGGTTGAAGTCTGTTCCTGCTCGCTATTCCAACTCCCGACATACATAAAAATAATATTTTATATATACGTGTTCTTCGTTGTTTGTCAAGACCCAGTGGGATAATACCACAATACTAACCTTGTAGGTTATCTAATGCCAAATCCTCTTTATATATATATATATATATATATATATATACATGATATTTTGTGGTGGGTGGGTTTATAGCTTATCAACCTTTATTGATTATTCAATGCTAAACGCTCTTTATATATATATATATATATATATATATATATATATAAATTGTTGGGTTAGGTTGGGTTTGGTTTTATAGCATATCAACCACTGTTGGTTATTCAATGTCGAATCTTCTTTATACATATATATTGAATATATAAGATTTGGTTTTGTTGGGTTTTATGCCATATCAACGATCGTAGGTTATCTAAATCCAAATTCACTTTATACATTTGAATCAAATATATATGATTTGTAAACATATTTTTTAAAACATTTTTAAACAAGTGGGAGCTCCTTCTTTTACCCACAGAAAAATTGTTTCAAGTATTTCTATATTTGCACACTTTAAATAGTCAAAAATTCTATTTCTATCAATTTGATTTAACATAAGCCATTTTTTTACACACAGTTTAAATGCCAAACAGTTCTATTTTGGGCCCTATCAGGTACTACCACTGTAGGTCAGAGAGAACATTGGAGAATTTGCTATGAAGGGGAACATTCCGCAGAGTTCAAAGACTGGATTTTCTAAGCAATTGTTGTGAGGTAGGAGTCTTATCCCTCTGCAGAGTTTAAGTCGGCGTACTCTACAGCCCAAACCGATTGGGCTCATAATAATGAGGATTTAAACGGTAACAGTGAATAAGACGATTTAATCCTTTATATTGAGATTTGCTTTTGATAATGAGATAATATTTGGCGCGTCAATAATACTGAAGATAGAATCAAATATAATTGGTACATATGCATATACTTGCGATAAAGTTCTCTTATAAATCTCCTGAGTATATATAAGAGATGGAATCAAAAAGGCGTACGTATTCTATCACTAATTGGTATTAATTTTAAAATCTAAAATTCAAATGAAGACCTGTGTTTGGCTGGGCACCTAATAATATTAAATGATGATGTCTCGACATCTGAACAGCGATCGAAATTCTTTCTCTTTCTGTCTCCCATTCTCTTTCTGTCACTCTCTCTCACTCTCACTCTCACTCTCTCTCTCTCTCTCTCTATATATATATATATATATATATATATATATATGTATGTATATATATATTTACCAGCCCCTCCACTTGGGCAGGATGTGACACAAGGTCAATTTTTAAGCAAAGGTTAACTGGTTTGAATTCATAGTTTTCCTTCTCCTCGACTGGTTGCTTAATCTATGCTAAAGAAACCAGTCTGCCCTACTATTTACCAATATCTGGAGGGGGAAAATAATTGGATTCATGCATTTCCCAAATGGATTAATGCTTTGTAAAAATGAAAGAATAAATGAATTTGCGGAAACAGAATTTTCAACTATAAACAACGTAAATTGGTATTAATGACCTCTTAAGAAAATTAGATTATATTATAGAATATTATATTGTATATTAATACAATTTAATCAAGAACTAAGAAAATTGTCCAACGTAAATTTTTATATTATTCATTATAATTCGTCACATTAATAATATAAAAATGAAAATTATACTAGTTACTGTTTAGACTGTTATCTAAAATTTAAACAAATCCAACATAATATCATATATCCTCAAAGTTACGATTATATCTTACAAATTATCATATTATTCATATTATTACTAAACCTCAAATCCTTACTATTATAAATAATAATTATTCATCTTCAAATACTATAAAGTACAACAAATTACTATTCATAATATAATATAACCATTAAAACAAATCTTATATTATTCTTGTAAATAAATCATATAGAGTCATATAGATGATAGCATATTAAGAATTATCATCACAATTAATATTAAGATTACAATTATCAATAAATCCAAATATATATTTGAACAAATGTTCAGTTCTGCAAATGATTGTTTCTCTATCTTGTACAATGCTACGTGCAAGAAATATCTGGCTATTTTAGAGACCATTGTTACAATCTTGTCCAGGCTGAGAGGACAACGTGATAATCTTTGATCGATTTAGGATCTTGGAAGGAATCTTGAGAATAGAGGATTTTTTTCTCCACCTCCTCTTTTCCATTTTTTTTTTCTTTTTTGTGTGAATATTCTCCAATGTTAATGAATTTTACTTTTAATCGTTTCCAGTGTGACTATTGAAAACGCACTGAACTATAGGGTCCCTTTTGCTTAATTTTAGTATTTCAAACCAATTCAGTAAAATGATACCACTAATCTATCTATCTATCTATCAATCTATAAGAGCTACAAATAAGAAAAGTTTTTGCAAGAAAAGTCTTCTGTGTGTTATAATGTCAGAGCAGGTATGTAACCCATAAATAGTAAAATTATGGACTCTAAAATTCCGTTAGCTAAAGTTTCACGTGTTTAAAAAAAACCTTCAGACGGAAATATGTGTGTGTGTGTGTGTGTGTGTGTGTGTGTGTGTGTGTGTGTGTGTGTGTGCACGCGCATACGCTTATTCAAGAAATTGCTGAATTTCACACTAATCTAAGTGGACTGACATGCACAGTAAACGTTACCTTCTTACACTCGTATTAAGACGTTCCATCAAGATCTTTTGAAATTATTAGTTTCACAGCAGCCACTCCTTCCCGTACACATGAAAACCTTTTCACACGATCCTAACTGAGCGCTTCATTCACCGAGTGACACACAGGAACGATAGATACAAGTTATTACAAGTTATTCATATATAAACTATATTAATTTGATTATCAAATAATATTCTTATTGGTCTTTTAGATAAAGTTTTCTACATTTTTCCTTATTTATTTATCTATTTGTCTATTTATTTCTTTATTCACTTATTCATTATAGTCATTTACATGGAATTATTTTGAGCTTTCAATTCTTTTGATACACGATTTCTAAAACAATTTTCTTTAAAGAACACTGCATCAAAAAATAAATTAATAAACATAATAAAAACAAAACAAAACAAAAAAAAAACTATCGAATAAAATCCCATCTGATGAATATTCATGAAGTTAATGGTTATTTTATTTTATTATTAATAAAAGAAATATGCATAAAATTGATTTCTTTTGACTGTAAGGGATGATTTTTTTTTAATTTCAAGATATAATTAGAACATCGATATTTCTGTTTTCTCCTGATGTCTGAAGGCAGACTACAAGCGAGATATTCATTGTTTTCGCACATGAGGTGCTCACAATAACAGTTTTATTTCAATAATCTGAATGGATTCGTGCCAGAGTGAAGATCACGTGACAAGTGGTTTCATTATATTTTGTCAATAAGTGAGAATTTTCCGACATGTCCGTGGTCATTTCTCTCTCTACACACATAGCTCTTTCTTTCACTCCCTTCGATCTCTCTCTCCTTCTCTCTCTTTCTCTCTCTCTCTCTCCCTCTCTCTCGATGTATATATATACGTATATATATATATATATATATAATTAAGAAAAATGTTACACGGCTTTCCATAGCTCAACAGTTGCCAAGAGTTTTATGTTTTTTTTGGGGTTTTTTTAGTTTTTTCTTTTTGTTTTTTTCTTAAGAAATCATAATCTCCACACTTTTTTTAAAAAACAATATCCATTTTGAAAATATTTCTTCGTAAAAAACCCAGTCTCGGTTTTTTTTTTTTTTTTTTTTTTTTTTGTTGTTGTTTCCTGTATTTTTTTCTTTTATTTTTGTTGCTTTTTTTCTTGAAAAAATGTATGAAAACAATAGCACCAGATGATTTAAGGAAAGTGAGGTAATAATTATTTAAGTTTTTAGACTGCTTCGCTTGCTAAATCCAAGCATATTATATTATCCAAAATTCGAAAATGTTCGTATTTTCATTTTCACATATTTTTTCTCAACTATTGCAGAGGATTTGCATATACACCGAACTAATTTCAGAATTAATGTCTTTTAAAATATAAAACTAGGAAGTCTGATCAAAATGTATCGAGTCTGAAACTTAATTTTATTTTTATATTTCAATAGATATAAGCTACTTAAAAAAAGTGATAACATCTTTTCATCTCGACATTGTCAATACGAGTCAGTGCTTATTATCGATGATTTTGATTAGCTGTTTTTGCTGAAACGCAGGATTATAAAACAGGATTATTTCGCTGAAATGCAGCATTTTGAAACAGGATTATTTTGCTGAAACACAAAATTAAGTATAACACACCTTCTATAATCACAAAACCTAACCTCTTATGATTTCTTTTTTTTTTTTTTAGAAAAAATCGATATCAAAGGGAGATTTTGTAGTGACAGCAGGACATAGTAAGAAATAGAGAGTATCAGATAAAGTTTAAGAAAGGAAAAACTTACCGGAATAATTGTGCTAAACGCAAGGAGTTCTATTTTTAAGAAAAATAGCAACTCATTCTATTTTGGTGAATAAAACTTCAAAATGGGAGACACTGTGGCGTGGTGGCTAACGTACTGGACTCCGACATCGCAATAAGCGAATTCGAACTACAGTAGCGCTATTACGCTCACATTCAGACTAACACCATTGAGAGAGTATGACAATCTTTATCCTCCCAGTTATGAGTTAAATAGTATGACTATTGTTATTCTATAAGTACGAAGATCAATAAATAAGTTTCCAGACTTTTTTTTAGTAAGGGCCCTTTTATTGATAGTACACACATGAAACACTAGTCCCCTTCGAGGTAATCTCCCCCGGTTGGAAAGCACTTGTTGTACAGTTCCAACAACTTCTGTAAGGCCCCATGGAAGTCCTCTTGTATGAGCGTGTCAATGACCTTCGTCACAGCCTCTTTCATCTCCTCAATTCTCTCATAACGACAGCCTCTGAGCTTAGGAAATTACCAAAAGTTACAGGGAGCAACGTCTGGACTATAGGGAGGCTGAGGATTTGTCTTGATACCCATCTTGGTGAAGTTGTCTGTGAAAAGGATGGAGTTGTGGACTGGTGCATTGTCCAGGTGGAAATGCCAACGACCGATTTGAAGAGTGCTGGCCTCTTCCGACAGAATCTCTCCATGAACTCCCTTAAAACCTCAACATAGTAGACGTAACCCTAACCGAACCCTTTGGTCAATCAACTCTGGTGTACAGACTTCCTTACTCCTCCCACACCTCTCATCATCCCTCACAGACTCCCTGCTTTCCTTGAATCTCTTATGCGACTCAAAAACTGATGCTCGATTCATGCAAGATGGTCCAAAAGCAGTCTGAAGCACTCCATACGTTTCTGTGGCATTTTCTTTCCAAGTTTAAAACAGAATTTTATTGCATATCATTCTTCTAAAGTGTCCTCACGTCCAGATTTCATTTTTGAAATTCACCAGCTGTGACAATCAGGCTTTAGTAGGGTGTATACCAATTCCTACTACAGCTGTTGATTTGAACCTGAAATTATAAAAATTGATCAGTCATCTCATAGGATGTATAGCAATAACACACTGAATTTTCAAGAGTCTACGACAATTTTAACTACCTGTACAAAAGAAAGTATGGAAACATATCGTATGCACCTCATATATATATATATATATATATATATATATATATATATATATATATATATATATATATATAACAAAAAAAAACAGCCAAATAGCTGCATTTTCAATATTTCATGAGATCTTTATCTTAGTTTTGCTTCTTTTTTTTTAAGTTGAAGGATTTTTATTACATATTTCATGTTGTACTCCATTCTATCATTCATTATTTTATTTGTCCAGTCGGCTGGGGCCGCAGAATACATCGACTGCTTCTCTGCAGAGGGATAAGACCCTCCCCAAAGAAGTGTCCTGGATATGACACAAAAATATCTGATGGTGAAGTTCCAGTAATGCTGGAGTTTTAGGGAATAAAAAATACCCCTTCATTACCATTGCTCCCAGGTCCACTCTGGCCCGGAATTATCGCACCTGATAGGGACCTATCTATGAGTTAAATAGAACAGCATACTTATGCTAAACTGAATTGTTTGAATTAGAACTGTTTGACTAAACTGAACAGCTTGAAACAGAAATGTTTTTGACAATTAAACTGTACTTACATTTAAATTGCATGCTTATGCTAAGCAGAATTGTTTGAAATGGAACTGCTTTTGACTCTGAAACTCTATTTACACTACACTGACTTGTTCAATAGAGAACTGTGTTGACCTTAATTGTGTATAAAATAAGTCTGTACTTATACTAAACTGAATTAGCTGAATTAGAACCGTTTGAATAAACTGAATAACTTGAAATAGAAATATTTTTGACTATTAAACTGTGTACTCATGCTAAACTGAATTGATTAAAATAGAACTGTTTACATTAAAATGGATTTGGCGTTAAATAACCTACAAAGGTTGATATGCCATAAAAACCAACCAACCAACCAACCTACCATTCATTATTTTGTACTCAATTTTCATTATTTCTGTCTTTACGGATCTTTTTCATTTTATACGTTTATGTTTTCATTTGTTAGTCATTTGTTTGTTTGTTTGTTTGTTTTTATCAGAAAACTTTTTGAAGAAAAAGTATAAAAATGAGGTGAAATGAGTTCTAAAAATGTAATTATCGTAAAAATCTTTTAATGCTGAAAATTCAGAGAAAAAGCCAACTGTTATTAGCCAGCAAAAAAAAAAAAAAAAAAAAGATTTTGTGACGCTAACGAAGGTGGAATCTTGGACGCTTCTGTGCTTGAAGTAACTAACACAACATTCGTAAAAAGCCAGATATCTCCTGCTTGATATTGGATTTGATTTATTTGTTTTAATGGCATATTAATCTTCATGGGTTACTTAATGCGAAAGTCATGTTTATAGAAGGACAGCTGGAAGAAAAAGAGGTTTCATATCTTTCATAAATGTATAAGTCAGAAAATGAACTCGTTTACTTCGAGATCGTAATCCAGCAATTTTGCCATTACTCTACAGTGATTATCCCTGGTTCCGTTTTAGGATACAGATACAAACTATATTACAAGCTACTTCATTGTGAAATTGATAAAAAAAAAACAATAAGATGAATGGAGTAAAATGATTATGAAAAAGTCTTTATCCATTTATATTTGTTTTCTAAACCTATATTTTAAATGAGACCCTTTACAGTAAAAGCATTTGCTCTGTCACCCCAAACCAATGATCTCAACGACAGGCAACTGTGACTGTGAGCGATTGAGAGACATCAAAATTTCAATCGCTTGAACTTCCACTTTGGGAAGAAGATTCGATATTTGGGCAGATTTTAAAAGCCACATTTGGTTACCAGTACTGCAACAAGTTACTATCTATATTTCGCGGCAATGCAAAACCGCCTCCTACATCAAGAGGGAACAAAATATATATTGACGAACGATTTCCCTTCATCGATGAAGAAAATCACCCAAGTATCCCTTATTCTAGTTTGTAATAATCATTTGTTCACACACCGTTATATCGTTTCTCGTATTCTTATCCAATAGTAATAATTTTAAAACCGATCTACCGGATCATTGGCCGAACGTTTGTAGTGTTCGCCAATAGTTCGGAAGACCTGGGTTCAACCCTTGGTCAAGTCATACCAAAAACTCAAAAAATAGTACTTGATGCCTCTTGCTTAACACATAGTATTATAAGGTATCAATATGTGGAGCAATCCAGGAGAGGAGTACCGCCCTCCCCCACACCTTGATGTAGTAGCTATTGAAAAGGGAGCCTTCGGGTCACACTTGACATCGGTCGGCAAACTTACTTGACAATAGAAGAGATCCGAACAACTCTGAGACAGAAGTGATCTGAAAGTAATGGCAGTGAACCATATTTACCAACCCCTCCGCTCGGGTAGGATATGACACAAGGTCTGTTTTTTAGCGGAGTTTAACAGGCTTGAATTAAGAGTTTTCCTTCTCCAAGACTAGTTGCCTCACCAAGGCTGAAGAACCTAGTCTGCCCAACTATTTACCCATAGCTGGAGGGAGAATAATTGGATTCATACCTTTCCCAAGGGTATTAGTGCTATGTGAAATGCAATCAGTCTCGTCCAGGATCTAAACTCGTGTCGCCGAGTTCATTTCCTACGATGATAACCATGACACCACGGGAACCTCCAATAATAAGTAATGGCAGTGAACGAGCACTCCATAATCAATAGAGCCCCAGAAGTGGAGCCTCACCACCGGGTATAATTCATTATGTCATGTAAATAATTATGCATTACAATACTGATTTCAACTTTGCATCATTAATTACTTTAATTAATCAATTTATTTAACGCTGATAAAAAAAAACTTAATTCTTTTTTTTGTCTTTCCTTCATCCTTCATCCATTTATTCATTCATTCGTTTTGTTCAATTTTCATGATTTCCATTTTTTTCTTGATCAGAATTTTTTTCATGGCTTTATCTGGCAACAAAAATGCCTGCTCTTCAACGATTCTTCTCAGCCGATTTATATGCTGAGGGTCTGCCTTTTGCTTTCAAAATCTTCATTCGAAGTCTTGACTTGGACTCCAAGGTCAAACATCAAAGACAATTTCGTAGCAACCTCAGGTTCAAAGCTCTTTCTCTCACCGACGATGCAAAAGAATTCATATATAAAATTATCTCTAGTTGTTTCCTCGAACGGTTACACTGGAATTAAACCCAAAAATATTTGCCTTGTCGGTGTGAATGAAAATGGATTAGAATACACAGAGTGTATCAACTGCGGATGGGGAAAATTCCACCCAAAAAGGTTGTCCTGGTTGGGATACAACGGTATATGATGGAGAGGCTCCAGTTTTAGAAATCTGGTTTGTGTAACTGTTGTATCGTGGTAAGGAAACGATATACAGTGAAACAGAGTTAATTATTTACTAACTCAACTGGTACAGTCCTACTAGTATTATAAGGCTCTTGCTGTAGGTGTTACGTCCGAAAGTTGTCTTCTACTGACTGACGTCTTTCAGAGCTCTTCTGCCTCTGCTTCAGCTTCTGTCTCTGTCTCAAGAGACACGGTGTCTTTTATACTTTCACAATACCGGAAGTAACGAGGTCCGAGCCACTATACAACTGTAATGTAGCTCTTCATTGCCATTCTTCTCAGGTTCATTCAGATTCGGCGTGATACTCTTAGGGTCCTATATATGGGTCATGTAAATTTTTTTAAAAATCATTTTTATTTGTTAGGAGTGAATGCAAAAAAAACCCTTAAAAGCAAATAAATTCAAAAAACAACGACAAACCAAATCTATAAATATAGATGCATAATAAACACGATTCCCTTATTTCTAAGCATAAATTAACACTTTAAGGGTTGGCATGCCATTGAATTAGATAACTAATGTTACTAGAAAGTTTGCATGCTATTACAATATATTTATTTAAGGAAATGTGATTTGGAAAGTTAAAAAAGCTGACACTCTGATGACTTATTCCTCATCTTATATTTATTTGTTTGCTGGTTTGTTGTGGTTTTTGAGAAACCTTTACCTGTAATAACCTATATGAATTTGATATTAAGTACAGTTTTTTTGAAGTGACGTAAATTAACGATAAAAATTAACTACCATCATTATCATCATCATCAAGTTGTGTCGATTGCTTAGAATAACTGGATTCCATCACCCTCCATCCGTCGTGATCGTTCGTCGCTCCTATCAGATCCTCTTGAATGTATTCGGTGTCTCTACAGAGCTGTTGTAAGTAATCTTTTGCCGGTGTATCCCTGTAGAGAAATTCATTGGAGAAAGACGCTTATTAGTCTGTCCTTATCTTCCAACTGTGTCCAGCATGTCCTGTTCATCTTTCTGGAATGGTTTGTGATATGTGAAGCAAGTAACCGTACCGCACCTGTTTAGTGAGGTGCTGCTTCCTGGATTTTTTTCAAAACGTAGCATTCTTGTCTAGCTCTCTTCAAGCCTTTTTTTCAAGAGTTTCGAGACTGTTAAAGTGGAGCAGTCATACAATATTACGTACAGGGCTACAACTTCAAAGATTTCCTGGGGGTGTCTCCGTGGTGTAATGGTTAAAGCCCTGGACAACGGAATCGTATTAAGAGAGTTCAAACTCCTGTTGCTTTATTATTTTCACTTTCGGACAAATACCCTTGGGATAGGTATAAAATCCGAATCCTCCCAGCAATGTAAATAGTACTACTCCTGTTCCTCTAGAAGGATGACGTTCGCATTAAACATCCCACGAAGGTTGTTATGCCATTTAATAAAGAAACCAAACCAAAGAATTCCTGTTTTATTTTATTAAAAAGATCAGATTCCAAATAATTGACACGTTGTCAATAATAGTCCACACCTTTTCTATGTGTATATTTACATCTCGTTCAGTAGAGGAGATATTGCAACCGAGTTATGTGAACTAGATATCTAATTTCAGAAGCGAGTCGCTTAATGTGGATATAGCGTCCCCTTTTTTAAAACACATGTGGGCGTTGTTATTTGTCAAATTTAGATAAACTTCATGCACCCTATTTCTAAATGAACATTCATTTATTTTTATCTGTTCATGATTCTCTTTATGTGTCAAAGTTTGATCGAGCAAATGAAATTATCAAAATTTATATTCGTTTTTAATAGAACAAGCTCTTTCAAATTCATTTTAAAACCAATTTACTAATTCTCATAATTCATATTCTTTGATATGGCTATCGAATTCGACGGGGAATATTCTGTAATCTCTCTCTCTCTCTCTCTCTCTCTCTATCTCTCTATCTATCTGTCTATATATATATATATGTGTGTGTGTGTGTGTGTGTGTGTGTGTGTGTGTGTGTGTGTGTGTGTGTGTGTGTGAGTGTGTGTATGTGTGTGTGTGTGTGAGAGAGAGAGAGAGAGAGAGTTTGGTCGAAATTTACAAATCCTCCCAGAGAAATTTAAGCCGAAATCGGAACGAATATTTCTAGTTTTATAAGAACTGCGGGTGTGTTGCCTCAACAAAAACGTTTCAAATATAGCTTACTCTCCCTCTCTCTCTCTCTCTCTCTCTATATATATATATATATATACAGGTATTATTCGGTCCAGTTAAACCGGAGTTAGAGGAGCAATATTTATTTATTTATAATCCTAATGTGACCGGTTTTTGTTTTTCCTTAAAGAAATATATATATATATATATATATATATATATATATATATATATTTACCAACCCCTCCGCATGGGCAAGATATGACACAAGGTCAATTTTTAAGCGGAGTTTAAGTGGTTTGAATTCAGAGTTTTCCTTCTCCTAGACTAGTTGCCTCCCCAAGGCTGAAGAACCTAGTCTGTCCTACTATTTATCCATAGCTGGAGGGAGAATAATTGGATTCATACCTTTCCCAAGGGTATTAGTGCTATGTGAAATGCAATCAGTCTTGTCCAGTGTTTGAACTCGTGTCGTCGTGTCCATTTCCTACGACGATAACCATTACACCACCCGCACTACTATATATATATATATATAGCTTCCGGAGAAATAGATCCAAAACCTCGCAACTACTGACCATTCGTAGAATCCTTGAAGGCGTTCGGGCAAAAAACTTTCTCGCGACATTACAAGACCTTCAATTCCATACACAGAGGGAAGATGGAGCAAATCCTACTAGCATACAGCCTACCAAAAGAAACCGTAGCAGCGATAATGATTCTCTACAGAAACACCAAAGTGAAAGTACGTTCATCAGATGGAGACACGGAATACTTCGACATTGTTGCAGGAGTACTACAAGGAGACACGCTAGCCCCGTACCTCTTTATCATCTGTCTAGACTACGTGCTTAGAACTTCGATCGACAAAATCAGAGAAAATGGCCTCGAGCTGACTAAGAGAAAAAGCAAAAGATACCCCGCAAAAACAATCACGGACGCCGACTACGCTGATAACTTGGCGTTACTGGCGAATACACCTAATTAAGCAGAGACACTACTGCATTGTCTGGAACGAGCCACAGCTGGCATTGGCCTCCATGCCAATGCACACAAAACTGAATATATGTGTTACGACCAAACGGGCAACATTGCCACACTAGACAGAGCCTCTCTGAAACTTGTAGACAAATTCCCCTACCTAGGAAGTAGCGTCTCATAAACCGAAAAAGACATCGACACACGACTGACGAAGGCATGGACGGCCATCGATAGGCTCTCGATCATATAGAAATCAGACCTAACCGATAAAATGAAACGCAGTTTCTTCCAGGAAGCTGTTGTGTCGATACTGCTATATGGATGCACTACATGGACGCTAACTAAACGGCCGGAGAAGAAACTAGACGGAAATTACACAAGAATGTTGAGAGCAGTATTGAACTAGTCCTGGCGACAACACACCACGAGACACCAACTATACGGACACTTGCCCCCCATCTCGAAAACTATACAAGTAAGACGAACCAGACACGCAGGACAGTGCTGGAGAAGCAAGGACGAGCTCATAAGTGATGTACTCCTATGGACCCCACATATGGCCGTGCAAAAGCAGGACGACCAGCTCGAACTTACATACAGTAACTATGTGAGGACACAGGATGTAACTGCCGGAGGCGATGAATGATAGGGAGAAGTGGCAAGAGAGGATCAGGGATATCCGTGCTGGCGGCATGACATGATTTTGATGATGATGATATATATATATATATATATATATGTATATATATATATATATATATATATATATATAAGTAAATGATGGAAAGGAATCCGACAATTTACAAGAGAAATTGATAACAAGATAATCCAAGTAGAAGGAGAGATTTATTGAAAATCAAAGTCGACACTCTAGCATTTTGGTTCTAATGAACCATCATCAGGACTATGAGGGATGATATTAGTGTTGTTAAACCAAAGATGGATGTTTAAAAGTACAAAATACAAAAACCTAGGGAAATATGTATAACAATAAAAAGTTGGTCGTTTAATTAATTAAGAAACATACTCTGTAGAAAAACTCAAGATATGAGTCATGCCTACATTACTTAAAAATTTTCAGAAATGAAAAACATTTCCCAAATCTTTTTGAGATAGAACTGGGCCCTTTAATTAGTAACAACGATAAAGATTTTAATTAAATGTTTAACTAAATGCGTCTCGTTTTCTGGAATATCGACGCTTAGATAACTGCCACCGTATAACGTAAGCCATATGACGGCGATAATTTAAAAAGCAAAGAACACAGACATTGTAGACATTATTGTTTTTATTATGGAGATATAACCATAGATATACATAACGTATCAAGCATCAAAAATTACCATTAGTTTTTACGCAGTCCCGGCCAAGAAAAGTATTGATTACCTGAAAAGACTGACTTCGATCACTTTATCGTCTACGCTTCGTTTCGCAAAGGGACAGTGAACCATCATATTTTATTCAAATCTTTTTTTTTTCAAAGAATTCTTTATCTTAACTGCGAAGAACTGTCAGTTATGAAAATTATAAACGAACGCAGAGTTACCTGATGTCAAGATTATTTCTTTGATTCAAAAAGATGAAAATGGGTTTTGCCATTTTACTCTTTTTAACAATATATATATTGCCGGGGCTTTGAAAAGAGTTAGTGTAACCCCTGTAGAAGTGCAAAACTCCCACAAAAAGGAGCCTCGAATATGACACTAAACTGCGTCAGGTGACGAGGATCCAGTTCTGGGGAGAATAGAGTTTTTTTTATATTATTCCTAGATCCACTAAGACCGAGAGTAATGTTACCTCACTGAATCCATGTATGAGTCAAACACACACACATATATATATATATATATACATATATCTTTACGTGTTTGTGTATGCATGTATATACATATATAATAAAGATACTTGTATAATAATCGACAAATACCATTCTCAAAATAGTCCGTAGAGAATCTCTTTGGTTTGGTTTCTTTGTGTTATGACATATCAAACTTCGAGGGATATTTAATACCAAAACCATTCCTCTAGAAGGAAAGTTGCACCATACCTACATCGTCGCGAGTTTTCTAAGGTAGCATTATTTAACCAACAGCTAAGTGATTTCTTACCTTTCCCAAGGGTATTTGTCCAAAAGTGAACACAATAACTCGACTGGAGTTTGAACCCGCTTACTACAATATCAGAATCCAGCACATAAATCTCTATGCCACGTCGGGGTGGCGGTTACTATGCCACCAAATCTTTTAGGTATACACTGATTATTTACTGATGCTATTGAAACATGATAAAGAGATACGGCAATTACAATCCTCCATAAAATCCGATGAGAGTTTCTTAATATTATCAATGCAAATTTTAAAAAAATCTATTATCAAAACGTCTTTCAAAACCAGTTATACACGTTTGAAGAACCATTTCTTCAAATATGTGTGTAAGACTCGTTAATATTTGTATTTTAAATAATCCACATTTGAAAGATACACATTCAACTTTAATAAATGATATGTGCCAAAAAACTATTTTAGCAGCAAATAATCAATGATAAGCAAATCTACAAACTATAAAGGTTCTGCCTATCATTTTAAATTTATTGAATAAATAAAAACTTACATAATCATAAATGAAATATAAAGATATGATTTTAAAAAAAACTTTTTTTTTTAAATTTTATTGGGAAAGTAAAAAATCTATTTAGTGAATCGAGTAGCTTACTTATGTAGGTAAATATATTTATTTCTTTATGGATCAACTTTTGAACTTTTAAAATTTGGCTAACATTAGCAGTTAAGCAAAACTATACTGTCAAAAATCAATTATTTTTAAAAAATCTTTTTTAATTAACGATTTTTAATTTTTTAGATGAATGCTCTTGAAGTAAAATCGATAAGTTTACTCGGATTCAGTGCCAAAGTTTTCTGTTGATGCCAGTTCCATACGACCAATCAGGCAGGCTGATAGATATAGATATTAATTTATCTATCTCTCTATCTATCTATCTCTCTCTCTCTACACACACACACACACACGTGCGCGCGCGCACACACACACACACACACACACACACACACACATATATATATATATATATATATATATATATAATATCATTAGTCAGTCTATGTAATATCTCTAATTAGAATTTGTTATAGAAAATACTACATCCTGATTGTAAAACAATAAAGTTGAATATGAATTACGCAACAAGGAAACCAAGAAAGGATATGAGGAATATGATCAAAGAATTAACTTGACGGATAGATTTAAAGTTGAAATTCATATTTTGTCTCTAGTATCAAAAGCAAAAAAACTCTCAAAAGAAGAAGAAGAAGAAGAAGAAGAAGAAGAAAAAGAACAACAACAACAACAACAACAACAACAACAAGGATAAGTACCTGGAACTTGTAAGGGAATTGAAAAAACTTCGGAACATGAAGGTGACAATTATACCATTCGTGAATGATGCTTTTGGTAGAGTCGGCAAAGGATTATTAAAAGGACTGCAAGACTTGGAAATAAGAGGAAGAGTGGAGACCATCCATACTACTGCATTATTGAGAACGGGCAGAAAACTGAGAAGAGTCCTGGAGACTTAAAGAGACTTGCTGTCACTCAAACTCCAGTAAAAGACCATCAGCTAAAACTGATGGAAAAACTCTCAAGGAATAAATATTGCAAAATTGTCGACATTGCCGTCCCAGTGGACCACAGAATAAAACTGAAACAATATGAAAAGAAGGATAAAAACCTCGACCTTGCTAGAGAATTATTAAAGGTGCTGGAGGACTTTGAATTTGGCGGCCGAGCGGAGACCATCCAAACGACGGCATTATTGAGAAAGGCCGGAATACTGAGAAGAGTCCTCGAGACTTGAGGAGTCTTGCTGTCACTCAAACTCCAGTAAAAGACCATCAGCTAAACCTGATGTGAAAAACTCTAAAGGAGTAAATAATAATAATAATAATAATAATAATAATAATAATAATAATAACAATAATAATAATATACTGAAAAACCTATTTTCAAGAGGAAAATTAAAATGGGGGGTAATTCTTATGACAAGGAGGATAGTAGTTGATAAAAACAAATAATGATTTTGATGATGATCAAATAATAAAATCGATGATGTTTAAGATAGAAACAAACAACGCAGCTCCTGATTATCAGCACAATAATACATAGGGGTTTTGTTCTTAGTGACGAGAATGTTGGGATGTTTAGGTTGGTTTAACAAACCTGAGGGCTAAATATGACAAAAAGAAGTGGGGAGAGAAGAAAAGCAGAAATATTTCATGAAAGGATTGTAGAAATAGTTCCCAGTTAATTTGCAGGTTATTTCCAATAATAATAATAATAATAATAAGAAGAAGAAGAAGAAAAAGAAGAAGAAGAAGAAGAATAAGAATAAGAAGAAGAAGAAGAAGAAGAAGATGATGATGATGATGATGAAGAAGAAGAAAAGAAATAGTGGATGATGACTGAAATTCCAAAATAATTTGGGTAATTTTCTATTGTTCGTAAATGAAACGTTCAAGTGGTACTTGCAATTTTGTGAAGAAGATCAGTTCACCTAAGGCCATTATCTAATGAGGTACACGTGCAGCGTTTTTCCCTCTTAGACATTCATTGGAGATTCCTTTAAAGTATCTCTCACTAAGAACTATAACACCTGTGAAAACTGGCCTCGAAAGCTCTGCATACTCACACACTAACTTAACTATCTACTTACTCACATCCTTCTAAATGTATGCATATATATACACACATATACGTATATATATATATATATATATGTGTGTGTGTGTGTGTGTGTGTGAGAGAGGGAGAGGGAGAGAGAGAGTTTGTGGATGTATTTATGTCCATCTGTTTGTGTCTGTGTTTGTGTTTGTGTGTGTGTATATATGCTCTTGCGTGTGTATGTGTGCATGTCTGTGAGTCTTTGTGTGTGTATGTGTTTGAATATGTATATATTTTTGTTTATCTGTGTGACTGTGTTTCTGCCTCTTCATGTGTATGTGTGTGTTTGTTTGTATATGTTTGTGTGTGCAAAGGTTACTATGTGTATGTGTTGGTACGGGCATATATTTCTTGGTGTGTCTGTGTGTGTGCATGTTTGAGTGTCTTTGTGTGAATTTGTTGGTGGATGTGTGTCTGTATGTGTATGTGCTTGTGTGTGTATATATATATATATATGTGTGTGTGTGTGTGTGTGTGTGTGTGTGTGTGTGTGCGTGTGTTCGTGTGAATGTATTTCTGTGTATGTGTTTGAGAGTTTTTGTGTGTACGTGTTTGTGTGTGTGTCTCTGTGTGTATGTTTTTGCGTGTATGTATTTGTGTGGGCATATGTTTGCGAGTTAAGTGCGAATGTGTTAATGAGTGTGCTCGAGTGTCTTTGGGTGGATGTGCTTGTGTTAATCTGAGTGTGTATATGCTTGTGCGTGTATATGTTTTTGTTTGTATATGTGTTTGTGT
This sequence comes from Sepioteuthis lessoniana, assembly GCA_963585895.1. Classification (NCBI taxonomy): domain Eukaryota; kingdom Metazoa; phylum Mollusca; class Cephalopoda; order Myopsida; family Loliginidae; genus Sepioteuthis; species Sepioteuthis lessoniana. The sequence goes on from OY757910.1 coordinate 101,946,117, forward strand.
GTTTTTGTGTTCCTGAGTCTATGCGTGTGTGTATTGCAAATGATTCAAATATAAGACCTTATTCAAGAAATAATTACAACACCTGTGAATAAAATGTATGGAGGCACTATACATTAGAAAACGACCTACCTTCCTTTCTCTACCTAATTACCTACCTGTCTACCTATCTGATGACTAAACTACCGACCTATCAACACCTATCAATCTACCAACCAACACCATAACTACCTACATATCTGCACCTATTTACCCACCTAACGGCCGCCTAATTACTAATGTACACCTATCTACATATCTACATACCTCCCAACCAATCTACACCTATTTACCAAATACCTTTGGACCTAATTATCTATCTACCAACCTATTTTACTATCTATTTACATTCACCTACGAATATCAATAATTACCAACCTGGCCCACTTGGCTGAGGCCGCAGAATACACCGCAAAAGGGTAAGACTCACCCCATGAGGGTTCCAGATAGGACACTAAACAATCTGATGGTGAGGCTCCAGTGATGATGGGGCTTTCAGAAAACAGGAGTAACCCTTCATTGTCATAATTTCCAGGTCCACTCTGACCCGGAGTAGTAGCACCGGATAGAATTTTATCTATGGGTAAAATAGAACAGTTTAATATTTTAACTGTATTATGAAAATTGATTTATACAAAATTGAATTACTAGATATAGAACTGTCTGAACATTTAACTGTATGTAAACAAATGACTGATGTTTAATTTGACTCTTGGTGATACGTAGTAATACTTGGAATCCTTTAACTTGATTGACTTAAGCTAAATTGAATTGTTAGAAATAGAACTGTTTGAAAATTTAAATTTGTGTATCTACAAAATGTGTTTACAAATCATATATTTTATATGTATGCAAAAACAGGATTTGGCAATAAATAACCAACAACGATTGATATGCTCTGCTAACCTACCTATCTACACCTATCTATTTTCGGACAAGACCTCTTGATGCTATTATTGTTTCCTAAGCTTTATTATTACTTGCTTAAAACCATATAACGGTTGGTTGGTTTTATTTTACGGCATATCAACGCTTGCTGGTTATTTACTGGTAAATCATATATATATATATATATATATATATATATATGTGTGTGTGTGTGTGTGTGTGTGTGTGTGTGTGTGTGTGTGTGTGTGTGTGTAAATTTGTAAACAAATAGTTGTTAGATAGCAAATTTTTAAACGAACCAGGGTTCATTTTTTTAAACAGGTTTTTGCCACAGCTGAACAGCATACTCTGACCACTGTCAGATGCCAGGCTGTGGTAACACATTTTGATGGGTTATTAACTGAGAAGCTTAACCTCTACATCCATACCACCAAGATCCACTTCTGATGGGCAGTCCCTGTGGCGTAATTGTTTAGTTTCTTGTTGTTTTGTTTTGTTTTTTTTTCATATCAATCTTCGTGGGTTACTTAATGCCAAAGATATTCTTGTAGTAGAACAGTAGTGGTTTTATTTAACCAATAGCTAGAAGGATAAGGGGTTTCATAATTTTCCGAAACTAACAGTAATTGCGTGACTGGAATGGTATAATGGCTACCGTACTGGTCAGTAACATCGAAGTGAAGGAGTTTGAACTGTTGTCACAACATAACGTTGGTTTTCGGACTAATATCGCTGGGAAAATTTTGAAATCCCTATACATCTCCAGCTATTTGTTAAGAACGGCTTTGGCATTTAACGACCCACGAGGGTTGATATACTGGGTACGGAACCAAAATATGGAATACTTTTTAAACGTTTTTTTTTTTTTTAGTTTGATTTGTCCGACTTTTGATTTAAATAAAAACGAGATAAATCTAAATTTTCATGGTTAGTTCTATAATTCAAACCCTTCTTTTTATCATTAAAATCCAGCTCAATATGAGTGAGCAAGAAATAATCAATGATTTGCTTAATGCCGAAACCAAGCCAAAGTTTCTTTGTCTCCCGACAACAAAACGAAGTTTTTGTTTTTTTTTACCGAAAAAGAGCTTTTTAAGGAAAAGGAGAAGTGACAGACTGAACAAAAAAATTAAAAGAAGGCTTTTTAACTGCTCTCGCTGCGGCAAATAAAAAGAACCCCACAACGCCAATATGAAAGTACGCAAATGATTTGATTTTCCACGAGAAAACTGAGGAAAGCAATCAAACAAATTTAAGCCCAAACTCCCTTGATCACACTATACAAGGTGTTTAGAAAACAAAACAAATGTAATTTCCAATCCAAATATTGGTTCACTTAAGATTGCTATTGAGGCGGAATGGAACAAAATGTATGAAGAATGTATTGTGAAAGCATCCAAATAGTTTCGAAGGCATATTCATATAATATTTTAAAAAATGACAGCTACATTAATTAAATTTACTGTTTTGAGTCTATCTTCTTATTTTGTTGTTGTTGTTGTTGTTTTTGTTTTTTTTACAATATAATCAATCTTGTTTTATGATAGGTCGTTCAGGTTTGGTTTGGTTTCTTTGTTTAATGGCATATCAACTCTTTTTTGGTTATTTAATGTCGAAGTCATTCTCCTTGAAGAACAGTAGTGGTACTATTTAACCCATTGCTGGGAGGATAAGGGGGTTCATACCTTTCCCAAGGGTATTTGCCCGAAAGTGAACGTAATAGCGCGACTGGAGTACGAACTCGCTTACTACGATTCCGTAGTCCATCGCTTTAACCATTACTCCACGAATGGTTTCCTTGCCGAGACAAAAGAATGAAATCTGCTCCATTATTTCTCCATAGATGGAAAAAGAAATGGATGCTTGCTTCTCCCAAGAACGGATTGGTGTGAAGCGTGAATAGTTTCGACCAAGATTTGACCGCGCTGATTTCATTTTCTACGATTATAGCCTTTACCTCTAGAGCGCCGGAATATGTCAGGTTTAATTTCAATCGTCAAAATCAAACAAGGCTTTATCTGAGGCTTTTTGGTTGGGTGATTGTGGAATTAACTAATTTGCAATCTTATTCTCACTTATTTTTTGCCTGCACATTGCTCGGTCAATTTTTTTTTAATCGGAGATTGTCAGGATGATAAATAGACATAACAATTAAAAATGCCCTGAAATTTAATCTGTTAAGGAATGTGTATTTGCCAGTCATACACTAATAAAGATGAGAGAAACAACTGTGGTGAATTTTCTGAGATTCGAAAGATAAAATGTCAGGATTCTAAGAAAATGCCGATCAAAAACCCGAAAGAATATGGACGAAAGAATGATCCGAGGATTTGACCCTACTTAGTTATTTATCAAGCTTAGATTAGTTGCAGCTCAACTCCTTAAGTATGAGACGGTCAGGTTGAATCGTACTCGCTATCAATAGTCAGCTAATTCAGCCTTATAATTATTATACCACGTAAGAGGCTCCAAACTTTATCAAAATTACTTGTCTAAATTTCTGTGATAATTGTCTAAATTTCTGCTTGATAATCGTTATTACTTTGAATATTCGGACTACTGACCTCATCTTTAATGCTGTTTAGTCGATATGTCATTCGGCCTTCTTCAGGTGTTTAATGTCGAACTTAGGAGTCAACCCAGAATCTCAAACTGAACACTTTATTTGAATCAGTGGCGTAAACTCTTCCAATTCTGCTAACAAGTGTTTAGTTATAGTATTCTTGTTATGCCTACATGTTATTGGGATTGAACCTACATCATTCAAATAATTTCATTGAGAAGCACTTTCGAACAGATATCTAATACACAGGGTCATGCTTCCTTGCCGGACAGTTATCAAAATGTAATTTAAGATGTAATTATAAAATGAATTCGGGCAATAGATCTTTCTTTGCCGCTGCATTTTACTTGGAGAGATGAACCACGATAAAATAATCCCCATTTACCTGATAGAGATGATTTCGTTTGGTTTCTTTGTTTAATCACATATTAACTAACCTGTTTTATTTAATGGCAAAGCCATCTTGTAGAAGAAGAGTAGTAGTACTATTCAACCCATTGCTGGATCCTGATAGTGGGTTAGCATAGCATACGAATGACATAATAGATAATAGGACATGTCCGCTCCTCTTAGAGGCACCAAACAGGTTAAATTAATTATAAACCATAGCTCCAAGGGATTATCTCTCCAAACAGCATTTACCTGCATGGTTCAAAAGTGGTTGCGTTAGAAATAAATAATTAGTCTGCCAAACGGATTCTCGCTATATATATATATATATATATATATATATATATGTGTGTGTGTGTGTGTGTGTGTGTGTGTGTGTGTGTGTGTGTGTGTGTGTGTGTTCTATCTAAACGTTTAAACGTATTCTATCTAAGCGGTTAAATACCGCAGATTGTTTCTTTTTTTAAAAACTTCAAGTGAAGGGGTTCGAATCTTCATACTAGTCTTCTTATATCTGGGTCAAGTTGGTGAAAAAAGTACCCTATACAATACTTGCCCAGTCGGCTGGGGCTGTAGAATACACCGACTGCTAATCTGCAGAGGAGTAAGACCCCCCTCCACAATGAATGTCCTAGATATGACACTAAACAATCTGATGGTGAGGTTCCAGTAATGCTGGAGCTTTGGAGAATGCGGAGTAACCCTTCATTGCCATTACTACCAGGTCCACTTGGGCATGGCGTAGTAGGACCTGATAAGGTCGAAACGTTGTGATAAACATGGCGACAAAGATGAGGAAAATAGTCCGAAAAATGTAAATGAAGAACTGTTTATACGAGTATCCTAGATATGACACTAAACAATCTTATGATGAGGTTCCAGTAATGCTGGAGCTTTGGGGAATGCTGAGTAACCCTTCATTGCCATCACTCCCAGGTCCACTTGGGTCCGGAGTAGTAGCACCTGATAAGGTCCTAACTCTGGGCCCAAGAGAAGTAAACAATGTACTTATGCTAAACTGAATAGTTTGAAATAGAATTGTTTATTGGTATATAAATGGATTTGTCATTAAATAACCTACAATGGCTGATATGCCATAAAACTACACCAACCCTAAGCTCTACAATATATACTATCGTCAATAAATCAGAACATCACCGTTAACTTTCTATAAAAATTGATTTTTTTTTCAAAACTAAAGATATAAATTCTTTTTATCCTTTTAAGTTGGAAATTCCAACGGGATTAAGCTATTTTGGCACCGTCAAAAGATGCACTGAAGGGTAGTAATTTACTAAGCTTTTTGCTTAGATGTGGCACAAGGCCATATGAAAGGGGCACCCAATGAGACTCGAAGATGCACTGAAGGGTATCCGCCTTAAAAACGAATATTATAAATAAAATAATATAAGTAAAGTTGGCGACCGTAGTCGAGGGAAACCAGAAGGCTCCCTTTTCAATAGCTACTACACCGATGAGTAGGGCAGGGCGCTACTCCTTTCCCTACATTGCTTCACTTTACCCTTGATACGTGCCTTATATTGCTAAGTGTTAAGCAAGGCGGTATCAAGTACCATTTCTAAAGCCTTTGGTATAATTCAACCTGGGGTTGAACCCAGGTCTCCCGGACTATTGGTGAACACTCTTACGTCAATTTGTGAGGTACAGTGTTGACTTACCTTCTTAAATCATTGTAATAAGTTCAATCCATATTAAATATCTTATTTTATGTCATTGACCCTCCGATACTAATACTTGAACGCAAAAAAATGGGCAAAAATCATTTTCCTCTTCATTAAGAAGTCAAATTGGCGGCACGGTATGTGTTGATTTTTTCTCGCCATCCGTCCCTATCAATTATGGCTCCTGGAAGGTCTTCTAGACTGCATTCTGTGTCCGGAAAGGGCTAATGTATGTAAGTCTTTGAGGGTCGTCCGACTTTAGTGTGTACAAGTGTATGGGTCCATAAGAGAACGTTATTCATGGGTTCTTTCTTAATTATCCTGCAGTACCCAGCATATCTTGTTCATTTTACTTTGATGGTGTGAGAGATGGGAGATAAGTAGCTATACAACAGCTAATTTGTAGGATATTGCTTCTAGGATTTGTTCAAAACAGCGCATACTCTTCTTGTGTAGTTTCCATCTAGCTTTTTCACTAAGTGTTTTGTTAGCATCCATGTGGCATATCCATGTGGCATATCCATATAGTAGTATTGATACTGCCACTGCTTAAAAAATTCCTGGTCTATTTTATCAGAGAGATCAGATCGATTAACTGTCAATAGCGGTCCACGTGTTCGATAGGTGTATTGGTTTTTGCCTTCAGTAGATAAGATATTGCTGCCACAGTATGTTAATTGGTTGAGTATGTTTATTGGCTTACCACTGAAAGTGCAGATGGCGATATCTGGTTTAAAACATTGACCCCTGTTTTATTTGCGTTTACTTAGAGACCGATGCCTTTTGCTGTTTGCTGCAGGCAATGAAGTTGGTATTCAGTTTGGGAAATTGGCAAGAAGAACTAGATTATATGTGTAATATGCATCTGTCATACTTTCTCTGGGTTATTGTATGCTTCTTGACTTTTTAGTGTGAAATCATTTTTTTTTATTAGATCAACTGACATTCGAAATAAACATTCCAGAATACACCGGTCAATAATTACGGTTGAATTTTGAATAAAATATCTGTGTATATAAAAAAAAAACTAAATGAATGAAAAACGAAAGAATTGAACATTTTTATTTTCCAATTTTGGAAATATTTTTTCTCACTCACACATATGACTGTTTAAACAATTTAAACAACACTGAAATAATAATTTTCATAACTTTTAAACATTCCGTAGACATGTTTATACTTGTTTTACTTTTTTGTAGTCTTTTTCAACTCTGGGAAACTACAAGGCATTCATGTTCTTCGATATTTATTTCTTTTTTTTTACTTTCATTTCTTCTTTTAAGATTTCAAAACCACCAAGAAAAACATCAGACATCTCACCTTTCTTTCTTTCTTTCTTTCTTTCTTTCTTTATTTATTTATTTATTTATTTTCTTTCTAGTTCTCAAATCTGCCTGTTGTTTCGACTGCTGACTTGACACCTAGTCCGCTTTCTTTTCTTTTCTCTTCCGATGTAGCAAGCGACAAATCACATGATTTGTTCTCTCCTTTTCAATTTGATTTTTTCTTACTTTTAAAATTACAACAAAAAACGTCAGAGATCTCACCTTCCGTTCTTTGTTTATTTCTTTAATCCTTTCTTTCTTTCCTTTCTTTCTTTTCTTTCTTTTTAAATAGTGTATAGACACATAGGTGTACACACAGAACACTAGTGTTTTACATTATTAGGAGATGTGGTGCTGATATCATCTCCTTGCAAGAGTCCAGCGACAATGTCAAAGAATTTGATGTCTCCATCTAGAGAATGAAGCATTGCCTTCGTGGTTTTTAGAGTATCTTTGCAGAAATAACAACTTGTAAACATCTTCAAACATTTTTCCATTTTGAAAAAATCTTTGACACTATCATTCCATTCAAAGACTGAGAATGTTCTTTATACTATATTCTTTATTAGTTGATACTGATAAGATCTTTTTGAGTCTGGGCTTAGAATGTTTTGTAAAATAGCAATTCACCCAAAATACTCTGTATGGAGAAAAAGTGCTTGACCCGAAAAATGTCCTGGGTATGACACTAAATTGCATCTGGTGGTGAGGCTCCAGTTCCGGAGCTCTGAGGAGAGTAGAATAGACCCACACTGCCACAAAATATAGGTCCATTTATTGGTCTAGTGGGTAGAGTGTTCGCCAATGGTCCAGGAGGCCTTGGTTCAATCCCAGATCGTGTCATACCAAGACTTTACTCGATACCTCCTTGCTTAACACTCAGCAATATAAGGTACGTATCAAGGGTACAGTGGAGCAATCCAGGGAAAGGAGTAGCGCCCTCCCCTACACCTCGGTGTAGTAGCTATTGAAAATTGAGCCTTCTGGTCGCCCTCGACTACGGTCGCCAGCTTTACTTATGAACCTGTAACTTATTACATAGTCGGGTTTATCAACTGGTCAAATAAATTTGTTTAAAAATATTTATATTCAGTTGGAACATTTTATACCGTATTAGCGTAAATAATTTGATTTGGTTTCTTTGATTGATGACATATCAACCTAGGTGGGTTAACCCCAAAATTATCGTTGGAGAAGAATGGAAGTGATGCTTTTTAACTCATATTTGGGGGATTATGGTTTCATAATTTACCCAAGGGCATTAGCCCGAAAGTAAACGTAATGGCGCAACTGGGTGTAAATTATTTGTTTTGAGAATAATTCAAGTTGAAGCAATAATTGCTTCCTAGATATAATCATTGGGTGATAGAGACCATACAACTGTGTGCAAATAAGTGACAATTATTAAATAGAAATAATTAGGAGGTGCCCGTGGTGTAATGGTTATCGTGGGAAATGGACACGGCGACACGAGTTCAAATCCTGGACGAGACTGATTGCATTTCACATAGCAGTAATATCCTTGAGAAATATATGAATCCAATTATTCTCCCTCCAGCTATGGGTAAATAGTAGGGCAGACTAGGTTCTTCAGCCTTGGAGAGGCAACTAGTCTAGGAGAAGGAAAACTTTGAATTGAAACCTGTTAAACTCCGCTTAAAAATTGACCTTGTGTCATATCCTGCCCGAGCGGAGGGGTTGGTAAATATGATTAAATAGAAATAATTACTTGGACCAATAAAATATGGCCGAACAAAAGCAGGACGACCAGCTCGAACCTACATACAACATTAACGTGAGGACCTGCCAGAAGCAATGAAGGGAGAAGTGACGAGAGAGGGTCAGGGATATCCGTGCTGTCAGCACATGATGATAATGATGATGATGATGATACAATTGTTACTATTGGGCGCTTCGCGTAGTGTAATTGCTAGTTAAATCGAGTTTTACTGGGTGCCCCATTAATCCAGCCTCGTGCCAAATCTAAATAAAGCTTAGTAAAAAAGTACAATTATTTGTATTAGATAGGAATACTTGAAACAATGAAATGGTGTGAGAATCATTAATATTAGATAAGAATACTTTTGAGCATAAAAATCTCTTAAGAAACGACAAAACAAAAAATCTAAATTTGAACGTACAATGAACGCGATTCGTTAACCTCTTGGTAGAAAATAACCTAAGATCGATAAAGATGCCGTTAAATGCAATCAATCAACGTGTTTTAGTGCAATATATTTTTAAATAACGTTCAGTTTGCCAAAACAGGTTAATACGTTCAAAGAGTTTGAATAATCTGAGTAAATAAGTACAAATCCTGAAATGAAGAAAACAGAAAATGAAACGAATGTGAACGGCGAATTTTATTTGCAGTAAAAGTCAGATAATTAAAAACAGAAGTATTTAGCCACTTTTATATAAATTAGGACAGCGTCTAAAAGCTACCCACCTTAAATAGCAGCTCAGTGAGGAGAACGGAAATACATTTCAATTATTATATTTAAACATTAATTATAAAATTATATTCGTTCATGAAGGTTTTAAACGATTGTTTCCTGATTTCATTCTCACTTCATTATTCGTTCATTTATTTCTTTTCTTTTTTTTTTATTTCTATTTAGTCATTCATTAAAATCTTTTTTTTTTTCCTTTTAAACTTTCTTTTTATTTCTGTTTTCTCATATTCCAAACGGGCTTTTTTGTCTTTTCTGTTCTTTCTTCATCATTTCGGATATGGTTCATTTTCATTCGAAAATTTTCGTCTCCTCACCTTACTTCCTTTGACATTTTGTTTCTTTCTATTTTTCTTTCAGTTTTCCTCCCTGTTACTTTTGTTCGTCTTCCCTTTTTTTCATCTCTCTTTTTTATCTTTATTTTTTATTTTGATTGTAATTTTTATGTTATTAGTATTCTAAAATTTCTTTCTTTCTTTCTTTCTTTCTTTCCTTTTTCTCTATTTTACTTTTTCTTCCTCTCTTTCTTTCATCTCTTTTTTATTTTATTTTGATTGTAATTTATATCTAATTAGTATTCTAACATTTCATTCTTTCTTCTGTACCCTTCCTTCCTCCCTCCCTTCCTTCCTTCCTTCCTTCCTTCCTACCTTTCTTCCTACTTTCATTCCATCTTTTTCTTCCTTTCACTTTTTACTTTCTTTCATTCTTTCTTTATTTATTTATTTATTTATTACTTTGTTTTCTGATTGTTATCAAACCCAGCTTAGTAAATTACAACTTATCAATTCTGAGGTCTTCGTCTTCTTTCTTTCTTTTTCTTTCTTTTTAATTTCTTTGTTTTATTCTCAATATCTTTCTTTCTTTCTTTCTTTTTTCTTTCTTTCTATCGTTTCTTCTTAGTATAATTATTGTTTACTGTTTCATTATATTTCCATTTCTCTATTTTTCTTTGGTTTTGTTGATTGTCTTTATGCTTTTTTTCTTCTTTCGACTAATTTTTGTCTTTTTCTTTAAATTTTATCTCTTTTATTCTCTTTCTATAGTTCTTGCATGTCTTCTTTGTTTTATTTATTTGATTAGCCTTTTAACCTTCTTTCTTTCTTTCTTTCTTTTATTTCAATTTTTTCTTTTAATATTTTTCTCAGCTCCCTCTATTTTTTCTTTGCTTTCCCGGTATTCATTTATTTCGTTTTATGTTGGATTGATTCTTTCTTTCTTTCTTTCTTTCTTTCTTTCTTTCTTTCTAGGGTTTTTCTTCGTTTACTTTGCTTTTCTTCATTCCATCTTTCCCTTCTCCGACTCCTTTTATCTTTGTTTCTGTCTTTCTCTCAATTTTTTTTGTTTTTTACTTCATTCTTTCTTCCTTTTTCTGTCTTTCTTGGCTCTATATTTCCCTTAATTTATTTACCTATTATTGATGTGGTTTGCTTCTGTCTTTCTTTCTTTTTTTCTTTTGTTTATTTCAATTTTTCTTTTAATATTTATCTCTGCTCTCTCTATATTTTCCTCGCTTTCCCGGTATTCATTTATTTCGTTTTTATATAGGATTAATTCTTTCTTTGTTTTTTACTTCAATCTTTCTTCCTTTATCTGTCTTTCCTGGCTCTATATTTATTTATTTATTTATTTATTTTCTTATTATTCATATCGCTTGTTTCTTTTTTTTTCTTTCTTTTTTTCTTTCTTTTTTCTTTCTTTCTTTTTTTCTAGGCTCCGTCTGTGCTCACCTCGTTTTTACTGTACATATTTACGATCATCAGATCATTCTTCAGCAAACCAGACAAGTTTATTGTTATAATCATGGTTGCCAACGCCGACGCATTGTCATCAACATCATCATCATCAACATCATCCTCATCATCATAATCATCATTATAATATTCATAGAAACTTAATTGTCTCTAGCGTGTCTGATCTTGCCAATTTAATTGTCAGTTTCGGACAATTGAAAATCCTATTAGCATAAAACAATACAGGTTCGTCTGATGAACATTTAAACCAATCGATCGACCAATCACATTTAACTCCTCCTTTTCCCCAGCTTTCTTCTCCTACCTATTCCTATTTTGTTATATGCGAGCACGCAATATTTATTTTTGACGTAATAGTGACTATTTCGAGTCGAGGAGATAACAGAAAATTCAATCATCTTTTCTAGCGATTGAATTTCCAGTATATATCGGAAGTAATTCTTTAATTAGTACGAGAAAAGCAGTTTTATCATCTATGTTCCCATATAAAGATCTGTTCTTTTCGTTCAAGCATGAAATAATCAGGTGAATATAGCCAACTTACAGAGAAAACACACACGCACACACACACGCACACACACACACATACACACACACTGAGCTGTTTTTCAACCTCAAATTGAACGGATGGACTCATCTGATGAGACTAACAGTATAATAATATTCTTTGCCGAAATAAACGCAAAATGACAATTTAACCAGGTTTGAGTTTCCTTTTAATTGCACTGTATACATTCTGTATGTGATTTTTTTTCATGAAAATCTGAATAGAGAATATATATACAATACCCATACATCTAGCACTCCCATAGATTTATATGAAATTCCTCATATATTCTATACGCGAATAATCCACAACTACTGTCTTAGGATCCTGGCAGGACATTACTGATATATATAAATATATATATACATATAAGTCGAGATAAGGTAGCCAATACTATTTCGTTAAGTGAGAAACTGAAAAATACCATATTCAGTTGACACAGCGTATATATATATATATATATATATATCCAATTTACCCAACCCCTCCGCTCGGGCAGGATATGACACAAGGTCAATTTTTTAAGCGGAGTTTAACAGGTTTGAATTCAGAGTTTTCCTTCTCCTAGACTAGTAGCCCCACCAAGGCTGAAGAACCTAGTTTGCCCTACTATTTACCCATAGCTGGAGGGAGAATAATTGGATTCATACCTTTCCCATGGGTATTAGTGCTATGTGAAATGCAATCAGTCATGTCCAGGATTTGAACTCGTTTCGCCGTGTCCATTTCCTACGACGATAGCCATTACACCACGAGCACCTATATATATATATATATATATATATATATATATATATATATATATATATATGTATTATTACATCATATGGTGTCTTCCCATTTTTTATTCATTTCTCCTCAAATCTCAAATTAATCCTATTTTTTAGTTAATTAAACATTATCTATGATATTTGCGTAATTATATATATATATATATATATATATATATATATATATAATTACGCAAATGGATATTGACGATATTTGAAATATTACGAGTAAAATGTAGATATATAGATTACTAATAAATAATTTATTCAGTTGAGAAAATGATAACTCTCCCTCTCTCAGTCTCTGTCTCTCTATCTTTCTGTGTCTCTCTCTGTCTCTGTCTGTCTGTCTGTCTCTCTCTCTCTCTCTCTCTCACACACACACATACACACACACGGGCACTGACACACTCTTGTTCCCGTTGTGACTTAGAAACTTGGAGTAACTGAACAAGTAACACGGGATTTTAGGTTTTATATTTAGAACATGCTTTTTAAAGACTTCCCTGAAATAATTTACTTATATCCTCCCTCTCTCTCTCTCTCTCTCTCTCTCTATATATATATATATATATATATATATATATCTTTGTCTCTCTCTTTCTCTCTCTCTCTTTCTCTCTCTCTCTCTTTCTCTCTCAATATATCTAAATACATTATATACACACACACACACACACACACATATATATATATATATATATATATATATATATATATATACTTGAGATCAAATTTTGGGAGCCACCCAACATTTCAATGAAATATTTTTTTTAATTGAATATATTAGTATTTAAAATGGTGCAAGAATTTGCAAAGCAATAATTAAGACAGGTGGCGGCTTCATTGACAAAAACAAATATCATACAATTCTATGTTGATTTTTTTTAATTAAATGATTATTCTTTGTCAAAATAAAATCAAATACACTGTAATTACTGAAATTATAACTTTCATATAATAGAAAATATTTCATTTAAACACTTTCTTTAATGCTGGGCTGCATCAAGTTTTTTAGGACATTGGCCCAGCGGTTAGAGTGTTCGCCAATGGCCCGGGAGACCTGGGTTCAATCCCAGGTCGAGTCATACCAAAGACTTTAAAAATGGTACTTGATACCACCTTGCTTAACACTCAGCATTATAAGGTACGGTTCAAGGGTAAAGTGGAGCAATCCTGGGAATGGAGTAGCGCCCTCCCCTACACCTTGGTGTAGTAGCTTTCGAAAAGGGAGCCTTCGGGTCACCCTCGACTATGGTCGCTAACTTTACTTTTATATATATATATATATATATATATATGTGAGAGGGAGGTGTCAAAGTTATATATATATATATATATATATATATATATGTATATGTGTGTTTGTGTGTGTGTGTGTGTGTGTGTGTCTGTGTGTTTACGCATGCGTATGCAAAAGAAATAAGTAAAAACATTAAGCTTTTAGTAAAGTCAGAAAAGGAACGAAACGAACCTTTGCATAATTCAGAGAAAAAAATTATTTGTTCTCTTTATTTTCGAGTCTTTGAGGAGATTGTACGATTTGATTTGGTACCCTTTTTATGTAGAACAAGAAAATTCTCTCTCTCTCTCTCTCTCTTTCTCTCTCTCTCTCTCTCTCTCTCTATTGACGCTGCCAAGCGTGAGTTAACTCAAAAAAACAATGCAACATATTGACTCATTTCATTAATATTTAGCTATACCTTGATATATGTCCTGGGTATGATACTAAACTTCATCGGATGGTGAGACTCTTCTGTTTTGGCAATGTGGAGCACTCCTTCATTACCATTACTGTTAAATGGATTCTAACCTGGAATGTTAGTACCTGTAAAGGTTCCATGACCCAAACTAAACTGTACTGAAGATAATCATTATTAGTCATTTGCAACCATACATCTTGGTGCGTATTTTCCGTATTAGACAGTTTGCTTTGTTTGTTTGTTTGTGTTTATGGCATATCAACCTTTATTGGTTATTTAATGCAAAAAAACAGTTCTATTTCAAACAATTCAGTTTTGGATAAGTACACAGTTTAATTGTCAAAAACATTTCTATTTCAAACTATACAATTTAGCCAATTCAGTTTAGTATAAGTATAGTTTTGGTTTAAACCAGACATTAGCATAATGGTTAGAGTGTTCGCCAATGGCACGGGAGACCCGGGTTTACTCCCAGGTCGAGTCATACCAAAGATTCAAAGAATGATACTTAATGCCTCCTAGCTTAACGCTCAGCATTATGAGGTACGGATCAAGGGTAAAGTGGGTCAATCCTGGGAAAGGGGTTACGCCCTCCCTTACATCTTAGTGTAGTATTTATTGAAAAGGGAACTTTCGGGTCACCTTCAACTAAGGTCGCCAACTTTACTTACTTAGAGTTTTGATTTACACACAGTTTAATATAAAGACGGTTCTATTTCAAACAATTCAGTTTAGCGTAAGTACAGTTTTAATGTCAAAAACTGTTCTATTCAGTTTAGCATAAAAAATGAGTTCCATTTTAAACAGTTCAGGTTTGAATAAGTACGCAGTTTAAATGTTAAAACAGTTCTATTTCGAGCTATTCAGTTTAGCAAAAGTACACAGTTTAGATCTATTTGACCCATTGATAGGACCCTGTTTGCTGCTAACACTCCAGGCAAGAGTGGATCAAGGATCGATGACAGTGAAGGGGTACTCCGCATTCCCCAAAGCTCCAGCATTACTGGAATCTCACCGTCAGATTGTTTGTGTCATATCCAGGACACTCGTTGGGGAAGGGTTTTACCTCTTTGCAAAGATGAAGTAGGTATATTCTACAACCCCAGCCGACTGGGCAAAGTTTGGTTTAGTAAGTTTCTGAGCTTTCTTGACTCGTCATCGGAAACACTTTTATACTTTCAGCTTCCAAAATTCAAGAAATCTAGAATAAATAATCTTTATATAAACCCATACAAAAAGTGTTTTTCCCATCATGATAACTCACTTTTGTCCAACCCCGTCGCTTTGTGCCATAGAATATGCCATCTGCATCCTTACAAATGGAAAATACCTCCTCCAGCAATTAATATTCTAGATATGACACTTGAGTTTTGGGGAGTGTTGACTGCCAGTTCATGACTATTTTTCACAAGTCCAATCTGACCTGAGAGATAGTACCTTTTAAGATCCTATGTATACGTAAAATAGAACTGTTTGATCATTTACTTTACTGATAACCATATAACTGTCGGCAGTAAAATTATTAATATAAAACTGAATTGATGGCATAAGATGGCAATGTTCGAAACCATTTAACTGTGTATAAAAGGAACTATCAGAAATACTTATTACTGGTCAGTTACGTTGAAACAAATGAGCTCCAACTCGTTTAAAAATGTTTCTATAAGATAGATAGATAGATAGATAGATAGATAGATATGCTGAGATGAATTGACCAAATAAGATAGATAAAAAATTAAATGTATGCTCATAATAGTTGACTTAAGAACGGAGGTTTATATTGTATTCTATATGCTCATTGTTCAATGACAGGCTGAAGCAATGATGTAAATACCTCTCTCTCTCTCTCTCTCTCTCTCTCTCTCTCTCTCTCTCTCTCTGTGTGTGTGTGTGTGTACAGAAATACCTCTCTGTCATGTACGAAATCGTTCCGAACTGGAAATTGAGACTTGAGGTATAAATGTTTTATAGCAATCAATACATTAAAAGGAATCGTCTTCTGAAATAAAGAATTCTTGTAAAATATCTTTTAAAACAGAGAAAGAATAATAAATCAAAGCTTAAAAATTATTGTAATAATAAGAAAAAAGAGAAATAAGAATCATGTAAAAATTACAAAAAAAAACCTATCGAACTTTATTATTTTGACGACAATGTCTTGCTTTGATGAGGGTCTCGTGTTGGAAAGGATATGATAATACACCAACAACGAACAACATAAACAGTAAGCTAGGCCGGTTTAAAATAAAGTTAAATTATTTGTTGAATTTTGCCTTAGTAGAGATTAAACAAATGTGGATTGTGTGTTTGAACGAGCAGGGATTGTGATTTATTACTTTTTGAATTGTAAGCAAGTAAACAGATATGGATGATTTATGAGGCCACTTGTTTAACCCGTCATTTTGAAATGATTCTAAGATTTAAAACATTAAAATTATTTTTCAGGATTAAGACATTAGAATTGCTTTTCGTAATTAGTGGTAACAGATAAATAAATACGAAGCCTGCAGGAGTAAATCAATTAATTCTCAGCATCGGAGGTGGGACATCGGAACAGGAAAACTAGTGAAATAAAAAAACAAAAACTGATTTAATGACTTAAAGAGAATTATTATTATTAAGATCCTTTGGGGGCTCGTCGAGTCAGGGAAAAAGAGAAGCAGAAAACGAGCTAATTCGTCAGAGAATAGCCGGTTCTGAAGAAATTCTGCCAACAGAGAGTAAAATTTATTGTTGCAGACTAAATTTTAGCCAGGGGCCTCTCTCTCTCTCTCTCTCTCTCTCTCTCTCTCTCTCTCTCTCTCTCTCTCTCTCTCTCTCTCTCTCTCTCTTCCCCGCTTCGCTACCGAAATAAAAAGCAGAACTAAGAACTCAAACTGTTTTCGTTTCTTCGTGTTAATTGCTTACCAGATGAACCACAACTGTGCCCCCCGCGAAAGGATTTGATATCTTATAGGGTATGTATACCTATACAATAGGCGATGCATTTTTATGATGAAAGATTCGAATGTCGGTTTTTTTTTTTTTAATTCAAAAGAATTAAAAAAAAGGACATTCGAATCCAATCCCAAAAATGTTGTGATAACAAAAGGTAGCATATTTTGAAGTTGATTTTTCCAGAAAAAAAAAGTTAATGAGGAATTCGTAATTCTGGTTGGTTGGTTGGTTGGATTTTTATGGCATATCAACCTTTGTAGGTTATTTAACGCCAAATCCATTTTTATGCAAATAGTTCTATTTCAATCAATTCAGTTTTAGATAAGTACGCAGTTTAAATGTAAGTAGAGTTTAATTCTGAAAAACATTTCCACGTCAAGCTATTCAGTTTAGTCAAGCAGTTCTAATTCAGCTAATTCAGTTTAGTAGAAGTACGGATTTGGTTTACACACAGTTAAATGTCAAAAACGGTTCTATATTAAACAAATTAGTTTAATGTAAGAACAGTTTCAATGTCAAAAAACAGTTCTATTTCAAATAATTCCGTTTAGCATAAGCACGCAGTTTAAATGTAAGTATGGTTTAATTGTCAAAAACATTTCTATTTTAAACTATATGGTTTAGTCAAACAATTCAGTTCAGCATAAGTATGCCGCTAGTTCTATTTAACCCATAGATAGGGCTCTATCAGGTGCTATCAGGTGCTACCACGCCGGGCCAGAGTGGACCCGGTAGCAATGTCGTAATTCTGAGGTTTTGTAAAGCAGGGTTTGGAGACATGCATTGGGGTATTTATATACAGCTTATTTGATACTAGTCAGGATGTTTACTCTTTTCTTACTCTTCAACTAACAATAATTTCATTAGTGCAACCACAGGTACTCTAACACTGAATAAATGGAAAGGAAAATACAAGATAAGCTTATATATCGAGGTGCCCAGCCTGGACGAGACTGATTGCATTTTTCACATAGCATTAATACCCTTGGGAAAGGTATGAATCCAATTATTCTCCCTCCAGCTATGGGTAAATAGTAGGGTAGACTAGGTTCTTCAGCCTTGGTGGGGCTACTAGTCTAGGAGAAGGAAAACTCTGAATACAAACCTGTTAAACTCCGCTTAAAAAATTGACCTTGTGTCATATCCTGCCCGAGCGGAGGGGTAGGGTTAATATGATAATCTTATATAAACAAAACATTTAATAGGTACGCATAACAACATCACTCATTTTAGAACACTCAAAAAGTGTACCAAACAAATGAAATTGCACACACTTTTCCAGTAACAAACATGTATAATAGAAGGTATAAAGAAAGGTAATATAGATATATTACTTGTTCTCCGTTCAAAGAATTATAGCAAAATAAGAAATAATAAAGATCCATTTTCTATGATGACCAGAGAACACGTGACGTCCCCAACCAAAGGTAAGACAGAATTTTCTCCCTGTATGGGTGTCCATAAATTGTATATATATATATATATATATATATATATATGTGTGTGTGTGTGTGTGTGTGTGTGTGTGGTTGAAAGCCCTAAGAACGATAGATATGTTAATAAGTAAAACATTCTTGTAAACGCGGTTGGTTGATAAAGATTTTGTTTTTGAAAGAATGTACAGGGATCAGTGGATTTCTAACTTTCCGGGTCATTTTTAAATCATGCATATTTTGTTTTGTTTATTTTTGTTTTTTGCTTTTGCTTTTTTTATTTCTGGAAAAATGGAAGTAAATCCGATGTTATGAAAAGGAGGTATTCAGAAGATAATTGATATTTAGTTGAATGTGTCAACTTTAAACGTTCCGGTTTTTGCATAAAACATCATCATGTCATTTAAATTTAATATAATCAGGGACTCCGCTTGATTGTTTTACTAGTAAGCAGTTTCCTGGCTAGATTAAGAGGTTCACCACTGGTCGGTGGAAAAAGAGATATATATAAGAGAAAGAGCTCCAATGCAGTCGTAGAAACAGAGTGACACTGAAAGGCTATCAGAGAAAAGCAAATGGAAAGGTGATTAAGGTGCGGAAAAGTTTAGTTCGGAATAGCAGAAGATATCTGGGTTAAAAACAGAAATATATCAATAGCAAATCGGCATCGGATTCTGATTGGATGGAAGAAATTCAAACGGGAGAGTCGTTAAAAGTGGACACTGGTAAGAAAACAGGAAAAGAAAGAGTTTTCACGAGACACAATGATATGAAGATGGGACGAAAATTAAGAAACCCATTTTCGGGAGAGCTCCACAAAGTTGTCGCACACCTGCCAAGGAGCTGTGAAGACGGGAAACCGACAAAGCACGTGCGAGAATTACATCAGGAAGCAAAAAAGATAATATCAAGGTCTGTGTCTGGTCTCTCTTGCAACGGTTTAATTCTCTCTGTCTATCTAAAGCGATTGACTCATTTTTCATAC